>ML681966.1:93870462-93924327 GCA_007922195.1 Podocnemis expansa | reverse complement strand
GGCGGCGGAGTCCGAGGGCGCCCGGCTCTTCGCCTTGCTGCAGGGGCCAGGGGAGCCCCGCCCCCAGAATCCCCAGGCACCCCGCCCCGGGCAGGAACAGGGTGCCCGGGGATTCTGGGGGCAGGGCTCTCCCAGCCCCTGCAGAGGTGCAAAGAGCCGGGCACCCCTGGACCGTGCCGCTGGTCCTGGGGGCAGCCCTGGCAGTGGGGTGAGCTGCCCAGGCAGCGGCTCACCCTGCGGGGGTGCAGCCCCCCTGACTGGGCTGCAAGGTGCAGCCCACCCCACCTGTGCAGCAGAGCCTGGGGTTCCACAGCTCCCCAAGCCATCTGCCCAGAGGGCAAGCAGCTTGGGGCACCCCCAGGCTCCTTACAAGCCCCCCCCCCCCCCCGGGGGGGGCAGGGCCCCCAAGCGGCCCTGTTGCCACACCTCCAAGGGTGCCCTTCCCCTAAATCGAAATAGCAAGTCCACTGTGTGGACATGCTATTTTGATCCCCCCTTCTAATTGTTTTTTGGTTATTTCAAATTAAATTGTTTCGAAATAAGGGCTTTATTTCAAAACAACTTGTTTTGAAATAACTTATTTCAACACACTGCCCTGTGTGTGCACATAGCCAAAGGGTGCACAGTCAATCACACCAGAGTTAAGAAATGCTAGAATTAAATTCATTCCATCCCTCTGTATATCTGTTATGATATGTTATGACTTTAATTACAGCAGCAGGGCTGGAATCTTTTAGTACCACCACACAGACCTCAATCACTTGAACTAACTGAAAGGAGTCGACCATATTCTCTGTGGACCAGCCCTGAGGAGCAAGAGGACAATTTACCAGTGGCTGTCATAGATATTTGCTGACAGTGACATAATGGTGAGGCTCAGGAATTGTGAGTTTTAGTCCAGCCTCTGGAAGGGAATCTCAGCCCTCTGGCTGTCCCATCCCAGGCTCCTCCCCACTCTCTGTCCTAACCCTGCCGTTTCCAGTTTCTTCTCAGCAACTTGTTTCCAAGCTCCTTGCCCAGCAAGGCTCATTTCTCTTCTTTTCACAGCCGGCCACTGTCCCACAACCCTGAGCCTCTTCACCCATGTCCATCTTTCCCTTCCACCCTGCTCCTTCCTCAGGCTCCTCATGCAGTTTGCATTCCTGCTCTCATTTCCTAGTCCCAGTCATTTGGACTAGCCTGTCTCAGGTCCTCCCCTGCCCACCACCCTTCTGAGGCCTGTGTCCTTCATGTTCCCTCCCCACTCCTGGCTCTCAGTTCCAGTCTTCCTCAGCTCCTTATCTTATCTCAGTCTTCTGCCACCTCCTGGCTCCCAATTTCCCCACTGTTCTCCTCCATTTGCTCATTCAGTTCCAGTCTTTCCTCTCCTCGGCCCACCATCTTCCAGTCCCAGGCTCCCTACAAGGTTCCTTGTTAAACTCCACTCATCTGACCTCTCCCATAGGTCCAGTTCTTGTCTTTCTTTAACCCCCCTACCTTTGACTCAGGCATCGTTTTCCTCCATGCTCCCTGGGGTGTCACGGAGAGCAGTGAAGAGACAGACTCCTTGTTGAGGTGCCTAGATCTGGCACAGTATGCAGTCACCCAGAGCAGCAATTACAGAGAAAGTCCTGCTCAGGTTTGTAATTTGGCCAAAACTGGGAGGATTTTCATGGGAAAACTACACAGCACATACCTCACACACCAGCCATACCCCTTCCAAATTTCAGTTCCATGCTTCAAAGCATCAGGGCAATATTGTTTTTAACTAAATGTTAAGAATATTTTAGCATAGTCAAAACAACATGTTTGTCCCTGCATTGCTCTTGGAAACAACTCAGGCGTGCTGGCTGAAATGAGGATAAATAAATAAGTAAACATTTAGCCTGATGCAGACACCCGGTATGGAATATTTTTAGTTCAAATGGGTAAAGTTTTGCAAAGTTATATAAGCAACAAAAAAGAGGGATTTATAATAGAAAGTGCCAGGCAACTTTAATAATACGTGGCACTACCCAGTCTGCCTCTAATATCTTCATCTAAGTCTGAGACATAGAAGGCTGTGAAAGTCCATGAGGGCTTGTTCAGATTGGGTGAAACTGGACAAAGGAAAATTTAAGATGGAAAATATTCCCAATGGAAAGACATTTTAGATTATGGAATAGTTTTCCAAAGGAAGTTGGGGAAGCCCCATTCCTTGAATGATCTAATGAGGTATCAAAGGAAGAATGCATTGCTTTCAGAAATAATCCTGTACTGTTTAAATTATGGAAAAGATGGGATGCTTATCCTGCACAGATGGGGAAAGGATTAGTGTTGGCCAAAAGGCCACTTAACACACCCAGCTGCAACTGAAGGGTGGACCAGGCATTATTTTAGATGATGCTCAGCTGGGCTGGGCTTTGATAAGGGGAAGCCTGGGAAGGAGCTGATTGCAGGGAGAAAAGGGAGAACTCTGCAGCTACCCTTTGGTAGTATGAAGAACAGACAGATGCAGAGAACAAAGCTCCTGAGGAGTAAGACAGCAGGTGAGTGGCAGGGAATACACTTGGATGTCACAGGATTGCAGCAAGTGCTGTTGGCTAAACCTGGCATGATGGTAGGAATCAGACCACTGAGGAGAAGCCTTGGGAGGTACTGTTTGTAGGAGAAAGTAAAACATTAAAATAGAAAAGACAAGTTGAAATGGCCAGACTGAGGCCTAACACCTCGTGAACCAAACCAAAACAGCAGGCCTGAGTTGGATAACTAGCTAAATTGACAAGAGTAAGCTAAGACAGTCTGACATTAAAGAAATTGGCAAGAAGCAAGCTGCAGCTGCATAAAGAGTGGGAAGGACCTTGAAAGATTGACATGTCCAGTTCGCCTAGTGCCAAGGAGGTGAGACGAGATGCTTTGAACTATCCTGCACAAGGGTATACATAATCACAGAAAGACATCTCAATGGATGGAGGTGTTCAGGAGTGCATGGACCTATCAGATTGATGGGTGGCATCAAAAAAGGGATATGTGAACCAGTCAAGGACAATTCAGACCCCAACTAGGGCTGAGCCAATTGGTCTCAACAGGATATAAAAGTGGGAGCCCCACATGTTAGAAGGAACTCTTCAGCTTAGGACCACCAGGCTAATTCAGTCCCTGCTTAGAGGTCCAAGCCAGGCTCCCAATCATTGGGTAATCTGTGATGGGATAATCCTGAGGGAACATGTGCACAGACACACACACACACACACAGCCAAACAGACACCCGTGCCAGATGCAGAACAAAACCTCTTGCCCCAGCATACCACACTGATCATTGCAAAGAATGCTGCAAAGGGCTGTGGAAAATGCCAGAGCAAAGGCTAATGGTAGGAAGGAGTCCAGGGAGGCAGTGGGAATGTGTTAGGTGGAGAAGATCAAGACTGCTTGTCCTAATGTTTGTGGAGTGCAACTCTGTGTAGAAAGCAGGGCCTGGATTCTCCGCCTAGCCACTGAGATAGTAGTGTATAGTCCCATAACAGGAGGGGTTAAGGGTGATGTAAAGCTCTGAGAGAAGTATGTAGAAGTGGAGAGAAGTGGAGCCCAGTCTTAGGGGCCCTGGAGCTGATGTGAGGTCTTGGAATTTTTTGTTGGACTCTCCATCACCCCAGGACAGGTGGGATTAAAACATGACCTGGTTAGTGGGCCAAGGTGTGAGAACAGGCAGACCCATGGGCAGGGGATGCTAGAGCTGACAGAGCAGACACCACAAGTCACCCAATGATGAGGGATTGGCCCAGTGGTGAGCCCACTCTTCTAAGACAGCCTGTGGCACTAGCACAGAGGTTTTTTACAGCTGTGTTGAAGTCATATTGCAAAGTCTGAAATCACTGGTGAACATCAGGTTACAAAACTGACCCGCTGATCTAGGCTGTGTGTCAGAATTGGTGGGTTGGGACCACCAGCCATGTCATTAAAGACATCAGAGGTGACTTGGGCCTGCTGATGGTGGTGGTGGGGGGCAGTCACCTTCAGCAATGTTACTGAGCATTCTCCATCTGTGTGAACATGCTGTATCCAAGCCAAGCAGAAAATGTGGGGAGAGGCACAGAGCTCTGCATTCTTCCCATGCATCACCTTTGCGGAGTAGTCATCAGGATGTCTGAAGCATCGAAAATGTTATTAAAATTTAAAGCAGATAAAATCTTGCTCTCCTACTCCTCACATGCCCTTAATATTCAAGGTCAAATATATTCTCTCACTTTCCCTCCCATCGCCTCAAACACACAAGTTATACAGGTCTATCACTGTTACCATGGATACACTTTTTAACTCTTACTTTCATAGCGAATGTCAGGGGCTATGAAAATTTTTGACTTCAGATAAAGGCCTGCTGACCTGAAAAGGATGAGATACACTGGCTTCAATGAGCTGAGAGTGACTCTGAGGTTCGTGAGCCTTTTAAGACTCTATTTTGAGTGGTCCTGGCTTTGTCTGGCTTTCACATACCTGTGAAACTTGGTGCCTATCTTAGGGCAGACTGTCAGAAATAAGGGCAGACACCCCAAACTCGTGGTGTGTTCTATAATTGGATTTTACCAGACCAGTAACAAATGTGAAACCTGGGTCATTGTATTGGTTTTACCATCTAGTCATGGACAGTTCCCTTATTCTCTTCAGGCTATCTTGCCACACAGAAAACCTGGACTTTGTAATAATGGCCACTTAAATCTAAAATCACACAGGTTTCTCTCAGTCCCAAGAGACCAGTCACTTTCAGATCTTTCACCAAAGACAATGCTGGCAGTCAATTCTGCAGTAGGTTAATTAGCTGAGAAAAAAAGAATGAGAATTACTGAGATTAAAGCAGGTAAAATATAAAAACTGGTAAATAACAGTTTGTAACTCCAAACTGTCAGTGATTAATAAACTGCCAGTCCTCCAAAAATTCTTCAGGGTTTAAGAAAAATCTCTGGGGATCTCTGTCTTTTCATTCAGTTGTTCTGTCCTGTTAGAATACAAACAATCCAGAAATGAAGGATTTTCCTCGAATCCATCTTTTCTAGCTCCTGTTCACAGAAAAGTAGCTGACTGTCAGTACCCATGTGGGCTTTTCCTTTGATTATGATACATGGGGAATGCACTTAGACTTTTGACCTCTGACCATTTTCTGTTCAAAGTCCTTATGTCCTTCATTAGCATTTCACATGATTTCTTTGATGGGTAATTTAGTTACAAGGGTATTTCCCATATAAATGTTTGTTACTATTTTATGACTGGAATAGATAACTAATGGATTACTTGTATTGTTTTTGCTTTTCATGAAGTTTAAACATCTGAATCAAACTCATACTTCTAACCATTACTTTGATCCACACAAGTGAATTGACCTGAATACACTTTATCACGCCCAGGTCAGCTAGATAATAATCTATTGTGTTCTGTGATGTTATGTGATACACATGTGAAAAATTTTGTGGGGGAAATTGTGCACTAACCAACCAGGAGAGCTTTTGGTTGTATATAAAATTTGAGGATACTGGAAATGCTCATTTCCCCCCCCTCCGCCCACGACTGGTACCTCTCTGAACAGTGGGCCAAATTGATCACTGCAGTGACCAGAAGTGACTGGACACTATAATTTTTTTCTGAAACAAGCAAACAGGTCCCAAGGAAGCTGTAACATATGAATTACAGTTAAGAAAACATTTTCTTTAGGATCATAAAAGTGGATTTTTCTACTTAATTCAACAGACTAAATCATCTGATTGCTGTCTGCAGTGTTATCTGGCCCAAATCACAAGCCCATCAGCAACTTTTTTACTATCAACCAGAAGAATATTTCAGATTGTGTAAGATTATAATGAGCACTATAAATAGAGGCAGAGGAGGCAAGAGGCTTTTTTCCCGAGAATGTTCCAGAGTTTCCAAGCAAGGAAATGACTACCTTAAAATACAATGGGGGAATTGGTCACTAAACTGGTGCTATTGTGAGGTCACCCACTATACTTTCTGCCACAAACCACCAATCTTTTTTTAAAAAAACAGGTGTCTTGTGGCACTTTTAAAGACTAGCAAATTTATCACATGAGCTTTTGTGGGAGAAAATCCCACTTCAGAGGACTCCTTTTTTGTTTTGCTGAACTAGATTGACATGACTACCCCTTTGGACCCCCTCTCAGTTCCATCTTGCATATTATGCAGACAGCCTAGGGAAAGTTATGTGTGAGAAAAGCATATTTTTTCCCCTCTTTCAAAGTGGTCTAAAAATTAACTGATTGATCAGGGTGGCCTTGACTTTTTAACTTTTTAACCAGCATGTGCAAAATTAGTAGGTCACTGCTTATCAGTGAATGGATATAGAGCTATAGAATATCATACTGATTAGTGATGACTGCAGTAGTTCAAGTCCCAAACTCACTTCTATGATAAGAATCATGCTAACATATTTTAAAAAAAGCATTGGCTGAACAGAGGAAACATCTGCCAAAATCCTCATGAGCAAAACATGTAGAAATACATGGTGCCCACACAGAGCTCATGAGACTGGGGGTGACATGTAACAAGTGGAGTGCCATGGGGTCAGTCCTGGGTCTGATTTTATTCAACATCTTCATTAATGATCTGGATGATGGGATAGATTGCATGCTCAGTAAGTTTATGGATGACACCAAACGGGGGAGCATGGTGGATACACTGGAGGGTAGGGATAGGATTCAGGGAGACCTAGACAAATTGGAGCATTGGGCCAAATGAAATGTCATGAGGTTCAACAAGGACAAGTGCAAAGTCCTGCACTTGGGATGGAAAAATACCACATACTGCTACAGGCTGGGGACTGACCAGCTAAGTGACAGCTTGGTAGAAAAGGACCTGGGGCTTACGGAGGATGGGAAGTTGGATATGAGTTAACAATGTGCCATTGTTGCCAAAAAGGCCAGCGGCATATTGGGCTGCATCAGTAGGAGCATTGCCAGCAGATCGAGGTATGTAATTACTCTCCTCTATTTGGCAATGGTGAGACCGCTTCTGGAATATTTGGAACAGTTTTGGGCTCCACACTACAGAAGAGATGTGGACAAATTAGAAAGAGTCCAGCAGAGGGCAACAGAAATGGTTAGGGGGATTGGACATATGACTTACGAGGAGAGACTGAAGGAACTAGGCTTTTTTAGTCTGCAAAGAGAAGACTGAGGGGGAATTTGATAGCAACCTTCAACCACTTGAAGGCATGCTCCAAGGAGGACGGAGTTTGGCTGTTCTTGGTAGTAACAGAGGACAGAACAAGGAGCAATGGTTTCAAGTTGATGCTGGGGAGGTCTAGGCTGGATATTAGGGAAAACTTTCTCACTAGGAGGGTGGTGAAGCACTAGAATGGGTTGCCTAGGGAGGTGGTGGAATCTCCATCTTTGGAAACTTTTAAGACCCAGCTGGACAAAACCCTGTCTGGGATGATTTAGTGGGAGTAGTCCTGCTTTTAGCAGGGGGGTGGACTTGATGACCTCATAAGGTCCCTGCTAGCCCTAATATTCTTTGATTCTATGACATGGGCAGACAAAACAGATAAAACAGTCAGTTTTTAATTCTTGGTAAGAATTCTACCGCATCTCACTCAGAATATGTCAGGCAGATTCCATACTTGCATTGGTCAGATCTTTCATTTCTGTCCCCAGAACTGCTTAAACATCAGCCAAGCTATAAAACAGCAGAGAGCTGGGAGATCCTGGATGTTAGCACACAGTTCTTTGTCTCTGAGTCTGAATTCCTATGTTCAGATAGAAGTGAAAGCTTTATGCAGATGAGGTACACAACTGCATGTTTCTTGCTTTCATGACAAACCATATTATGTATCCGTTACCCCAGCATTTGATCAAGCTAAACCAAAGCCATTTTGTGTGTATTTAGCAACTGTTGACTAACAGCAGAACACCACATAAGTAGGTATAATTGTCAGGTTTTGCACAGACAGCTGCATGGTTGCAGTTTTGCTAATCAAAATGGGGGGATGGGGCAGAGAGATAATGGACCATGAGAATGGAACAGACTAACTGGATAATAACCTTGGTTTTAAGTGTTCCAGACATATAAGTTTTATTGTGACCAGACTAGAAATACTAGAAATGGTTTGCTGGTAAAAGGTAATGACTAATTTGTTGACATTAGAAGAATTAGTGGCACAGTAAAGGTTGTTAAGGCAACCCACTAGGAGTGACTATGAAATATGTCTTTTGTGAGAGTTAGCTATGAAAGATTAAGCCTTTCTTCAAGCAGATAGCTGACATTTAAACTACCATGATCAGCTGGAGGGAAAGAGGCCAGCCAGAAGCCTGACTAGTGATCACTTGAAACCATCTCAGACTTTGGGTACGTTTGAATCTAATGCTATTGCAAATACAGCTCTGTGTTTGACCCCTAATTAAAAAAAAGTAGTTTAGGGTAAAAACACTCAGGTTTGTATCAATCATTTAGCAGATGGAGGAGCTGTGGTTTATTCCTGAGAGTGCTTGGAGAAAAGTAGTTATGTTACCATTGCTTTGGTTTCTGGAAACCCTGGGTAACACATCTACTTTGTAGATGTTGTATTACAGAAATAATTACACCTGTGTGATATGTGACATGTGTGATACACATGTGATGATTTACAAAACAACTGTTGTTATGAGATTTTATTTCATAGTCATCAGGCTACTGTTATCCCTGATGTGACTCCACTGATCTCCAGGAGTTTCACAGCTGCATGTTCAACCCGCTATTTCTAATATAATCTTAAATGTTTCCTTTTCTCTACAGTGCAAACCTCAAACCACTCTGGTGTCAATCCCAGGGCTCTCTTAGCTAAGGAGTAAGAAGCAGAGGCACTGACAGCATCAGCACACATTGGTGCTGGTTGGACAGCAAGGTGCCTGAACCAATCAACTGTTAAGAACTAGGAAACCCCAGTTACACTTATCCCAGTTTCTCCTACATTTCTCACAAGTACTATTCTGAAACTCCAGCTACTCCCACAATAGCTGCAGACATTCCTCCATTAATTCGTCCTTAGAGATAACTCCCTGCTTCAGCTAGGATCCCATTTCAGAGTAAAGAAAATTGCACAGAATTCTGAGATAAGCTGGCATTCTTCATGCACCGCTACAAACCAAGTGACATGACTGCGATACTTGTTTGCATGCATGTATAAAATGTCTGGATATTAACTGATATTTACAGATTCAGGATGCCTAAAACATTTATTAAATTTTTCAGCATACACTACAATGAATGGGGGGAAAAAACACCTAAAAATGTTTGCATCCACCAGAGCACTACCATTTCAACTTCTCTGTATAGGAATGTAAAGTTCATCAACAGCAGCCTGAAAGATTCTTAGAAGTTTAAATCAGATGCATGTAGCAGATTTCTATGCTGCTCAGATAGATTGTCTTCAGGTTGAGTATATGGTAGACCATGCCACATTTGACTGCTTTTTAAAGTTTGATAATTCCAGTCCATCAGGTGAGGTTTATTTACAGAAAAGAATTGTTTTGAGGCAATTAATGGGATATCACGTACAGATAGAGGTGAAAGGAAAGCATGTTCTCCTAGTTCAGTATTAGGGCTCACAGCACAAGGAAAGTGTTTTAGCTTTTTCCTTGGTGCTAGCTCAGCAGCACTGCCAAACTGCACGGGGAGAACACGGGGACCTCTGTGTCACCACACAATGCTGCTTCAGTGTGATACACTGAGCTTAAAGTTCAGCCTGGAATGCTGTGTGCAGTCCTATGACCTCAGCAGGGATTCAGTAGCTTCATTCTTCAGACAGGTGCAATACCCCCAGAAACTCTGTAGGAGGAAAGACCCGGTGTTTTCATTCCAGAGGACTCAGCATAGACATCTCTGCAGGTTGGTGTGCCATAGTGACGGAAATAACCTTCCCCCAACTGAGTAGCCCTAGGGGAGATGCAGAGGGGAAAGATTCCTTTGCATGTGGGTCCAGCTCCATCAGCAATGACAGGTTGTGTTGGTGTTGAACAGTGCAGGTTTAGAAAGGCTCAGAGCTGGCCTCTTAGCTCTGTGATAGGCTTCCTAAGGTCATTTTAGCCCAAGTGCATAGGTGATGGAAGCGATCCATTGCTCTGCTTCCTCTCCTGTTGCACTCATAACCATGACCACATGCTAACTATGGTCTGCTTTTAAAAAGCCAGCCAGCCAGAGTCTAGTCCAGGGGTCTCAAACACGCAGCCCGTGGGCTGCATGCAGCCCCTAAAGCTATTTCCTGCGGCCTGCAATGACACAATCATTACCGATATTTGTAATATCATTGTATGGAAAGGTTTCAGTGGTGCGGCCCTTGGGCTACCATACTAACCCTCGTGCGGCCCTCTACTCATCCTCATGCGGCCCTTGTGGTGATTTGAGTTTGAGACCCCTCATCTAGTCTTTCACACAGAGCAGCCAAAGCATTGTTCCCTCAGTCTGCATTTTCAAAAGCAAATAGTGATTTGGACTTTTGTGCTGATCCTGAGACATCTCAAAGCAGCATTCTCTGTTGCACCAATGATTGAGTGGGGACCTTGACATCTGGGATCTAGTTCCAGTTCTGCCACTGGTCTTCTGGGTGATGTGGGACAAGTCAAGTCCCTCCTTGAGCCTCAGTTACCCCATCTGTACAATGGAGAGAATGATACTGCCCCCTTTTTGTAAAGCGCTTGGAGCTCTACTGATGAAAAGCTCTGCATAAGAGTGAAGGATTATTATTATATAGAGGACCCTGGTTTATCGAAAGTGCTCTGAGTATCCATTCTGAAAAGCAGGCCCCATTCAAAGCATCTCAAATTGGACACCCCAAAGACAAAGCATCCAAAATCACTATGTGTTTTTGACAATTGAAGCCAATCTTTGTTTCTGCTGATGAGGTGCAGAAAAAAAAGATACAGCTTGATATTCAGAGCCAGATTCAGTCTGAAGGTTTCGCAGGCAGGTAACGATGTGGGGGTGAGTGGGGTGGGGGGAAGATTTTGACTTGCAAATCAAACAGATTTGTCCTCGATTCACTGAACAAAAAGGGAACTGTCCAATGCTGTTTTCACAGACACCTTCAGAATAGAAATAACTCTTTAAAGGGCAGGATGGGGGGGGGGGGCAGGAAGTAGGCATTCTGCTCCCTGCACTGATATAGACTGTCAGAATGACTTCAGGCAAGCTTTTCAACCAGTCTGTGCTTGGATTCCTCCTGGATTAAACCAGGGATAATATTCCAATTTGCATTATTTCACAGGGGTGTAGGGAGATGCCATTAATTAATGTTTGTATAACAGTGTGAAAGGCACTCTAGAAGGGCATGGAATTATTATTGAAGTATTATTTCCTTCTTGCCCTGACACTCCTGACAGAATGGGCTCTGAATAAAAGAAGTGATTTGTGTTGTTTTAGTTCATTCACCTTGAGAAAGGATTACACATGGGGAATGTTGCCTGGTTGCATTTACTGTGCTATGGGAAGAATATATTATAGCTTTTTTAATTAAGCTGTGGGGCACAGTAGGCCATGTTTTAACCTTATGAGATATGGTATTGAGAGCCCTTTCATGTCTTGTCTCAGTGAAATTGTATCAGCATTTTCTTCTGTGTTAATTTTGTTAATATGTCTTTCTATTTAATAAAAGAGCCAGCAGCGAAACGGACTGCATAAGAAAGCCTATTACTTCCTTGAACCCTCAGAAAACAGCTCCCAAGGCTTCTTTGATGGCAAAGCCACTGATTCTACAATGACTATTTGCTTCCTGCCCACCTCATCAGGGGAATCAGCAGAATGACCGTCACCAACTTTGGCCTGGGAACAACTGGCATACAACAGACTTCACACATGCAGCCCAGCCACTCAAGGGTTCATTTCAGGACACAGGTGAAAGAAAATGTGAGTTAGACTCCGTCACACTCACTGAGACCCTGAAATTGTGTGTGGCAGATTTGCATTGGATGCTGTCAGGGTCCTGTGACACCTAAGCTCTGGAGGCTGATGGAGGTTGTGGTTAACATTGCTTTTAACTACACCCTGGTGGGGTTACCAGGGACTCAAAGACTCACAGACTCTAAGGTCAGAAGGGACCAAAATGATCATCTAGTCTGACACTGCACAATGCAGGCCACAGCACTTTACCCACCCCCAGCTTTGCAGTGCACTGTCTCTGAAACGTGCTTTGGAGGCTGGCTGGCTTTGCTTGGTCTGTACCTCTGCCTTGCAGGATGAGTGAGGCAAATGAGTTTCCAGCCCCTTGGGTAGTGAGAGGGGAATATATAGTCATAGACCACACTTGCTATATGGGCTCAAGCTATACTGAATCAGGGCCATTCCGAAGCTAATGGCACCCAGATCTGGTGCTGAGGCTGTGCAAATTGAGCAGTGGCACGTCACCCAGCCAGAACTGAACAGAGGACTGGAAATGCTGCTGGGATGTCAGGGAATGGAGAGGTGCAGGTTCCCTGGCACAGAGGCACTGAGCTCCAGCTCTAGCACTGAGTGACTGGAACTTAGGGAGACTGTGCAGGGGAAGGAATGCAGGGAGCAGGAGCTGGGGATGCTGTGGGTGGAGCAGGGACTGGGAGTGTCTAGAGGCATGAAGGACCAGGGGCTGATGAGTGGCAGAAGGCAGGGAAGCAGGTGCTATGGAGTAGGGTAGCATAGGAACAGGATGGGGGAGGGGGATAATGGTTGCATGGGGACTCAGCTGGAGTCAGATTGACCCTGTGTATGGGGTGGGTTTGGTGGTGACATAGAGTATTTAGGGAGTTATGATTTGTGAGAGGAGGTGGGTTTGAATCTCCTGAGATGCCTATTATATTTTAATGCTGAAATCCAATAAACTAGGTTTGCAGTCTGCTGAATGATATAGTCAGTGCTGAAATGGAGTCCCCTAGGGGAACACCATGCCGTTGAGCCCAGGGTGTGTTGGCTCACTAATGCTAATGTTGGGGTCTTTTCAGGTCACCTTTTAACTTGAACAGAGTTCGTCAAATCAGGGTGACTTGGTTATTCTTAACCAATCAACAATGGATTAATTCATGAAGAACCACAAAAGCGTATTATCAGCAGCTCACCATGCGAGTGTTCTAGGTAGTTGCTGAATGCATCTGTCCACTCCTGCAAATAGTTGTCATTGATTATGGCTAAAGATATGATTCTGCATAGAGGTCACTGATTCTGTGACTTTAACAGACTTCTGTGACATCTCCGGCTTCTTCCCCTGACACTGTGGGAGATCTGAACCAGCTGTCTACCATTGTGGGGCTGGAGCAGCAGTCAGCCCTTTGCGAGGCCTGGATTTTTAGTCCCAAGTATTTGTAATAAATTTCACAGACAGGTTGCTGCTTCCGTGAATTTTTATATATTGCCCATGAGCTATCTGTGACAACTACTAAAAATATCTGTGACAAAATCTTAATTTTAATGGCTAGGACTCAGGAGTTATACCAAGGAATAATGCAAGTCACCAAGATTTCTGATCATATTGGTTTATGATCATCAGTTCTTTAGGATCTAATATCTTTATTGCTCTTCCAAAATATCTCCATGGATGTACTAGTCCTTTAAGGTGTTTTCAGGAGTGTGGTCTCTACTATTTGAATAAATTGACCAGGGAAAGGCCAGTTTAGAATGACAAAAACAATTGCTTTGTTATAGTTCAAATCTCTCATAATCATATAAAATGAGGGTTGGCAGGGATCTCAGGTCATCTAGTCTAACTTCCTGCTCAGGATAGGACTAATCCCAACCAGATCAAGTTAGGGTTGGTCCTGCAAATCAAATTGGTGTAAATCTTAAGCCAGTTTGCTTGGACTTATTAAAGGAGAGTATGCATATAGTATGAGTTAAAGTCTAAAATATGGTTACTTGATGTCTCACTAGAGAGTATAGACTAAACAAGAAAACCTACAGTTATACATGTTAAAGCACAGAAAGGGAAATACTTTGAAATGAAATTTCACCACTCCCTTGTATCCTCTTCATGCTAGAATAAGGGAGAGTTCTCTCCACAGGCTGTCCTGGGCATTTGTTGGTTGCAATATCCTTATGAGTTCAGTCAGTTCATGGTCCTGTGACCAGGATGATGATTAGAAGTCTTCATTTCAGATAGCTGTGGAGACTCTTCTTTGTTCTGTGAGGACAAGGGGAGACCCTGTCCACAAAGGTGTAGCAAATTCTGGGGGCCTATGTAAGGACCTCAATTTTACATACCCTGATTTCAGGGTTCATAAAAGTGGTTCCCAATGATTTCTGTTGGTAATATTTCAAATGGCTTTTGGCTCTCTGTTCTCTGCTGCTTCCACTGATATCCAATAGATGGCATCAATGTATAACAATTTTTTTCAGTGTTTCTTTTAGTTATAGTGTTTGTTTCATTTCTTGGATTGTATTTTATTTTTAGCCCTGACTATTAATTGCAATCCCCCCCTTTTATTTCATGGTTAGCCCTATTAATTGGGATCCCCTCTCTTTTTAAGCAGTTTCTCTTAATATTGCAAAGTTATATCTTTGTTGAGATGGATAACAGTACATCTGTCAACATTCTGTTCTGTATGATACAATTTTTTATCATTTCTAGGGTGCAGCCATCATTTACAAAGAATATAAAAAAAAAATACCTCATCATCCACTAAAGCTAACAGACATATTCAAAGTTTTAGGCAACTTCTCCCCCATATTTCCCTTCCTTGGTTCAGCATGGACACCCAACTTAGGCTTCTAGCCACACTGACAATCACCTCTCATGAGTAGACACATTCATCTTTCTCCCTTCTGACAAGGCTGAATGGTTCCCTCTCTTCACTGTTACTCACAGCAGAAGACAGCTACCAAAAGTTGGCTTCTCTTGACTTCTCTTCAGAGGCTTATAATAGAAAATTGCTCACAGTTTTAAGGTACTACACAGCATTTCCTGTGCATGCCTATTTTATTCTGAAGGTCAAAAGACTACCAAGAAAACATTAAAAACAATAAAAGAATTTACATACATGCTAATTAGTGCCCACCCCAATTCTTATATTCTTACGCAACAACTGATCTTCAAAACCCCATAAAAGCATCTCTTCTATTGTCAGAAGTTCATAACAGGCTCAGTTCAGAATTAGCACATCATCTTATGGGACCTCAGTGGGACCTGTCCTTCCAATCTTTTCCTATGGATTGGGGCCCTTCATGGGCCAAAGAGCTTGTCAGTTTGCTCGCTCAGTAAGAAGGCACTGAGCCTTTTTAACCCCAGTTGTTTATGCAAAAGTTCTTTATTTGTAAGCTGCTCTCCAGAAAATCCATTTTGAACTTGTATATACAAACCTCTCTAGGGGTGGCTTCAAAGGGCTAAGAACTGGAGGAATTACATTAGCATTCGCTCCCTCCTTGTGTGCTTACATTCAGTGTCAAAATAACACTTAAAACTATTGCATTTTTAACACAATGAACTTCAAAGACATTAAACTGAAATGAAGTTTAATTTGATTAATTAATCAGTTTATCTTGGATGTTGTCCTCTGTCCCAGACATGATCCTTACATTCTTTGATTATATCTAATACTTTTCCTCTCACATCCTTCCAAACTTGCCACAGGATATGGGGCACAATATTTGAGGAACAAGACATATTATTCACAAATAAGTATCCATTTGTTTGACTTATGAATCAGATCCACTTCTCTGAGTTGGAGTATTATAAAAGCAGGGTCTCAATGAGCTCTCCCTGACATCTAGCGATAAACTGGGGAAAAAGCAGATTGTACTTGCAAAAACACACCCACTTTTGGTGCTCAGCCAGTGGAGACATTCTGCCCAGATGATTAATTTTCACTGGTGCTGGGTTACAGTTCAGCTTGAGATAAGGAACACAAGGGTAATGAAATGCTGTTATTCTTTTTGTACAAGTAAAGGTAGGGGCGCTAATGAATCCTAGATGCCATTTGATCTTCTTCTCTTCAGTGTTTAAGGCAAAACTGCTTAGACTCCATTGACTGTCCTTGTTTCTGTTCAGTGCTTACCCTGCTGAGGACATATAGGGGCTAAGGTTCAGACCAGGTTGGCGACAGTATTACAATGAAAGACAATTCAGACACTGCACTAGTAGTTCACAGCTACCCAGCGAAACCACTAAAAGCTGAGTTCCTGAGAGCCAGTGGAATCTCAGAACGTGGCATCACAGAAGTGGCTGTGAGTGACCAGCAGTGGCAGAGAAAAGAGCAGCAGCAATAAGTCAGATGAGGTGGGAAGTGACCCCAAATAAAGGCACTTCTGAACTCTAGTATTCACACAGCACTTTTGTTTCGAAACAACCTCGTTGTTTCGAAACAAAAAAAAACATGTTCACACAACGCACAGTTGTTTCAAAACAACGGGAACCTGTTGTTTCGAAACAATGGCGTTGTTTCAAAACAAGTTAAGCCTAGTCTCTGGGTGAAATAACGTTGTTTCACAATGGTTGTTTCGAAACAACGCCGTGTGAACGTGTTGTTTTGAAACAACGGTGGTTTCGAAAAGGCTTGTTTCAAAACAACCGTCGTCTGAACATGTTGTTTCGAAACGACGGTCAGTCGTTTTGAAAACCTTGTTGACAAAACTTGCCATTTCATTTCGCGCTTTCTCCCTTATTTCGAAATGACTTTTTTGCTAATTCGAAATAAGTCATTTCGAAATAAGGCATTATTTCGAAACAAGTTGTTTTGACACAACTTGTTTCGAAATAACCATGTGTGTGTGAATACAGCCTAGGTCTTCTCTGTCCAAAGGTAATGCACTGAGAGGGAGGTGCAGTGGAGGCAAAGGGACACGGTGTGTTAAAGGGACAATCAATTATTGGACTGTCATGCCACAAAGTGAGAAACTGAGGCAAAAGATACTGCCTAATGTAATGTAGAGTGAGTGTTTGCTTGCAGTTAGGTGCTTTTGAATCATGGGTGTGGCATTCTCATAAATTAATGCTGGGTTTGTTATACACAGACTCAGTGCTTTTGAGTGAGGAAATATTGCCTCTTGCAGGTGTGCAGGGGTGAGTTTAGTGTTTCTCAGGTGACTGGAGGGGGATCAAAGTGGTTCTGTTTTGTATTGTTAAGAGGAACCCCTAGATATGGAACACAGTCCTTGTTGTTGCCCACATCACCTGGCAGAAGAGGCATATAACACCCCCACCCCACACACATATAATATGGCTTCTTGAAGTAGCTTACAGGTGGCTGGGTCACCAGCAAGTTATTTCTCACTGATTTAAACCTACCATACATTTTGTTTTCCAGATCCTCTGGCTCTTAATTAGCATTTAGAGATGGCAGGGCTCTTTGCACATGGGAATGGATAGTTACTCTCATCTGGTGCAGGGCAAGGGTTTCTTCAGCTAGCCCAAGAAAGGTGGAAGTCCCATCCATACGTCAGTTATAGGAGTCTTTGATCTGAGGAGCCAACAGTAGTTGGAGAATTCCTGATTGGCCACCAGAGGTTTCCTTTCCTTGAAATTGTGAATTTTAGCTCTAGCTGAGTCAGTGCTGCCCAGGGAAGATGTCCCACCTACTGGGAGGGGCTTATTGATTCTCACTGTTTTTAGCTTTGAAAGGAAGCAAAGGTTTGGGACATGCATGAGGGTTATTGTGGCCACTTATGATAGTTAAAGGGGCTCAAGAAGAAAAAAACACACATTTGCAAGGCATATTAGAGTATCATCTTGTATATCTCAATCTCCCTCTTTGCTAGAGAAGTTGGATATTTCTTGCACTTCTTAAGTCAATTAGCAGGGCTGAGTCTCATGATCCCAAGTTGCAGTCCCCTGCAGCCCCCTCTGGTGCATGAGCAGTTGCAGTGTGTGTGCATAAGTTACTTTGTCCAATGAGCCTGTGGTGAAGAGCTGAATGATCCTATAAAGAGAGAGTCTGGATCAGAAGGGGGTGCTATTGAATCATTCTTGGGGAAGCAGAGAGACCTGAGCAGAACAAAAAGGTTCCTGCCTGGTGATATGGAAATGGGAGGGGGTGGGATGACCAGATGGCCCAATTTTATACACACAGGCCTAATATTTGGAGCATTATCTTACACAGGTGCCTATTACCCCTCACTCCCTGTCCCCATTTTTCACTCTTGCTATCTGCTCATCGTAGGAAAGGAAGAGGGGGGGCTGGAGCAAGCGTCTGTGGAAGGCCCTTCTTCAAAGGCAGGAAGCTGACCTCTGGGGAGCGCTAATAAACAAAGGTCCCTCTAATTTTTCATAAGTTGTGTGCGCAAAAAATTTCTTTGTGTGTGCTAATATTAGCACTGTTGAATTTTTTTGTGCGCACTTTATTTTGTTGTGTACGCAGGTTTCACAACCTGTGTGCATCTGCACATGCGTGCAACTTAGAGGAAACAATAAATTGTATAGTCCATTGCTTGACCACTCTTCAGTTTGTTATTTCATTATGAAATATACTTGAGTGCCAGTTAGGTTTATTAATATGGTACAGGACAACAACTCTATACAATACAGTCTCTGAAAAGTGGTCCCGTGCAGTGGTTACTTTTGGTCTGAGGATATGCATCAATGGCACTAGGGACCATGATCACACTTCCTTGGTTTGTGAAGGTAATATGAGGAAACAGTCATCTGTCCTGATGCTGGCATGTTTCCTGTTTATTCAAATCAAGACTTACCTAAGCTAATGTAAGGTTTTATGAGATACTTATTGTAAGTAAACAGAAGAATAGCAGATGACCAGGCCAATCTGTGTCTATAATGTTTATATTAATGCTTAATAATATATATACTGAAATGGTTGAAATATATATATTTTGGGTATTTGTGACAGGGTGCTGGGCAGAGGGCCAGGACTATAAAATGCTCACAAGAAGGAACTGCAGGGGTGCAAAAATTGCAGGTGCCAAAAAGGGAGAAGCCACAGAATAGCAAGGAGGGTGAGCTCCCTTCAGCTGTTGGCTGGAACTATGAGACCCCTGAAGATGGTAAGCTGAACTGTCTATAAATAGAAGGTGGTGGGCAAATAACCTGTAAATAAATCGTACTGGTGGGCACATGAAGCTGATGTTGCTGAGTGGTCTTCGAGTGCAGAGTACATGAAAAGAGGAGTGCCCTGTCTGAACCTGCTGTCATCAGCATAATAGATATGTCTGCTAGCCAGCCTATACCAAGGAGGAGAAGGCCTGGGAGGTGGTGGTTTTTACAAAGAGCCCAGGAAATGCCGGAGGATAGGCTAATGGTAGGAAGAAGTCCAGGGAGGCAATGGTAAAGTCTCTGAGGTCACAGTCCTTGTCTGCTCATTTGAGAATCCCTGGACTAGAACTCTAGGTAGTGGTGAGCCTGTGTTCCCCTTTCAGCCACTGGTATGGTAGCACAAAGCCCCTGATGCAAAGAGGTATTTGAAAGCCTTGAAAGAAGAAGAGGCAGGGATTACTGGACCCAGTGTCAGACCAAAGACCTTTTGTAATGACATTAGACTAGTACTTGGTGGCCTCAGTTAAGCAGGAAGGTGTGGAACTAAAATGTGGCCAGACTGAGTAATGAGAAACAGTGGGATCAGATCACCCATCAGCAGGGGCTGCTGGAGAGGATGGATCTGTGACACAATGCCCTGCCATAAGGAGGTATGTTGCTGGGGTGTCTTCTCTTTTGCAGGGCCTTTATTAACAAATCAGGAAATAAGTTTTGTTCCTGGGCATGTTCTGCCAGCCTCATCCAGCCTGTTTGTGCTGGACACGTGTGTCAGAGGCACATGTCTGGTCATTTTGTGTATGTTCAGTCTCTGAAAATGTGACCCTCAGCACCCCATCACTGAGCCTCACAGAGGCTATGTCTACACTGGAGGTGGGGTGGGGTGAAGCCGGAAGTTGACTTAACAAGGTTGACTTTAAGTTGGCCTTGTTAAGTTGATTTCAGGGTATGTCAGCAATGGACACAGTGCTGACATACCCAAGAATGCCCCATCCCCTGCCTCACCCCATCCCTGGACCCAGTTGGGCTCCCAGATCCTGATCTGGCTCCAGGTGTGGCAGGCAAGTGGCTGGGAGCCAGAGCCAGATCCAGCTCCCAGCCCCCTGCATCTCCCCTGGCCTCTTGCAAGTCCTTCAAATGGCCTGGAAAGGCTGCTTGAGGCTGCCAGAAAGGCCTAACCCAGGGGTCAGCAGCCCAAAAGATAAGACGAGCCATTTTTAAAATTTCCTTCAATAACCAAGTGTTTTGAGAGTCACAGAGGGTGTAGCCTGCTGATGGTGGGTGGATGGAGCTGGACCAGGGTGCCTGCCGTAGGGGCCCCCGTAGTGGTGGTGGGAGCCCATAGCCTGGTGTGGACCACCCACAGGGTTCCCCATGGGAGGGGGAGGCCCAGAGCCAGGAGCCACAAGGAGGCAGCCAAAGAGCTGCATGCAGCCCTGGAGCAGCAGGTGCAGACCCCTGGCCTAGCCAATCAGGGATAGATGCAGAAATCAGCTAATCTAGGCCTAGCGGGCCTAGATAAGAGGAGCTAAAGGGCAGAGAAGAACTAATAACTGCTTGGCACTCATGGGGTATCTCCACGTGAGGCTTTTATTTCGAAACAACACTGGTTGTTTTGAAATAAAAGCCTGTATGTCCACACGATGTTTTCTTGTTTCAAAAGGAGGGAGCCCCTCCTTTCGAAACAGCTTAAACCACTTTGGTTTCAAAAGGAGGGTTGTTTCGAAACCAGTTCTTTCGAAATAACGCCGTTTGGACATGTTATTTCGAAACAAGGATTGTTTTGAAATAACAATGACCTTCCTCCCAGGGTGCATAGCACCCTGGACAGAATGTCCCACCCCACCCCCCAGCACCCAGGCCAGGGTTCTGAGTGCAGTGCAGGGGGTCAGCAGGTGCCCCAGCCGCCTTCCACCCCTCTTCCCCTTGCTGCGAACAGGGGGGGACAGGTGCCTCAGCCCCTTCGCCCCCCCCCATGGCAAGGGGAAGCGGAGGGAAGCCAGCTGGGCACCCCCAGGGCTCTGCCCCCTGCCCAGGCTTGGGGGGAGCTGCCGGCACCACAGTCCAGTCAGGGGGGCTGCAGCCCCCCTGGTGTGGCTGCTTCACGGGCAGCTCACCCTGCTGCTGGGGCTGCCCCCAAGCCCGGTGGCAGGGCCGGGAGTGCCCTGCCCCGGGAATCCCCTGGTGTCCCGCTTCTGCTGGGGGCGGGGCAAGGGGGGGCGCCCTGCCCCGGGAATCCCCGGGTCCTAGGGGCAGGAGTGGGGCACCCGGGGATTCCCGGGGCGGGACGCCCCCAGCCCCGCCACCAGACTTGGGGGCAGCCCCAGCAGCAGGGTGAGCCGCCTATGGAGCAGCCACCCCGCGAGGGCTGCAGCCCCCCTGACCGGGCTGTGGGATGAGCCACCTGGGAGTGGCTCACCCTGCCGGGGCTGCAGCCCCCCTCCCCCACCTGGGTGCCTTTCCCCTAACTCGAAATAGCAAGTCCACTGTGTGGACATGCTATTTCGATTCCCCCTTCTAATTGTTTTTTGGTTATTTTGAATTAAGTTGTTTCGAAATAAGGGCGTTATTTTGAAACAACTTGTTTCAAAATAGCGTATTTTGAAACAACCCACTGTGTGTGGACATAGCCGTGGAGTGGATTCCTAGCAGTATGGATAGGCAGGTCATTGCTTGAAGGCCTTGAGATAAGGGTGAAGTAGGTGCAGGGGCAGGGAGAAAGAGGCCCAGGGAAAAATAGTGAGCAATTCCTGGGAGAGCAGTATTTAGCTGCCATTGACAGGGTCCCAGGGCTCGGACCTGGAGCTGTAAGTGGGCTTGGCTCCTCCCTCCTTCACTCGCAACGGGGGGGTGGGGTGGGCAAGAGAGCGAGTGTGTGTGCCTGTGTGTGAGAGCCTTAAACTAATCCCCAGAGCAACCAGGAGGAGATGGCAGGTCAGGTGTGAGTGATATGGCCTGTGATAGTTATCTTTCAAATCCTGCTATAAGGGTACAGGCCGGGGTCTCTGAAGTTCCCAGTAATTTTAAAAGAGCTCCCTTCATAAGACAGTGATGTAACACTCAGGAGCTCTGGACTTGGAGAAATAACCTACTGCTTGTGCAGCCAAATGAAATGCCTCTATGTAACAGAGAACTGATGGAATAAACAGGTGAAATGCCTGAATGGAATGTTTTATTTTGTCTGAATTCTTGCCCCCTGGGATATACTTGACTTCCACTTTGTGCACTAATATAAGTGGGGGAGAAAGAAATATTTGAGGAATTGGAGTGTAGTGGGGAGCGACTATTTTCGATTGGTTGAGTATCATCACTCCTAGGCGCAGCAGTGTCCTTGAAGGTCAATGCCAAGGGTATTCTCTATCATTTAATGTTTTCGTGTAATGTAATCAAGCACTATGATTTGCAGCACTCAGCTTTTTGGGAGCTCTGATTTCACCGGGGAGAGATGCTATTTTATTATCTCCTCAGGTTGTTTTCTAACCTTTGTGGCTTTTGAAGAAGAACAAAAAAAAAAAAAATCTTTCTTTTGGATTGTGGCTGATTGTAATGGGAAGGGGTGAGTCATTCGTACCTGCTTTTGTTTGAGAAAGCGAGTTGCTGCGCTCAGGAGCTGGGACATACATGGTACAACTGGTTTTGTTTGATACAGGTTGGCATCATGTCTGTGTGTGTTTTGAGTGTAGCTCTTACCATTTGTCTTTTTTTGATACATCACTCAAGGCAAAAGAAATCGACAGAAAATTTGGAACAGCTGTATTTTTTTTAGGGAGATAATTTTGGTAGTAAATTAAAATTGTATCTTTCTGAATTCCTCAATGCAAGACATAACACAATCCACTGTGCTTCTTAGACCATAAATGTGGTGCAAGACCGTGGGGCTCTCAGACATGTTCAGCCACAGGAATTCCAAGGTGGCATTTCACTCTTGGTTTCCATCCATTTTGTGGGTCCATTATTTCTGAAATTGTCCTCTTTGGGGCAGTGTCTCTATAGTGCCTAGTCGAAGTAGGTCTTGGCCCACAGCCGGGAGTCCTAGGTGCTGCTGCAATCTAAATAATTATTTAATATTGTACATAATAAACCCCACTATTTTCTCCATCTAAAGCTCATGGCCTCCTGTATCCCAGCTTTGCTCACATGGGACTTTTATCCTCCTCTTCCTCCTTCCCATTCCACATAGTTATGACCACTATTTAATCTGGCAACTGTTCACTGAAGCAGTGTGTTAACACTAGCTAGTCCCCCAGCCCTTATTGGATGAGTTCTGTATGTAAATAAAAAAAAGCAAGGAGTCTTGTGGCACTTAAAGACTAAGGCTATGTCTACACACACATCGTTATTTTGAAATAAGTATTTCGAAAGTCCTTATTTTGAAATAAGTTAATTCGAATTAAGGGAAAGCCTGCTATCGAAATGTCTGTTATTTCAAAATGGTTATTTTGAAATAAGGCCGTTCGGACATGTTGTTTCGAAACAGTTGTTTCGAAACAATGGTGTTGTTTCAAAACAATATGTCCAAACGGCTTTATTTCAAAATAACCATTTCGAAATAACAGCTGTTTCAAAATGAATGGGGTTTAAGCTGTTTCGAAATGATGGTTCTTATTTTGAAATGACGGGATCCCGTCATTTTGAAATAAGAAAACGTCATGTGGACCTAATCTCTTTTATTTCAAAATAACCAGTGTTTTTTCAAAATAAAAGAGATTTGAAGACATACCCTAACAGATTTATTTATCGCATGAGATTTTGTGGGAGAATATCCCACTTCGTAAGATGTCTGACTGGTAATTTTCCTCCTTACATTAATTACTGATGGTCCAAAAAGCTTGTGAGTTAGCAACTGCCCGTGCCTCAGTTTCCCCATTTGTCGAATGGAGATAACAACATTGACCCCCTCTGTAAAGCAATCTGAGTCTATGGAAGAAAAACTAGGTAGCAGTCAGGTGCTATAATTTTCTGATCTTTAATAGACATCTACAAGACTGTGAGCGCCAACATTTTCTTAAACCTATTGCAGGCATCAAGCTATTACATGGTAAGCAATGTCTGTGTGCCAATGCCATAGTAAGGACTAGAGCAGAGGCTGGGATTTGTAAAGGGAGTGGGAGCTGGGAGCTGACTCTTTTTACAAATCCTAGGCTAAAATACAGAAAGGCAGAAAATACTGAGTTTGGGTCCCTTTACTACTTCCCCATCATGGGCTCAAAAGGCATAGATTTTTATTGACAAATGTTAATTTTTAACAGACACACATACACAAACCAATAAAAAAAAATCCATCAATAATAAGTGAAAAATTTACAGAGGTGAAGTAAAAAAAGGGCTGACTGAGAACTCAAAATTTGATTTAAGGATATTGACCTTGGATATCTTGACATGTGAGGCTGATCATTTGTGCTTTTTAGTGGTTATAAAGATTTAACTGTTTGAATCTCAACATCGATTCCCAGTAAAAGTTACTGTCTGACTGCCCTTACATTGCCTTCCACCGCCATGTCCTTCCAGGGACAAGTGCAATGAATCAGTGCCTCTGTGTATGCAGTAAATTACTAGATCAAGTGTTTAAAATCTTCTCATCTGTGTGTGTTTAAATGAGATCCAACTGCATGTGGAAAACTTGGTGTCTGCAGCCAAGAACATGGAGAGGTGGAAGCAGATGCATAGCCATCCTCTGTTCTTTGGCTGGGTCCCTGCAAGTGGAGGATGGATCTGCTGAGCCCCCTACTCCCACTGGCTACTGTGTGAACTTTGCTGCTGCAGCCGCTGGGCTAGTCAGCAGCTGACATACGTGTGTGGGATAGAGGCACTGGTGTCTCATCTCTGCTTCCAGCTGTCAGGCCTGGCAGCTGCAAGTGGAGCAAAAGCACTTTCGCCCCACTTGTGGCTGCCAGCTGCTGGGTGGCCCCACAGCCACGACCGTGAAGTTTGCAAAATTGCTGGGGGCTTAAGGCCAAGTGAGTGGGGCACCTGGGCACACCAGTGACTCTGCCCCTGGGCAGAAGTCAGACAGGATTATGGGGGTGAGAAGAACGGGATCTGGACTTTGTCACTAGTGGGATAGGAGACAGAAAGGTGC
The DNA here is from genome assembly GCA_007922195.1 of Podocnemis expansa. Classification (NCBI taxonomy): domain Eukaryota; kingdom Metazoa; phylum Chordata; order Testudines; family Podocnemididae; genus Podocnemis; species Podocnemis expansa. Next base: position 93,899,380 of record ML681966.1, on the reverse strand, counting down.
CCACTGCTAGGGAATGGATTCATCCTTGGCTAAGTGATAGGTACTCAAGGGGGATTAGTTACTAGCCATATCTGATATTAAGGAAAACTTGGAAAGCGAATAAAACTGGGCTAAAATAAGAAAGTTTTGTTCCCTTATGATGCATGAAGAAAGCCAGAGAAGGTTGAGGTAGAAAAATGATTTTTCTTCTGCTTCTCATTTACATTTGGCATTCAGTTTTGTCAACTCTGGGTGAGTCAGGCTACTGGAGATGTAGTGAAGTAATGATGTCCCTGGAGTCAAGCACAGAAGAGAAGGTTAGCTTGTCTTAAAATGCTTTCTTTCTTTGTGACCCCTACCTAACTTCAATGCCTAATGACCGCTTAAAAGAAAGGATGTTTCTGTAAAAACCTCATCCCTCTCCCTCCTTTTAGATAAGGTATGAGAAAACACAATACAGGTCTCAGTGTTGACAGTCCTGGTATTTATAAGAGAATAAAGCAAAACTTGTTTCAAGCTTTCCTTATACATCATAAAGAGGCAAAATAAAGGGCAGAAACCCAATAGTTTACAGATGACTTTTTACCCCCCCCCGTTTTATGTGTGTGGCCTGTAAAGTGTAATATATATAAGTATAAAGTGTGTGTGCGCGCGCGCGTGTGTGTGCGCGCGCGTGTGCGTGCGCATGCATACGCATTGGATCAATATTCTGAAAGCACAAATGTATTTTCATCTTGATAGAACTAAAACCAGCTGAATGATTTAAACAAATAAAATCTTTTTGAAGAACAGATTACTTTGGGATGGAGCCCAGCCAATATGTGAAACTCCTGCGCCAAAGGGATTTTTTGGGGGAAGATGATAACTCCTGAAAAGAACAAGTTAGAGCAGAGTGCCTGTAGGAAGGGGGCATGGCCTACCTCAGAGATGGACAAGGAGGGATGGATGAATGCCTTGCAGTGCCCTTCTCAGGTGTGACTGCGCCAGTGCTGGATAGACAAGATCACAGCACATAGGGATGTGACACTAAGATGCTCTGAAGGGCTGACAGCTTCCTGGTGAAGCTATATAGGTACCTTCCTGTCTCTACAGACTCTCTGACCCCTAAAGATACACACCTTCATTTTGCAAAACTCCTGAGTCTAGTGGACTCTATGTCATGTTAGTGACGTACTGGAGAGTATGGACAATCTAGGCTGGCTTCATAAGCGCAGTAACTCCTTGGACCTGTTTCTAGGCACTAAGGAAATACTCACTTTTTATCTAGTATTCTCTCTGATTCTAAATAAGTAAGTTTACACCTTTATTTTCTGTTAACTTGGCCACGTGGTATCAAAAATCCATTCTATGTTCTTGTCTACACTACGATCTCTATCCCTGCCTAGGTGTACTATACCGGGAAAGCACTTCTCGTGCAATTGCACCTTACACCAGCAAAGCTGCACTGCTGCTAGTACAGTTTATTTCACCACTTCTGAAAAACCAAGGTCTCCTGGTAAAAGTTTTGCCACTAGTGCAACTGCACCTAAGGTAAAAGGTTCTGCCTGCATAGCTGTGCTTGTCAGGAATCACACCTTTTCACAGCCCTGACTGACATATCCTTAAACCTGGCTGCTACACCATGATCAGTGTGGAATACGGAACCCACTTCCCTATGCCCAATCCACAGATGAAAAGGGTCTGTTATATTCCTTCCTCCTCCTCCCTGGTGGAGCTTAACTCTTTAGCTCCAGCTGCCATGGCCCATGACTCCTCATATTTGCAGTACTTTCCACACTTGTCAATCGCTCATTGCACACTGTAGACAGAGCCAGTTACCCGATAACATTTGGTGCATTGCCCTTCTTACAGCTGGCGAAGGTGTGTTTGTAAATGTAAGAAGAGCCATGGAATACAGAAGAGAGGAGTCTACAAAAGGGACTCTCATTTGTCCTGGAAAGAGTTGAAAAGGACTGAATTGCATGGGATGTCCCTCTCTCCACATGGCGTGTCCTCCAGGTAAGCTGGAGAAAGCAACAACTGTCTTCTGATTGTGACAGGGCAATTCCCTGCAATATCCTGGGAAGATCTTATTCCATAAATGTATGTATAATTGTGGGCTGGAATTGTAGCAACCCGCTGTAGGGAGAGAGTGACCAATTAGGAGAGCTGAGGTCAGGATCTGTGACACTGATGATCATTATATTTACCTGTAGATTTAAAGGTGCAGTGCAGGACAGCGTCCCACTTTCGACTAGACATGGATGGCAGAAATATAGGACTAGTTGGAGAGGGCTGTTGGCATTCATTCATCCTTTTGATTTCTGGTTGACTTGTAGCATTTTGTGCTCTTGCCTTAGCATAAAGATATAAAAAACTCTTGACAGTGAATCATTCATTCTTATTATTTGCCGTGTAGCAGAGCAGAAAGCTCTGAATATTCATGAAATTGGCTCTTCCTGTTTAATAAATAATGTTGCTCAATAAGGCCACCAATATATCTTGTTCTTTTCATCCTGTGCACTCTCAGCATTGACTTAGTGTAATGATGTGCAGCGGGAAGTTAACGCTTGTCTTGCTTATAGAGATGGACCAGAACCAAAACCAAATATCTGAACCGCAGGTGGGACCAGAACCAAAGCACCCCTGGTTCTGGTTTTGCAATCTGTGCTAATGTTGTCTCCCCTCCATTGCACATAGCGGGTCAGATCTGACCTAGCAAGTTACATGGCTTGGGCAGCAGCATGAAGGCCTGCACTTTGGGAGTACCTATCAGGGACAAGTACTGGTAGTCCCACTGTCCTCATGGCTTTCTGGGCAGGGAGTTTTAGCAGGGGCGTTGTAGATCAGCAGTGCTCTGCAATGTGCTTGTCATTACAGCTCTTTGCTAGCTTTGTCACTCTCTCTTCCAGCAGGCCACACCCACTTTGGGGATATTGCTGATCTGTCATTTACCCTGGGGAATGAAAATTGAAACCACTTTGTCAACTTACTGCTTTTTCTCCCAGCTGTGTTTGGGTGTATACAGTAGTGAAGCCTTGTGTCAGCTCAGAGTAGATGAAGTACACATTTCATGGCACTCTTCCCCCAGCAACAGCTCCTTGTGTCCAGTGCTGGCCAGCATTGCTGGGGTTAAAGCCAGCCAGCCACGGAGGATTTGCAACACTAAAATGGATGTTACTCCTGCACTTGTTACTACTGACCTTTGCCGAGATTTGTGATTGTTTCTGAGCTTTTAGACATAGAAATGGATTGTAGACAGTGCCAGAGAGCAGCAGTGAGCAATGAAAAAAGCCTGCATAATGAGATACCTATTTCTTATTAAATATGCGTAAGGTTGTGTATTTGTGGGTAGCAGCTGGAATGCCGTAATGATGATTATGCCTGTTGATAACCTGAAGAAGGCCTCTGTGTAGTCAGAAAGCTTGTCTCTTTCACCAACAGAAGTTGGTCCAATAAAAGATATTCCCTCCCCCTCTTGTCTCCCTGTTGATAACTGACAGGTGAGTGCTCTTGTGTTTTGATTTATAGTAAGAATGTTCTCAGCACTGGGTTTGCTGAAAAGCTGATCTGAACTGTAGTTGTTATTTCAGCTAATGAGTCTCATACGATCTTGGTGAAAAACAGGGAGCTGTCCTAGGGAGAAAAAAAATCAATTAACTCTAAAAGGTTCTTCCAAAAAGGGATGGTTGCCCCCTAGCAGGCTGGATATCTACTGGAATTTCCCAGGTGTTAGCAGTCAGAGAATAGCATCCATTGCTTAATTGGTTTTGTTGTGGAAAGGCTTGTGCATTCATAAACACCCTCAGCCTTGGCATCACACGAATGGTTGAAAAGAGGCAATACCCTTTTGATCTCTGCTAGAATTAAAACAGCTTGAGGAGCAAAGTTTCCTAACTGCAGAGTAGTGATATGTATTACAAACAGATGTGAACCTAGATTTCAAGGGTATTTAGGTACTTTACTCTGTGGGATCTGGGGTCTTAAATATTTTGGATGATCTGGGCTGTAACACCCACCAGGGCCATTAACTGTTTTGATATCTGAACTCACCAGCTCCGGAGGAACTTTGCATAAAGGTGATACAGTTACAAAGGGGGATGAATAGCATTTCAGTTTCTTGGGATTCTGCTGAATGACACAAACAGTTCGAGACAACATGGTGACATTTACTGATACAGGGATTGGAGCTAATCAGGAATTTTTTCAACAAAATGTGTTTTTGGTGAATGCTGATTCATCAAAACCAGGACTTGTTCACAAAACATCTGTCTTGAACATTTTTTGGTAAAAAATGTTTATTGCACTGGAAGGGTTGGGGTTGTGATCATTCTGACTTTGTGTTTTGAAAGATTAGTCATATTATATTAAAAAAGATGAAGAAAACTTTGAGATCATTAAAATGAAATGTTTCAAATGACCTGAGCCAAATTTTTATTCCCCAGATTTTTGGTTCATAAAAACTTTCTAGAATTCAACTTTCCATCTCTCCTTAGGATGGGAAAATCTTTCAAAATATAGAAAGCTTCCATGGGACTGGAAAAATATTTCCCATCCAACATTAATGGGGACAAAAGTAAACAATCTTTCTTACACATGAGACTTCTGGGGACATTTATCTAAGAAATTGTAATGAAAAGCGCTAGCCTCATTAGCTAACTTTTCAGTCTTAGCTTACCTCTGGTCACATTTTAGTTTAATACTATGTGATGGTCATCAGTGTAGTTGCAATCACGAGCTGGCTAAAAGATACTTTAATTAATGCAGCATTTTCCAGACTGTTGAAAGCCAAACTACTTGTTCTGAAAAATGAAAACAGTTGCACTGTCTCTACTGGAAGTTCATTTTGTTGACATTTGAAGTGTCAGAACTGGGCATTAGAATTAGCACCCTCTGAAATGACCCAAATGGTTTCAGACTCTCTGCCAACTGAGGTAGACACATCAGCATCACTTACACTGAACTCACATTTTGGAGGATTTCTCCACAACCATGACAACTAGAAACATAGGCCCAGATTGTCAGATGATTCAGATGACTAACTGCTGTTGTGAAACTGACTAAAATGTCAGTTTTGGTCAGTCGTTTCCAGGGTTCTCAGAGTTTGTGGCTCCAGGGCAGCCCCACCACGCAGGAAGCCCCAAGGGCTGGAGATACTAGGACTTCTGAGCTGGTGGGCCAGCTGTCTATTTAGGATTCCCAGCTCCCAAACAACTCTACTGGAAACCCAAACACTTTGCAGTGAAGACACAGGTTAACTCATAAGAGTGCTGACAGTCCTCCAGTGTCTTCCCATAATTCCCTCCCCCCATGTGTCCAGAAAAAAAGCACACACTCTCGAACATTTAACTGAGAAGGGATCACAGTTCACTGAGCAATAGGAATATGCCTCTGAAATCCTAGAGCCACACATGGGGATGGGGGTGGGGCACAGTACCAGTGGCGAATTAGTCACAGGGATAGGATTTTGCTATGTGACTGTTCACTCCCCCCATCCCCAGGCTAAGCCAAGCTAGGTGCCAATCAGTCAGGTGAACTCTGCAGTGAAGACACCCTCTGTGTCTGTGCAGTACCTGGTGCATTGTGGTCTGTTCTCAGTTGGGGCATCTAGAACTACTGTGATATAAATATTAAGAATTAGCTGTGTTGATCTGGGATGAGGAGCAGCAGGCATTCTGGAGGAGGATTAGTGAGGGACTAGCTAAGCAATGGGAATGGTCTCTCAAAGGATTAGGAGGGTCAGGCATTGGAGGGGCCAGAAAATAGCCCTCACCATATCGCAGCACAGATTAGGCATTTCTCTAACAGCAACACCAACTGGAGAGCAAGAGAATAGTATTGATGTTGCAACCACTGTTGCAGTGAGCAGTGAAGACAGGCAGCACCAGCAGGAAGTAGTAGTGGAATGAAGGTGTCAGCAGTGTGATCCCTGCTGCAATGAGTGCAGAGGGACATGGGTTATCCATGCTCATGGCTAATTCCAATTTATTTGGCCTTTTGGTTTGCTAGTTTAACGGTGACTGCAAAGGAGGTGATGGGAACATTTTTTATCTGCACTGGGAAGTGAGGGGGAAGGAAGAAAAAGAAAGGAACTGGGGATTAGGGAAGAAGCTGACTCTGGGGCAACAGTGTGCTCTTATTGCCAAACAGGCTAATGGTATATTGGGCTGCATTAGTAGGAACTTTGCCAGCAGATTGAGGGATGTGATTATTTCCCTCTATTCAGCATGGCTGAGGTCTCATTTGGAGTATTGTGTTCAGTTGTGGGTCCCCCACTATATAAAGGATGTAGATAAATTGGAGTGAGTCCAGCAGAAGGCAACAAAACTGATTATGGGGCTGGAGCACAAGACTTCTGAAGAAAGTTTGAGGGAACTGGCCTTATTTAGTTTAAAGAAGAGAAATGTGAGGGGGGTTTGCCAGGAGCCTTCAACTATCTGATGGTGGGTTCTTGGGGAATGGAGTTAGGCTGTTCTCAGTGGTGGCAGATGACAGAACTAGGAGCAATGATCTCAAGTTGCAGTGGGAGAGGCCTAGGTAGGATGTTAGAGAAAACTTTTTCCCTAGGAGGGTGCTGAAGCTCTGGAATGAGTTACCTAGGGAGATAGTGGAATTTCCATCCTGACAAGTTTTTAAGGTGCAACTTGACAAAGCCCTGGGTGGTATGGTTTAATTGGGTTGGTCCTGCTTTGAGCAGGGTTTTGGACTACATGATCTCCTGAGGGCCCTTCCAAATTGAATCTGTGATTCTGTAAAGAGGTCTGCAGGAGAAAGGAATCACACTATATTTTGGCTTTGTGGTTAACTCTTAGGTGAAAAATCTTGATCTGTTATGGGGAGGGGAGAGAAAAAATGCTTTTTAAAAAATATATATATTTTACAAAATGTATTTAAGCTTAGAAACAAAGGGATTTTCCTTCTTTTTCTTTTGATCCTAGTTCAAACTAACCTTGCATTTATAAGTTCAAATTAACAATGTGTTCTAGTTTGAACTAATGTTTAGTTTGAACATGTTTTTAGCTCAAACTAACCACCTTAGTTTGAGTCCACATCACGCTTAGTTCGAACTAATGTTTGAACTAAGTGCCAGTACTAACCAGTTTGAACTAAGTGTTCCTTAGTTTGAACTAAGAAATTTCTTACTTCAAACTAAGGAAAGCCTAGGGTGGCCATGGGCTAAATTAGTCAGGTTTAAGGCTCCTTAATCTGGACTAATTTGCCAGTACAGAAATAGCCGTAGTGCACTTGTAGAGTGACAAAGGGATTATCATTTCACCTGTGTCGTAGGAAGAGCTAACTATTCCTATTGAAAGCTAGCAATTCTCCTTGACAGCACCCAAAAGCTGCATCGCCAGAACATAAGCTGCCACTAATGGAAGACTTGCAGTCTAGTCTATGGTGCCTTGGTAAAGAATAATGCTTTCTACAATTGCTGTTGGTGATCAGCAGGGGCTGTTATGCACAGTTATGCTGACCTTCTGCCAATTTTAGGGCATTAGAAAGTTTTAGAAGTTGTCTTGGCTCTGTAAAACAGTGCCCAGTATAAGACAGGCTTGTAAACAGTGGGCCCAGCCCTGAAGCACTTCGTCCATCCAGCAGTTAAAGTATAAATGGATGGGCCCCAGAATCCTTCTAATTGGGTGGGCCCCCCTTTCTGCATGGGTGGGCCCCCCCTCCCATACCCCAGCTAATGCCCCCCAAATGCCAGCCCTCCCACCTACCTACCCTGCACCCCAGTTCCTGCCCCCACCCACCTACTCTCCAAGCCCAGCTACTGCCCCCACCCCAGCTACTGACTTCAAACCCTGTCTGGCTGCCAGTCCCCCAACCCCCTGCTGTGCTGTGTTGTGTTGTACCCTCTTCCCCCGCTGCCCGGGCCAACCCCCTCCTTCCCACCCTTTCCCTGCCAGGCTGAGCTGAATACCCCCAAACACCCCCCCCAAGACCCCCTTACCTCCTGCAGGGCAGAGCAGCAGCATCCCCGGCCATGGCCCGGCCTGAGGCTCCGGCCGCGAACCAGCTCTCAATGAGCATGCTCAGAGGTTCTGCCCATGCGCCTGTGAAAGCCAGCCCATGGGGGGAGATTTAAAATCTCCTCCTCCCTGCCAGCCAGAATGCAGTGGAACATGGTTCTGGGACCTGCTATGTTTAGCGGCTCCGCATTTTGGGGAGGGGCCCCCTAAAAATAGAAAATGGAACTGGAATGCTGCATTCCAGGGTCTGCTATTTTTAATGGTGGGTCCCAGAATGCACCATTCCAGCTCCATTTTCTATTTCTAGGGGCCCTGTAATGCAGAACCCCTAAAACTACTGGGCCCCAGAACAGCATTCCACCACATTCCATCTTACTTTAATCCCTGTGTCCATCCATACTCTGGCAAAAATCCCAGTGAATAAAGGCTTTCTAAGAAAGTCCTGTGTCAATTCCTAACTGGATAATCTTGGCTAGGGTCAGCATAACTAAATGTTAAAGACATTAATGGAACAGCTAATAGGTGTAATGCCACCCTAATCAGCTAAATAGAAGACCAGGAAGTCATGAGACAAAATCTGGGACAAATGTATATCTCATTGGTGACACAACTGGCTCCTGCCAGTAGTCTATGTTCACACGTAAACTGTTATTTTGACATAAGTTATTTCAAAATAAGCTATTTCAAAATAAAGTCCTTATTTCGAAATAGGTTATTTCAAATTAAGGGAAAGCCTGCTATCGAAACAGTTGTTATTTCAAAATGGTTATTTTGAAATAAGGCCGTTCGGACATGTTGTTTCGAAACAACGTGTCTGAATTCCATTGTTCGAAACAGCCATTTTGAAACAACGCCTATTTCAATTTCAAGCAAGGTTTTACTGTTTTGAAATAACGGCCGTTATTTTGAAACAACAGGTCCCATTGTTTTGAAATAACGGAACGTTGTGTGGACATAAGAAATTTTATTTTGAAACAATGGCTGTTGTTTCGAAATAAAACTCTCGTCTGAACACAGCCGTAGAGAATAAAACAAAGAGCAATTGAATGACCTAAGAAACACCTTTGACTTTGTGGAGAAAATGTGTCAATGAAAACAATAAAGTGAAAAAAATACTTAAATATATGAATTTGTTAGATTCTGGCTCATATCCACCTTTAGTTGGGCAAAATTCTGCAGCCAAGCCCAAAACTACAGAGACAGCCGTGCTTTGGACTAGATGTCTTCTCTACTACTAGACCAGCAAAAGACTCTCAAAAGACTTCCCACAGGTTATGAGTCATTATAGCCAACCTGGACAGCACTCTGTGCAACTATGAGCCTAGTCGTGGGCTCAGCTTTTTAAAAGAGATTCACAGTTTTCTGCTCAGAATGTGAACACGTCACAGTGGTTTGTGAAACCAGGAGAAATGCTGACATTTTGACTGCTATTTTTAAAGTTTCTATTTCTTTATACCCACAGCTTCTTAAAATGAAATTTGTCATCTTTGTCCACATGAAGAAAGAGTGGCTTCATGAAGACAAGACCTTGAAGCCCAGAGGTGTATGTGGGGGTGGGTTATGTAAGAGAGGAAGCATACTGAAAATGAAGATTGGGATCACCCGGTCATTATTTTATATCATTTTATTCCAATTTAGCAGAGATTTGAAGTTACATCTCATTAGCCCCCTCCCCTGACCCATCAAAGTCAAGTAGGTGTTACAGGGTTTGTCCCTAATCCTGCCCACAACACAACTAGTTCTGCCCCAAAGCCTGCCCTCTTGAGCTTGTGCAATAGGCTGAGGTGAGTCTCTGCAATAGCAATGTCCTGCCTCCACTGCCAGAACAATCTGGAGGGAGACAAATTCTAAGTCCCATCACACGGGTGGTGGAATAGATCATTGGTCTAAAAGTAGTGCAGAAAAGGGCACCAATATTGAAATGTTTAAGGTTTTGCTGACTCTATTCATTCTACAGCATTTTGCTATTGAATGCAACCAACACTGAGAGTTTGAAAAATCCCAGCCAAAAGGTGAAGACAGCTCCGTTTTAGCAAATTTATAAACATTGTGGTTCAAAGAAGTATAATATAAATGAACTCACTTACTGTGATTCTCCCCAAAGAGTAACATTGCTCCAGTTGGTACAAACAACCTGTAATTCAAACCTTTAGTCAGGCTGAGATTGACAGATCTCTCTCATTCTGTTATGTTTCAGGAGTCCTGCTGATCTTGACAACCTCATTACATCCTACCTCTGTGTCCGCAACATCTGAGTCATGTAATAATTGAACTAAATACACATAAAATAGTTATTGGCTTGTTGTTATTTGTGTATTCCACTCCCCACTTCAGCAAGGAGAGCACAGCACAGTACAGGAAGAGAAGCATAATAAAAGCCTGATCAAATGTTAGCCATTTAAAATATAAACACATTAAAAACAAATGGGGGCTGCAATTTAAAAATAGATTCAGAAAGGGAAGGTTATGAACAGAGGGCCAAGAGTGGGCATGTATTATACCATCTGTAACAGGATGAAACTGTTGGCCCAAACAGTCAAGATATAATATAACATTTAAAAATAGCTTACCTTTTTCTGAACCTGTTCTTCCATCCATGCCAGTTAATGTCAAACTCTGACACCATTGCACTGTTTTTCTAATCTCTGTGGTGTGAATTAACAGTACCATCCAGGGCAGTTCTCCTAGGACCATGCACTGTTGCCCCACACAGCACAAAAAACAATTTTTTTCTACATCAATATAGAAATCTTTGGAGAGTGCAGCTGCAGAGAGGCTTGCTGTCAAAGGTGCTAAGACAGTTAGGTACTAATGACAGAATTGGTTATTGGTGCCTAACTCCCTTAGTAATTCTTGTCCTTAAAGTGCCTGTCTCTATAACCCCCAGCCATTGCTATACTACTTCAGAACATTTTCTCTCTCTCCCATCCAGTGGTGGTTAGTCTCTCCTTGTTCACCTGACTTAAATCACAGCTCTGACACTGGACAGTACTTTGAGGCAGGGTTGCTCCTTGTAATGTGGAATGATATTGTTGCCTCTTTCTTTTCCCAGCCACTATGTCATTATTTACCATGGTTCCCACCCCATTGCCTCTGACTGAAGGAAATGAAGGAACAGTTTTGTGTTTTCCAAACCTGTCTCACTGGTGTTGGCAGTGGGATATCAAGCAAGTAGTTTACATGCCCCACATTAGGAGTGTGCGGCAAGACATATCCTGACCAAGCGAGGAGTATGACCTCTGAGGAGAGTCTGAAAGTGTATGTAGTGTCCTTAGACCCACACTGCCCACATATTGTACTTGAAAAATAGAGCTAGTTTAGGGGTGTGTGAGTGACAGCTGATCATATTCCCTTTAGCCCCAGCCTCTGACCAATCAGCACTGGCTGTGAGTTAAAGGCTCCACCCCGACCAGCAAGCAACAACAATACCACTAACTTTGCTTTGCATGTCCACCCCCACAAACATGTGTAGGAGGGTTGGGGTGGAGCTTCTCTTATATCCCTACTCCCCAACTCTGTCCCCAGACCAAACTGTGTGGGTACAGGCAGAGAAACCTCACCCTTAGTTGTATCCCCTAGTCCTGCTCCTGCACAATATACAATAGGGAGTGGCTGGTCTTCTAGCGGTAACTCCACCTCTGTTTTCTCCTCTGACCAACTGGCATAGAGACAAGAATAGGAACCCTTCCTTAGATATACCCCAAATCCCACACCACAGGACATTTGCTGTGGGTGGTGAATTTTACTCCTGAGGGTAAAACCTGATCGCAACATGCAAAAAGATGGATGGGTGTGAAGGGCCTGTCTACAGTCTGCCTGCCCTCTCTCCATCAATCAGTCCTGATTTAGGTCCCGGCCCATAGGCCTGGCCTGGGTGGGAGCATGGAGATATGTCTCTTGCAACACAGTACTATCCAAGAAGACTAAGGGCAGAGTAATGTGATTGAAGATGGAGAAATCCTGAAGCCAGAAAGCCAAGTAGATGTTCACACTGCTCCCTGCACTGTGGGGTGCTGTATTCACAATCTGCTCAGCAGGGCTTTTACTTGCACAGCTGAGGCAACTTACCTGTTCCAGCACCACAGTGAAATTCTTGAGCGATGGAGCAGTCATTCTTTGCATTCCCACAAACACTTGTTCTCTCTGTTGACCCCCCACAGGATGGTGCAGTTGCAATGTCAAGCAGAGAGCATTTCCTGACAGATGCAGTGGCCTTCTTGCCCCATCTTTGCAATCCAGGAGCAGTAAGGATCCCTGTTTGTCTTCATTGGAAAATAGGTGATAAAAACTACACGTGGGGATGGGGACTGTCCAAGAAGGATGTCTGGCTAATGTCTGGCTGCACTTAGCACTGGCTCCTTCCAGTTCTGTGCTGGGTAACTCAGTGTTGTTTCACCAGCATCTACGTGGAGTGGCACAGTAGCAAATCAGGAACCAATGTCTGTAATCTGGTTCTACAATTTGCTTAGTTCACACTTCAGGAACACTTGCAATATAACAGCCACCAACCAATAACCAACTCTTCCTCTGTCCCATAAGCTGTTACATCCACTAATGTCCCCTTTCAGCTTAGTTAACACCTCTGCAGCAAGCCCTCTCTCAGGTGGATAGGAAATCAAGACACCATTATAGTGTGTGCTGAAGGTTGATGGGCTCAGGCTTTGTGGGGTGAGCAGGGAGTGGGTGCAAGAGTTGCGAATTTCTCCTTGAAGAATACCCAGCTTCCAGCTCTCTTCTTTTCAAAGCACCTGCTTGTTACTACAAGTTTTGCAGCTGGTCTCAAGTATCCCAGTGCCACATGGAGAGAGCAGAGGTCTCTGAGCTAGACAGGACCTAAACCCTATAGAATCATAGAAGAATAGGGTTGGCAAGGACTTCAGGAGTACGTAGTCCAGCCTCGTGTTCAAAGCAGGACCAACCCAATTAAACCATCCCAGCCAGGGCTTTGTCAAGTTGCACCTTAAAAACCTGTAAGGTTGGAGATTCCATCACCTCCCCTGGTAACTCATTCCAGTGGAGGTAAACCATGCCTGAAGGGACAGCTCACCCGAAGCCACCCTCTGTCTGATGCTGTTGCTAATACCTGACAGCCCCTCCTAGCAAGGCTCTATGTAACAACGCTGCTCTCCAGTGACAGGGGAATATTGGTCCTGTTTGAGAGATAGAAGGAGGCATACTTGTCCACTATGGTTAGTGTTAGCCGTGTCTTTTTTTCTGTTACTCACCCCGACACTTTTGTGGCATGTTGCCATAACCATCTAAAGGCCATCTAAAGTTTGTAATATTCTATCTTTCTTCTTCTTCTTCTTCTTCTAGGCTACAGGTCTCTGTCCTAGCTTTACAGAATCCAGTCCATGCTTCTCTACTTTCTTTCTGGAACTCATATGGCCTGTGCTTGTCACCCAGCATGTCCATACCCTATTAAACTCTGCTGGAAATTTTTTTTTGGGGGGGGGCATAGTGAGGGGCTGTGGCTGCCCTCTGAGACTGATAGGGAGGAACTGCCATTCAAACCCCAGAGGATGGGCTTGGATATGCAACTCTTACCATGCTGGAAGCAGAAACGTGGGACCAAGACAGGAACAGGGGCTATGTCTATACTTACAAAATTAATTCAAAGTAGTTAATTCAAAATAACTACTTCAAATTTAAATCAAAGATATTATTTTGAATTGGCATTAACTTAAATTTATTATTTCAAATTAGGAGTCAAGCAAGACTCTCTAATTCAAAATAAAATGGGCTTTATTACTTCAAACTAGAGTCTTCACTAGAGTCTCTAATTCAAAATAAGGGAAGGCAGCCAAAAGAATAGGAAAATTAGTTTGAATTAAGCCAACTCTGCAGCTCAGAATGGCTTACATGGAACTAATAACTTCAAAGTAACCATTAGTTCGAAGTAAAAGGAGGTTTTATTATTTTGAATTACCAGTTCCTTATTTTGAATTAAGGAATAGCTTAATTCAATATAACAAAATGCCTTCTTGGCCAGGGAATAATTTATTTCAAATTAAGCTTCCTTAATTCAAAATAACTTGTAAGGGTAGACATACGCAGAAAGTATAAAGGGTGGGCCCTCCAGTTCAGCTGGAGAAGAATGGCTGAAGGAGAAAGATGGCTTTCCCCTGGCACTGGTACCTGAGCCTGACCACTGCCCTGTAGAGGAGCTGTCAGGGCTGCCTACTGGCTGGAGCTCTGAGGATCTACTGGAATTACCTGGCCCCTATGACCTGGGGGAGCTGCCTGACACCAGTGATGCCAAGGACGTGCTGGGGTGGCCCCTTCCATTCTACCCTGACAAGGTGGACTACCACCTGGACGAAAGGCACACAGCAGAAAGGTGGAGGAAGAAATCAAGGATAGCTAACCTTAGTTTGGCTGCACTGAAGCCTGAAAACGACTCAGGAAGTTGCATCTGCTGGGGCCCTGGGCTGGGATAAGACTGAATTTCCCTCCTTCCAGGCCACCCACAATCTGTGGTGACCACCCCTCAGCCTGCAAAGTCTCAGTGGGTAGTTGCCGGCTTGCTCTGCTAGAGATTTCTTGCTTACATGCCCAGCCCAGAGCTAGACGGCTTACTCTCCCCAGCCCCCGTCTGCGTGCCTGAGGCTATAGACGGCTTACTCCACAACAGGGCTTTGGGCTACGAATGGTGGATTTTAATCCCCTGCATCAAGTGTATCCACACAGGAGCGGCAGTGAGGGGGGTGTGGCCTCCCTCTGAGACTGACAGGGAGGGCAGGCTATTATGTCCCTCTTCTAAAAAGGCTGAGGGATTCCTTAGACCCAGTTTTCTGCCATCTCAGGCTGTGACACTGACAGTGGGTACCTTGTCACTTCCCAAATCAGTGTTGGGTCATCTGCTTGTTCCTGTTGCTATGGCTACTGATGCTGCTGTTTCTGGAGCTGCCATGTCCACTGTCTGATTCATCAGAGGTTCATGTTACTGATGCGTACCTAGTTGCTGAGAGGGAGTCGGAGACTGATATGCTATAAAACTGGCTGTGTAACTTCTTGGGTGTGTTCACACAGCATTCTTATTTCGAAACAATGAGGTTGTTTCGAAATAAGAAATGCCATGGACACATGATGCACAGCCATTTCGAAACAAGCGTTTGCTTGTTTCGAAATGGCAGCTGTTCTTCCGAAACGGCTTAAACCACTTTTTTTTTTTTTGAAACAGGGTTGTTTCGAAACCAGTGGTTTCAAAACAACCCTGTGCAGACATGTTGTTTAGCACCCTGGGAGGAAGGGTGACCCCTCAGCACCCTGGCCAGGGTGCTGAGGGGTGGCCCCTGGCTGGCAGAGGGGGACTGCAAGCACCCGCAGGGTGAAGCGCCCCGCTATGCCTCACCCTGCAGGTGCCTGCAGTCCCCTCCCCAAGCAAAATAGCATGTTCACACTGTGGACATGCTATTTCGCTCCCTTATTTCAAGGACACTGTTTTTGTCCTTCGAAATAAGGTGTTTCGAAATAAAGGGCTATTTTGAAACAGCTTGTTTTGAAACAGCTTGTTTTGAAACAGCTTGTTTTGAAACAAGCCCTCTATGTGTGAACATAGCCCTTGTTGTTAGCTTCTGGGGGTCTAGAAGGTCAAGACTATACCTCATTTCAAAGCCACATGGGTGTGTAACCATCTCCAAGGCACTTGCATAAATTGTCTACTTATCAGGCACTTGTGTAGTACTGGCTAAAAATAAAAAAACACAATTGTATATCCCATACTCACACTGACGAGCACTTAGACTATTAATCTCAACAAGATCAAGTGATTGATCAGTCGTCATCCTCAGTGGAAACCTGCACAGCACTTTCAGAAGAGAAACCTGGGAGCTTAAATTCATAACTCCGCTAGACACTAAAAATCATGATCTTAATAAAGACACTGGATCTTAATAAACCCACAAATCCCCCTTTTTGTCCTATGACTGCATGGGTGTTAACAGGCTGCCACACCTTGAATGGCCCCTTGAAATATGGGCTGCCTGCTTATGCTAAATTATTTGACCTTGTATTTAGCAATGGCACTTAGAGTACGTTTCCCAGACCTGAACAGGCACTCTGTGTAGCTGTGAAGCTTGTTTCTCTCACCAAGAGAAGTTGTCCAATAAATTGATCACCTTGCTGGAAATGAAGTTGAGCAAACAATAGTTCAGTCTTCAAGTCATGGTGATGTTTGCTCTAAGATCTTCTATGAACATAGGACTGGGAGGGCATTCCTGGGACAGGCAACTCTGTCATATAGCCAGTGGAAAGAAAATATTTCTGGTGTGTGATTCACTTCATATTAGGCCTGATGATTAATAGCAGTATGGCTATCATGACCAACGTGATAATGTATGAGCTGTGCCAGTTGGATCCCACTTTGTCACCATTGTAATTTTATGGAGCTTGTTAATTTTTGCCCTGTGACCTTGTATTACAAATCAGCAGCTTTGGTTGATTATTTGGCTATTTTTCTTTAATTGGCTGCACAAACTGAATTAAATTTTTATAGTCCTAGTGTTCACTGATTACTCTGCCAGCAGTTGCTATTCCAGACATATATTTTAATTACAGATGAATAATCAGCCCCTTTTTAGTCCATGAGTAATTGGCAGCATTTAATTTGTTCCTTTGTTTAATTCTGTCTAAATAATTTATTTCATTAGCCTCTGCAGGCTGGTGTTATGCTCTCCTTCCAGCCTCTTCATCTGTTCCTTTGAGATGTTAGGTGTTCTGATGGTATGAGTGCTAATAAATTTGAACAGAAGATCCGACATATAGGGTCAGATCATTGGCCCCCTTGCCCAATATCCAGTCACTAACAGTGGCCCATGCCAGCATTTCTGAGGGAGCGTACAGCACAGGCTATTATTATGGAGTGATCCATCCCTGTCTTTCACTTCTGACAGTCAGAGGTAGGTTTGCCACAAGGATGGGATTACATCCCTCGTCATCTTGGCTAATAGCCACTGAGGGACCTGTCCTCTGTGAACTTATCTAATTATATGTTTGGCGATCACAACATCCCATGGCAATGAGCTCCACAGGTTAACTATGCTTTGTGGGCAAATGTACTCCCTTCTGTTTGTTTTAAATCTGATGGGGTTATTCATTTCATCAGGCGACACCTGATGTTTGTGTTATGAGTTACACGAGTATGTTTGTGTTATGTTACAGACCACCCATAATTTTATAGACCACTATCATATTCCCCCCATCACCTCTTTACTAAGGTGAACAGCCAAACTCTTTTTAATCTCCCCTCATATGGAAGATATTCCATATCCTGGATCATCTTTCTTGCCCTTCTTTGTCCTTTTTTAGTTTCACTATATCCTTTTTTTAAGATGGGGTGACTAGAACTGCATGCAGTATTCAAAGTGTGGATGTATATAGTGGCATTATATTTTTTTATCCATTTCCTAATAGTTCCTAATTTTTTTTTTTTTTGGACCATTGCTGCTCATTGAGTGGGCGTGTTTGGAACATGGCCACTATATGATTTCCTTCTTTGGTGGTAACAGCTAATTTAAACCCTATCATTATGTATGTATAGTTGCAATTATTTTTTCCAATGTCAATAACTTTGCACATATCAGTGTTGAGTTTCAGCTGCTCATTCAACCAACCAGTTTTGTGAGATAGCTCTGTAACTTCTCACAGTCTGCTTTAGCTTTAACTATCCTTAATTACTTTGTGTCATCTGCAAACTTTGCCACGTCACTGTTCACCCCCTAGTCCAACTCATTAATAAATATGCTGTACAGCAGATTTCCCAGTGGCTCTTTGAGGGACTTGCTGTTCAACTCTCTCCACAGTGAAAATTGATCTTTTATCCCTACCCTCTACTTCCCATATTTCAGAAGAGGACTGTCCCACTTGCCCCATGATGGCTTACTTTGCTTAAGAGCCGTTGGTGAGGCACCTTGTCAAAGGCTTTCTGAAAATCCAAGTATGCTGTATCTACTGGATCACCCTTGTCCACATGCTTCTTGACCCCTTGAGGAACTAATAGATTGATGAGATGAACTATCCTACAGGCTGCAGCATGTGGGATGCCAGAATAGATGATCACAGAGTTTCTTCTGGTTTGAATGTGTAAAAATTATTGGGGTGAATGATTTCTGACTCCCCCAGCAGCTCCCATTATTTTCAGCAGGGATGTGGATTGTCCACTGTTGGGTGATATGCTCTGTGGAGAACCTGGCACTTTAACTTTATTTCCAGGGTATGTTTTACCATACTATGTAGATTCACTTCTGCTGGCTTTTTGTTTAACTCACCACAGTGACAGTAAAGCTTGTCTGCACGGGAGAGAGCACTTTCTCAGAGGCTGGGCCCATGCCTCACCCTGCTGCCTTCTTCTATGAGTGCAAGCACAGTTCTTTACCATGCCTTCCCCAGCATGAGCACAGAGGAACAGTGGATTTATAGAACTAATAAAAAAAGACACGTCCTACCAAAACACGCCACTTCACTATGCATACTTCTGCCTCTGGGGAAAGCAAGAGAGAGCAAATAACAAGTGATAGATTTCCATCCAGTTGCTTAATGTACATCTGAAAAGTGCTCATTGCTACAGTCATGGGCATGGTACAGATCTACATGTGTAGACTAGAGCGAGAGCTAATGGAGCCCTTAACACAGGAGCTCCACTGCTACAACAAAGAGCCCAGTTCGAGGCATCTCTTGAGCCATAGATGAGATTTGTGTAAAATGCAAGTTCATGGTGGGGATGATCCCAGGCTGCTTTCTGGCCCTGTCACCTCACTCTGAGCTGGCTGTCTGGGCAGCTGTGTGTTTATAATGGCTCTGGTCTCCAGCCCACTCAGTGGGGTCTCCTTGCAGGCAGCCTCCCCAGCTACCAGTGTGGAGAGAGCTAGCAGCAGGAACTCGGGTGAAATTTCCAGCATGTTTCCTAGCAAATCAGGACTTTATGTGGTGCAGCAGAGAAGACAGGATTAAAAGCGAGCAGGGAAGGGACAGAGTAATACTACATGAGGAAGCACTAACTGTTAAAGTCCTGAAGATAAGCACATTCCTAATTGGCTGTCCATTTTGAGGTATTTGTCCTGAGTCCTGCCTTCTCTCTCTCCTGCCCAGGCTGGGCCCTAGTCCACACTTACCTTGATTTTCAGCGGTGGTTGACAGCAGATATGCAAGGAATGTAAAATACTTTGCGTATCTGCCAGTGACTTTCTAAGCCACTGAGACACACTGGGGGAAGCTGACTGCAAATGGTTTGCAGTCAGCTTTCAGCAACTCCTGTTAGGGGGCAGGAGTTTCTATGATGACTTCCAGAGCACAACAGCGAGTTCATGCTCACTGTAAATCGCGCCAGAAGATTGCGCTGATGGCGGCAATTTTGCCACCATCAGCCTAGCCATACCCTGTGTCATGGAACAACCTGAGGTGGAGCTGTGTAGCCATCTACATAAGCTGAGTACCACACAGACACAAAGGATGGAGAATCTGTAGCCAATATGGTGGGAGCCATCTGCGTGACTCTCTGTTATTTTGGCCTATTAAAGCTCAGTCTAGCTTCACCTCCCCTTTCAAATAAGGAAGAGGAAAAGAAGACTGTGATGTATCCATTTGGGGGTGGAAGGGGGTGAGGCTGAAGGACAGCCCCTGAAGTGTGCCCACAAGGATACCCTTCACTTGGATTTTGTGGATGGCCATGGAAATTGTGCAGTCCGGGTGCAGTAGCTGCTGGCACGTCCTCTCTGAAACGGAGGTGTGCCAGGTGGCTCTCTGGAATACCAGGAGCAGAATGGTGCATTTGAGCTATGCCAATTAGGTTTTCCAAGTGACCATTTGGCTCTGATGAGTGGAAGTGGCAATAAAGTCATCACTGTGCGCCAACAACAGCTCGCCGCATGCCGCAGAAAGGCGGAGGAATGAGTGAGATGCCCATAAACCGTTTGCTAAGTATGCTGGCAGCAGGTGCCTGCCTTTTGGGGGAGTGACAGTAAACACTGAGCTTGTGCTTGATGTTTAGCTAGTCCAATATTTTTTCATTTGTGTGCTGCTCGACTTGCTTCATTTGTTTTTATGGTAGTACTTGGGCTCAATTAAATGGCAATTTGATGTCTACAATAACTCAGTTAAAGTTTTAGTGAGGGCTTGAAGGAAGGTGACAGGGCATAAGCAAATTTCTAAGCCTTCCATGCCATGCCTATCCCACTGGGCTGCATGCAGGCATGCTGCATCTCTTCAGCCTGCTCTAGTCAGAGACTTCCTGCCTCCACAGTCAGTATAGCTGTTACATAATGACTGGCTTGCTGGGTAAGGGGCACATGAAAGAAGACAAGGAATATAGGATGTTACACTGATTATATCGTTATATGATTTGTGGTACCTTGCCTGAAATATGCACGTCTATTCTGGCATACATGCACATGCTGAGAGCAGGTGTATGCACCAGCCATTTTTGCTTGGCTGACCAAATGTTTTAGTTATGTGCTTCACTCCCTGCATGTCAGTTGCTCTGGTGAAGCCAGGGGGACTGGCAGTGTCCCTGTATTGTCTTTCATTGGTCAGAGTAGGGCCTGGTTAGTGGTTACTCCGTGGAACTACTCGGCATGGCAGAAGGGGAGGGAGAGGAGGGTTAAAACAAGGACTTAGGCCTAGTCCATCCTGGCCTAGGAACTAAGTTTAACACACGGACAAAACAGCCAGATTCACTTGCTTATTCCAGCTACTTTGTGCCACTCTAGTGAAGCCAAGTGGCCTCCCCAGTGCCAAATAGAGGGGAATAATCACTTCTGTTCATCTGCTGGCAATACTCATACTAATGCAGCCCAATAGGCCGTTAGCCTTCTTGGCAATAATGACACATACCTGACAGAGATCCAACTTCTTGTCCACTGTAACCTCTTGGTCCTTTTCTGCAGAACTGCTGCCTAGCCAGTTGGTCCCCAGTCTGTAGCAGTGCATGGGATTCTTCCATCCTATGTGCAGGACTCTGCACTTCTCATTATTGAACCTCATCAGATTTCTTTTGGCCCAATCATCTGAGTAAAACCCAGTAACTTTTTGCTGATTAGCCTAGCACAGCAGAGCTCTGGAGCCTTGTCTTCAATTGGATAGGCACTTCCGCCCAAGTGTCCAGCCAATGCCCTCCCTCTCCCTGCGGTTCCTTTCCACCAATGGCAGCAATGATGGGAATTCTAGCATAGGTGGGGCCTCAGAGGCAGCTGGCATTTTAACCACTATGCTGTTTAGCCCTGCACACAGCATGTCCACACAACTTGGCACTGAGACTCCGGTGGCTGCCTGTATTCTGCCTAGCCTAGGGCTGAGCTGAGGCATCAGTGATGCAATGGGAGTAGATTCACTAGCACAGACCCCAAATTAATACTGAGCAGGGTATGGCTCCATGCATGCTGGCCTGGGCGGACCGTGGTTACACAGAGCAGTTGAAACAACAGTAGGCTGAAACAACTCTTTGGATCCAGAGCTCGACAAAGTTTAGTGGTGCTGGGATCTGGCAGCCTGGCTTGTTCCAGGGGAAGGGGCCAGCAGCAGAGCTTGGAGACAATTTTACCTATTACTGGTGGGGAGGGGCAGGCTCAGATCCAAGGTGTAGCTCAAGTCCATCTTTAGGTCAGGACATCAGTCCTAGTGTGAAAAAGCTCCTGAACAGTCAAGCTCTCCTGGGGACTGAGGGCACCATGGGAAGTCATTGAGAGCTGAGGCATTAATGTTCAGTAAATGGGAGTCAGGAGCCTGAATGCCTCTGAGGATTGGGGCCAAAGAACCTCACAGGACTGGGATTTTGGGCAGATGACTCTAGAGAGCCATATCCTTTTGCAGTGGCGAGGCTGAGGTTTCAGTGCGTGTAAATTCTAACATTAGCTGCCTTTTCCTTCCTATTGCTGCCATTACTTTGTTATAGGCTTCCCTTCCCCCATGGGAAAAATCCCATGTGCTGAAGTTACCTTTATCTGCAGCAAGTTTGAGGGCAGAGAAAAAGAGGGGTTGTTTTCTGTGTTTTAATTCCTCATCTTTGATGTCTTTATTCCTGGTCCCTCCTTATTTTCAAACCATTTACACTCTCCCTTCAAACTGTTCCCTTGATCCTTTTGCTTAAATGAAGTAAAATGTAACCAGCCCTGGGGCAGATTTGCTGAGCTAGTTCTTAAACTCATTGTAGGAAGAGGAGCCCTGGCAGGATTTTTCCCCCTGCAGTTTGTTTGTCAAAAGGAGAACAGTTTCCTTGCAAATACTTGCATGAGGAGCAGAAAGTCTTTCTCTGGTTCTGTGCTATCTATCTCTCTGACTGCAACAGGGTGGTGCAAAAATCAACATGGGCAACTGTAGCAGTCGATCTCATGTTCTTCTTGCCTCTTGCAGTTTGGCTTGAAGACAGCTCCATCAAAGGGGATCTGAATTTTTAGGACTGGATAGCACCTAGTCCTTATGCACTTGTAAAGGGCTGTGAGTGAGAACAAAGCTTCTTCCCTTGTCCACCCTGGGTGTGGCTAACTGCATAACAAGTCCAGGTGTTCCCTGTCAGATATAAGGGGCTGGAAGGATCAGGCAGTGGGAGCAGCCAAGGCTCTGTCCTCCAATGCGCTAGTCAGCAGAGGTGGCTTATGTTGGGGATGGAGATGTTTGCTGCACTGTAAAAAGGGATGTCAAAACTGCTCCCTCCCAGGACACCAGGGGAGTGCTGGCAGGAAATGTGCCTCCCTGAGGCTTTTTCTAGTGTGGGAAAAGTGGTCAGTACGTCAGGCCTAGCTGGTTTACACCTGACATAGCCTAGTCAGAGCTCTACTGTAACACACCACAAGTTCTGAAATATTAGTTATTAACAAGGCAAATTTATCTTAATTAGCAAGTGTCTCAGTTCTCAGGAACCATCTCCTCCTTCTTTCTGAATGTAATTGAATAGAAAATGGGAACTCTTTATGGTCCTTGTACATGAAACTGGGTGAAAAGCAAGGAAATGTCAACACAGTTGCTATGTCTGCCAACAACTTGCAGAGTGAAATTTAGCTAGAGGGTCTTGGCCTCTCAGTGAGTTATTCATTTTCCATTTTCATAACTGTTAAAAAAATCAGTAGGAGAACTACAGAGAGGAAAGAATTTACCACTGAAAAAGGCCAGAAAAAGCAGGCCCTGCCCAACTGTGGCACTGCGGCCACGCATGACAAACAATGTGTTCAGAGAAGCTGCATCAAAGGCTGAGCTGCTCTTTTCTGCTCCTCTTCCTTCCTGCTATCCTTTGAGGGTGTATGATTCAAAGCAGTCCTGTGAGTAGCTAGCTGGAGGCAAGGAGGTACCCAGCATGTCTACAAGTTAAATGCTAAGAGCAGATTTTGGTAGCAGTCAAAGGGAGATATGCAAGTTACTTAAACTAACTTCTGCATCTCATTTTGACTTTGTTATGTCTAGCATGTCCACTGTGCCAAGCCAAAGCGAGGGCCCTCCTTTTGACTCAGTGCTACTATAGTTGCTGGGGTGGTGTTCAGGGATCGACTTCCTGATTGATGGAGTAGGTCTTCATAGCCCTGCTCAGTCAACCTGGAAGACTGATCTGATGGCAGCAAATTTGCTGCTCTTAGTGAAGACAAGCCCTAAGAAAAGCTTCTTAAGGTACTTAGCTCTGTGTGGTGACTTGTGGCCAGCTGTCTGTAGAGAAGACTACAAGAAGGAATGGGAGAGAATCTTGTCCATGTTCCAGCTCCTATGTAGCTAGTTTTTCCAGTGCAATGTCATGTAAAATGCTACCGTAATGGGATCTTCCTGTCACACCAGTGAGCAACTGCCTTGTGCTCACTTTGCCCTCACTTTACAGAAGTGTGACTGGCTGCCCCAGGCAACAGAGAATCTGACCCTATGATTAATAGATTGGAATCAAATGTCTTGAGTAATGTGATGGGATCTGCTGAACACCATGACTGACCCTGAGCAAAAATCACTCCAGAAAAACAGTCCCCTGTGCAGACTGGAGCAGCCCGTGACCATGCCCCACATTTCCTCAGTATAGGTCTCCCTAGGGTGCTGTGTGAATGTTCCCCTTAGGAATGGACTCTGAATGCAGTTAGTGGGATGCTTGGTCACCCTCACAAGGCTGTTCAGTTTACAAGACCATTTGGATGTACAGTTATCATCACAATGGGAATCCTTTTTCTTTGATTTACAACAGCATACCACTCTTACTTCTGGCTTTATTCCTCTTTTACACCAGTGTGAGCAAGAAGAGAATGAGGTCTATTATTTAGCTAATTAGAACTGAGGTTTTGTGAGTTACAGAAACATATATCCTGAAGCAATGTTCACATAGCAAAGGATTCCCAGGGATGGGAACGGAGATGGAGAATTAATCTACATAGGCTATGAGCATTTAATGGAAGTCCTCAGGTTGATTTCACTGTACAGCCTCCATTAGTTATTCCTTTGTCATCTCACTGTTTCTGCAATGAAACTAAAAGGTAATGTATTTGTATAATAAATCTTCAGGAATAAATAAAAAGCTAAGTTCTTGAGAACACAGTGGTGCCAAATGCTCTATATGTTAAAAAAAAAATCTGGCAAAGTTTGCCTGGTTGCATCACTTCTGTTTCTCCATGAAACAAGAACAGCCATATGGTTTCAGCTCTCATCCTGAAAGCATGTATTTTTAGACTAAGAAAAATCAACAATAAAGTACAAAGTAAAGCATCTACAAAAGAGTATGGCATGTAATTCCTGTTACAGAGCTGGCAGGACCTGTTTGTGTAAACAGGCAAAGATCTTAAAAATGTAAAGATTCCAGACGCAGAAAATACAATTGATCTAACACAAAGGGACTGTGGTTCTAGACACTGAGATAAACTACTATTGATAATTAAAATCACTCTAAAAATTGGTTTAGTGATATCTGAATATTTATGTTTATTCTTAGGCTTAGAGTAGTGTTGTGTTTAAACAGATGTGGGGAAATGATTTACAACTATTGATTAGTAAATGCTTCACATTTTTTAAGGACTGTTTACTAAATGTCTTTCATAGACGAGTAGCTTGCCAGGGATCTCAGGAGGTCATCTAGTACAACCCCCTGCTCAAAGCAGGACCAACTCTGACATCCAAGCCAGAGGCTTAGTCAAGCTACCCCTTAAAAACCTCTAAGGATGGAGATTCAACCACCTCTCTAGGTAACCCATTCCAGAGCTTCACCACCCTCCTAGGGGAAAAGCCTTTCCTAATAGCTAACCTAGATCTCCCCTCCTTTAACCTGATACCATTATGCCTTTTTCTGTCAGCCGCCACCATCGAGACCAACCTTGCTCCATTCTCCCTGGAACCTACTTTCAAGTGGTTGAAGTTCATAATCAAATCCCTTCATCATTCTTCTCTTCTACAGACTAAACAAGCCCAGTTCCCTCAGCCTCTCCTCATAAGTCACATTCTTCAGCCCACTAATAATTTTTGTTGATCTCTCCTGGAATATCTCCAATTTGTCCACATCCTTTCTGTAGTGGGTACCCAAAACTGGACACAATACTCCAAATGAGGCATTGCCAAATAATCACTTCCCTCTATTTGCTGGCAATACTTCTATTAATGCAGTCCAATTTGCCTTTAACCTTTTTGGCGACAAGGGGCACATCGTTGACTCATATCCAGCTTCTTGCTCTTTGTAACCCCAGGCCCTTTTTTGCCAAACTATTGCTTTGCTAGTCTGTCTCTAGTCTGTAGCAGTGCATGAGATTTTTTCTGTCCTAAGTGCAGGACCCTGCACTTGCCCTTTTTGAACCTCATTACATTTTTTTTGGTCCAATCCTTCAGTTTGTCTGATCTAAGTCATGCTGTATCGTATGCCTATCCTCCAGCATATCTAACTTTAGAGTAGTGGTGGGAGCTATGAACTGCAAAAAGTGTCCACATGTCTGAAACTCTTGGTATTCTGTGGTCTGGTGAGAGCTCATCACAGAAATATTCTCACAAGAGGAAGGCACAGATGTCTGTGGCCCTCATAGTAGTAATGACACTGGACTGTTATACAGCAGTCTTCAGTGCTGGATCAGCAGATACCTTACAAAGGAGAGCACTATCACCAGCCCCACTTACAGATGGAGAAACTGAGGCACAGAGTGGGGTGGTACCTAAAGTCACCCAGCAGCAGAACTAAGAAGAGTAGCTAGGTCTCCATAGCTATAGAATAGGGAGCTAGCACTAGGCCACACTGTCTTTTGAGCTGGAAACTGCCCTCCAAATACAATTTAGGTCAGGGTCAGCAACCCAAAAATTAAGAAGAGCCATTTTTAAAAATTCTTGGTAACCAATTGCTTTGAGAGCTGCAATGGGTGTAGCCACCTGCTAAGGGGTGGGGGGAGCTGGGTCTGGGTGCCTGCCAAAGGATCCCCTGGCACAGGGGAGGGGGGGAGCCTGAAACCAGGAGTGGACCTCCTAGAGGGACCCTGGTGACAGGGGGCTGGGAGCCAGGGTCAGGCCACCCACAGGGTCCTCTGGTAGCTGGGGAGCAGGGCCCAGAGCTGCAAGGGGGGCAGCCAAAGAACTTCATGCGGCTCCAGAGCTGCAGGTTGCACACCCCTGCTTTAGGTAATGTCACCCTGCAACTGAGAAGAGAGGTGTTAATAAACAAAATTCAGAGTGCAAAAAATATCTGCAGTTCTGTCTTTCTGGATCACTAAGCAATGAAGTCCTTCCTGCCAGCATGCTGAGCCTTTCCTGATCTGTGACTGACAACAGGGGTCAACAATAAGTGCTGGTGATCCAGTAATGTCTGCATTTTGTTGGAAGGGACTGAACATGGCTTGTCTTGGTCTGCATTTGCAGTTATGTTGGGTTCAAGGCCATGGTAAAATTGGGCACTGAACTGCGCCCAGGAGGTGTTAATTTTCTGTGGTGGGCATGAACTTATACGGATATATGACAAAACTCCCATTGCCTTCTGTGGCAACAGGACAGAACCTTGAATTTACATGGACCCTCTATAAATAAAGCTGCTCTCAAACTGAAAAATTAACTCACCTATTATCCAGTTATCCTCACATTTTACTAGTGATTCTTAGAAAACTGTTATTCTGCAGTTTTGAGCGCCAGCCTTTTGGTATTATTTCCAGTGGTTGGATGTGAGCTGGTGGAAGCCAAAGTAAGCCAATGCTAAATCAATCACAAACATCTCTCCCCAGTTTATTTAAAGGCAGTCACCTTTCTGGCATGGTCTCATGGCTGTTCCAGATAAATGAGTTGCTTTGTAGTAGATAGGCTATTATGCCACTTATCCCAAGGAACCCTGTAGTCAGAAGTAGCCAGCTGGATTCCAGGTATTTTGAACTAGCTTTTGTTGCCTGAATTAAACCTGGCATTAAATCTATTATTGCTCTGTTTGGGCATAAACAGGAAGGAAAAACAACATTGCTCTGGTACAGCAGATCAATTATTAACACGCTTCATATTTCCACACTGAAAGACTGGATGTTCAGTGAACAAGTATATAACTAGCCATCTGCTTCAATCACTGGTTGAAGCAAGCTGCTGTGATATGTTAAATAAAGAGGTTTTCCTTTGGTAATCTACTGTAACTTTTGAAGAGGCAAGGGTAAATAACTCAGCCAATAATTTTAACGGGAAATGTGTTCTTTTTCTCTTCACCACTTGTAATTTCTATCAAGGGCAATATAACCCTGGTGGCAGTTTGATTTAATTGGCCTTGTGGCAACTGATTTAAGTGAACACTTTAATTAGGTAATTATTTTATTATACAAGTTGCTTTACAGCCTACGGAAGAGCAGCCAGGAATTCACTTTTCTCTATCTGAAACCAAGACACTTCCTTCAGAAAAAAGTGGAATAAAAACATTGGCTATGTTCACACATAGGTGTTTATTCTGAAATAAGTTAATTCAAAATAATTCAAAATAAAATTGTTATTTCAAATTAACTTAAATCGAAATAAGCAAAAAACCTCAAATCGAAATAGCAAGTCCAGACACAGGACTTGCTACTTCGAATCAGGAGAGGGGCAGCATGGGAGGTGTGGCAACACGGCTCCCTCCCTCAGTCATTCCCCCACCCAATATATAGAAAAGGATGGCACCCTATGAAGGAGAAGGGCAAAAGTGTTAAATCGAAATAATGGTTATTTGAAAATAACACGTCCGAATGGCATTATTTCGAAACAACCATTTCAAAATAATAGTTATTTCAATTTCAGCCTAGGTTTTACTCTTTCGAAATAAGGTTTGTTATTTGAAAATGATGGGGCTTGTCATTTTGAAATAACAAAACGTCGTTTGGACGTGACAACTTTTAAATCGAAACAACGGTCATTGTTTTGATTTAAAAGCATCATGTGGACATAGCCATTGGCCTTGACTCTCCAACCCCTTCTGCACCTAAGTAGATTTATGCCCAGGAATAGTCTCACCGAGGAACTACTGGCATAGCATGTGTAAGTATTTACAGGATCCCTAGAAAGGAGAAGTACCATGGAGTAAGCAGAATAATTAAGGAGAATAAACACAGAACAATAAATATTTATAAAGCATGCTTTGTCTCTAACATGATCTGTATCTATATAATTGAAACGGCTATACACAAAAATAAATGTAGCATGTGAAATGAGTTTGTTGGAGTCTGGTGGATGTGTTTGGTAGCATCACACAGACCATTACTGGCTGGCAGTCTTGCTGGAATTCCCAGCAGAGATGGGCATGGACTATGTATGCATCTTCAGTGGCATACGGAGACAGGCATTCCATGTGTAGCTCCACACTTCAGTGAAAAGTTCTGGCAGTGAAGAACTGGCAACGTCTTTCATCCTCCGGAGAAATGGGCCATCAGTGGTAAGAGACTAGCCTAAGGGAATGGGGGACAATTGAACCAACCTCTTAGATCAATTCCCTAACCACTGGATCATCTGCCTTGCCTTATCCTGAGTAAGTCACAGAGAATGAAAGCCTAGTGTGTGTTTCAAACTTGTTTGTTAGGACTAACACTTGTGAGGAGATGCTGCAAGCCAACTATTCTCTAAGGCTGTGTTCACAC
>ML681966.1:93841529-93865462 GCA_007922195.1 Podocnemis expansa | reverse complement strand
TGTGAACTTGCTATTTCGATGACCTGGTTTTGCCTTATTTCGAATTAACATTTTGTTAATTCGAAATAAGTTGTTTCGCAACGAGCGTTATTTCGATACAAGTTGTTTCGCAACAACCATATAGAAATAACTGGCTGTGTGAGAACACAGCCTAAGAGGAAACTTTTTTTTTCCTCATAAAATCAGCTGCATTGGGTCAGACCACTGGTCCATCTGTTCCACTTTTCTTTCTTTTTGGTGACCAGTGCCACAAGCTTAAGAAGGACTGAACAGAGGAACGCGATTTCAAATAATCCATCTCCTGTCATCTATTCCCAGGTTTTAGCAGTCACAGGTTTAGGGACATCCAGAGTATGAGTTTGCCTTCCTTATCTTGGCTAGTAGCTATTGGTGGACCTAGCCTTCATGAACTTAACTCATTCTTTTTTTACCCGAGTTATCTTTTTGGCCTTCACAATATCCTCTGGCAAGGAGTTCCATAGGTTGATGATGCATTGTTTGAAGAACTACTTCCTCATGTTTGTTTTAAATCTTCTGCCTCTTAATTTCTCCTGGCTTTTTGGTGTTATGTGAAGGGTAAATAATACTTCCTTATTAACTTTCTCCACACCATTCATGGTTTTATAGACCTCTATCATACCTACCCTCAGACATCTAAATGAACAGTCCCAATCTTTTTAGTCTCTCCTCATTTGGAAGCTATTTTATACCCCAATCTCTTTTTCTGCCCTTCTTTGTACTTTCTCCAGTTCCAAGTATCTTTTTTGAGAGGCGGTGGTCAGAATGGTATGCAGTATTAGTGGTGTGGGTGTAACTTTTGATGCCGTTCAATGGGCAAGGAGCAAAGCATGGAAAACCAGAGGAACATAGTCAGCAGGCTTCCGCCACAGACTGTCATCACTGGTGAAGAGGGAGAGCAGACAAACTCCGGAGGCAACCCTTGTGGCGCTAGGAACTATTGTGCCATGATGAGGATATGATTCTCTGGGGCGGGGGGGGTCCAATTTCTGAGCCATCTGCTCAGTAATAATTACTGTGAGGCCATGTTTGCATCCAGACAGCTTGAAACCCCCCCCCTCCGCCAGCAATGGTACAATCCACCATTTCAATTTGCAGCTATGCTTGTCTACTTTAGAGGTTCATTGTTGGATGGGTCTACCAGTAACTGGTCACCAGTGGTTGTCACTGGGACAAATCTGCGTAATAAACAAGGCTGAAGACTGAATAACAAGGAGAGTGTCATTTCCCATGGCCTGATGATGATGGGCGTGAGGACATGGGAGGAAAGGAGAAGAAGGAGGTATAAAATGCTCTGAAAACTATTGCCTACTATATCAAGTACTGGAGGAATGTACATTTCTTTCCATTTCAGTTTTCAGTTTGCAATAAGTAGACTTGTTCAATTAGCTAGTCGAACCAGTTAAACCAAGTTGCATAGGAATGATAAATGCTACACAAATCCACAGCATGTACAGCTAAGAAAGCTCTGGGAACTACAGTTAGAAAAGGCCATGGGGACACAGGACATATCCCAGCTCTGCCCAGTGGCACAGCAAAGTAGGGCAGGGAACTCAATCAATTTTGGCCATCAGGGACTGTCATTTTGATATCCAAAGCACCAGTAGGAAAAGCGCTCCTGGTTTTTTGACTGATACTGCTGATATTTGAAATCATATTGACTGGATACTTTCTGAATGTGTCTCTGAGACACAGACAGTCAATACTGTGTCTACTAGCGACTTCAGACAGAGGAGGAAAGAGGCTATGATGGTTGCTAGCACTTCAGTTTATATTGCAAGGTTATCATGCACACTCATGGCTCTGAGGTAGGCTGTTTTGTGTCTTGAACCCCCAGAGGTGGGTGCCAAGTGAACAGCTGTAGTGGGGCTCCACCCACCATCTGCCTGGTGGAGGGTTTTCTGCTACCAACCAGGACCTTTTTAACCCTATCCTAGCAGTGTCTCTCTTGCTCGCTGAGCCAGAGAGCATCCAGGCTGTCAGGTGCAGCAGGCCCGGGTTGGGGTGCCAAAAGCATCCCGAGTCCTGTGTCAGAAGGTCCACCCACCGTGGGAGGTGGAGCGGGGTCCTCACTGACATGTATTGTAGGAGAGGGAACCAGTGTTGCCTGGGCCAGTCTGGGGCTATCAGGATGATGAGTGCCTCATCTGTGAGGACCTTCAGAAGCACCCTGTGAATCAGGGGAATTGGCCCGAAGGCGAACATTAGGACTCCTGACCAGTTGAGGAGAAAGGCATTGCTGAGAGACACCTTCTCCCGACCTCGGAGGGAGCAGAACCGAGGGCATTTGTGGTTCTGCACCGTGGCAAAGAGATTGATCTAAGGGGTTCCCCACCTGATTGTCAGCAAGGAGAAAACCTCATTGTGGAGGGACGACTCGTGATTCGCCAGTGGCTTTCTGCTGAGTGAGTCCGCTATGCCATTGTCCACCCCGGGGAGATGGGCGGCAGTTGGCGTGAAGTGATGGTCTATCACTAGTTGCCACAGCTTGGTCGCTTCCTCGCATAGGGCTGAGGAGCGGACTATCCCTTGGCGGTTCATGTAGAACACGGCTGCTATGTTGTCTGAGAGGATTTGGACCACTCTGCCCTGGATCTGGTCCAGGAAGGTCATGCAGGCCAGTCTGATGGCCCTGAGCTCCTTCACGTTTATGTGGAGGAGACTGTCCTCGGGGCTCCAGGCGCCTTGCGTGGAGAGGCCCCCGGAGAGGTGGGTGCCCTACCCCAGGTTGCAGGGATCCAGGGTTACTGGAGGTCTGGACTCCCTGAACAGGATTCCCCCCATCGCGAAGTTGGGGTCCCGCCAGATTTGGAGGGACTCCAGGGCATGCTGGGGTACCGAGATTACCTTGTCGAGATGGTCCCGTTCTGGTCGGAAGCTTGTGGCAAACCAGAGCTGGAACGGTCGCATCCGCAGGCGGGCTGTTTGGATTACCGATGTGGCTGCTGCCATGTGCCCCAGGAGCTGCATGCATCTGCGCTCTGTGGTCAGACCGGGCGCCTGGAGCTCCGTGATGATGGGGCAGATGGACCAAAATCTTGACAGGGGCGAGGATACGATGCCTTGCCGAGCATCCAGGCGTGCCCCAATGAACTCTATGTCCTGGGTGGGGCAAAGCTTGGACTTTTCCAGATTTATGCGGAAGCCCAGGAACTCACACAGGTTCATCACAACATCGAAATGGTCTTGTACGTGTCGACATGACTTGCCCACTATGAGCCAGTCGTCCAGGTAGGAGTAGATTCTTACACCCCTCCTGCGTAGGAACGCTGCAACCGGTGTAACACACTTTGTGAACACCCTGGGGGCTAGCGATAACCCAAAGGGGAGGTTGGTAAAAACTCATGAATATTCAAATTAGCTCAAAATAACATGAATATTTATGAACCATGGCACAGTGTTTCAGAAATGCTGCTTTGTGGGGTAGTAGGGGTAGCAGAGCAGGGATGACAAGACAGGGGAGGTCAGGAGTTATTTGCAGCGGCAGGAGTGAGTGTGAGGAGAAGAGCAGGGCTGGCGCAGCCCAGTAAGCACTGCAGGGGGGCCCTGGCACCTGCTCTGGTTGCAGGGGGGCGCCAAAAATGGTAGCACTGTTCCTGGGCAGGGGTGGCCAAAGAGGACAAGGGCAGCCATGTGTGGAACTGCACAAGGGTGGCAAGAAATGAGAGGGGAAGGGAAAGCAGGAGTGGCTTTGTGGGGTGGGGGCAGGGGAAACCTGGGAAGTGGGAAGGTAGGGCAGGGGAGCCTGGCACAGCATCCACTTCCCCCTTTCTCCACAGTGGCTCCCTGCCACCCAGGGCAAATCCTCACCCCATTGCTGCTCTCTCCCACCCCAGTGGGTCCCATCCTCTCCTCCCCAAGCCCCCTGCTGCCTGTGAGGGACCTTCCCATCACTGCAGGGGCCAGAACTATCCTTCCAGCCCACAGCCACCCCACAACCTCAGCTACACACCCTCTGCTGCACATTCACTCCCACCCACCTCTGCTAGATGCATACCCCCTACCCATCACAACCTCCAGCAGCCCCCTCAAAGCCCTTACCTTGGCTGTTTGCAGGCTAGCTGACAGGCTGGGAGCTGCTTCCCTGCCACAAACTACTTTGTGGGGCCTCCTAAAGGGCTCACTGTTGGCCCCCACTACTACCTTTCCTGTGGCCCCAGTCCCCCCCTGCAGCCCTAAACACCCCACATGATCCCCCCAGGACTCCTTTTTTGTTTTGCTGAACTGAACTAACATGAGTCTCCCTCTGGAACTCGTAAATTATTCTTGAGTATGATATTTTTAAAGATCTTTCCATCATGAAGCTTGTAAGTTGATCATCTTTCACTTAATATAAATGAGCTAATGCTGAACTACAAAGTTAAAATGAACATTTTAAAATTTTTTAAAAAGTATGAGCATTAATTAATAAATGAAAAGTGGTAACATTAATGATGGCTCAAAAATTACAAATACCACATCTAAAATTGTGGCAGTCAAATCTTACAAATGTTTCATATAGGCTTGGGTTTATGTGCACCAGACATTTAATACAAATAATTATAATAAATAAAAAATAAGTAAAAAGAAGGTTCCTAGTGTGTAGCTATAAATGAAAAACACCAAAATTCAGTGAAATTCTCTGAAATACTCAAGTTTATAAGACTCTTGCCCCATCAAAAATAATAAACAGTAAGTACAGAAGAAGCTAAAAAATTACTTAAAAAAAAAATAGATACAGCACAGACATCACACACAGCTGTAATGATTGTCTAGGAGGGCAGCACTGTATTTATATGTAGCAGCCTATATGGACCTACTTGGTTAACTGATCTAACCAAAGCCAAACTAAAAATTGTCACAAAGTCAAAGGAAAAGGCAAAAGAACAGGTAAAAAAGAAAA
Source organism: Podocnemis expansa (assembly GCA_007922195.1). Lineage (NCBI taxonomy): Eukaryota > Metazoa > Chordata > Testudines > Podocnemididae > Podocnemis > Podocnemis expansa. The sequence goes on along the minus strand of ML681966.1, from coordinate 93,860,562 downwards.
GGAAAAGGCAGTATTTCACAAAATTTAAAAATGGCAGAATAAATGGCCACTGAGGAATTAAAAGCTGATCCCAAGGGAAAATTCCTACTATTGTGCTGTCTGTTGCTTGCTCCTGCTTTTTTAGAATGTCAATGTGCAGGTGATGGGCAGATAATGGTGAAATCTGCAATTCAGACAAAGCACAGATCCTAATGATAGTCTGCCTTGATGAGCCAAGAGTGAAAAGTGCTAAGACTTCCAGCCCTACTAGCTCTGCTAGATGGGAACAATTTCTATATTTTCATTTCTTTCCACCAAATTGAGGATGGGACCCCTTATTGCTTGGGGCCCTAGGCGGCTGCCTGCTTTGCCTATCCCAAAAGCCGCCGCTGCTTTTTGCCAGCCCTGCAAAGCCAATGTGTCTGGGCTGAGCAGGGAGGGAGCTCTAACTCTAGCACTCCCAGATTCTCACGGCACACTTTGGGTGTTGCTGTGGCACACCAGTGTGCCGTGGCACGCTGGTTGGGAACCACCATGCTATACTATATGTGACCATTAGGCTGTTAACCTTAGCCAGCCAAAAGCAGCAATGAAAAACTGATGAATCAGAGGAAGGTGAAAATAGCCCATGATTCTCTTAAGTCAATTTTCAAGTCCTTTAGAGTACAATTCCCTTCTAATCCCTGCTGAAATTAGCGTGGAAGGAGAATATAGCAACTTTTTTTCTGTTTTGAGAGGTCAGTGAGCACAAGCATGCTATGTTGAAAAAAGCACTAAATTCACTGAAATTTAATATAGATTCCAACACTTTGTTCAGTCAGCTATGAGTTACATGAATTGAACTATTCATCCATTCTATAAACTACCTAGCACTGCAATATTCAAAAACTGGAAGAGGTGAGGAAACACAATGAGCAATGCCTTGGAGGGCATATGGTTCTCTGTCCAACTCTAGGTGTAATCTGAGCTCTAGAGTTTAAACATGGTGCTATCTCTGTTCTGTTTTAGATTCAGTTCCAAGCTGTCAGATTTCAAAGGCACCACTGAATTTTCTTTTCTTCTGGTTCTTTGGGGAAGGCCATGGTGAGGAGGTATCTTTTAACTGCATGGCATGAAGATGGTAATAGCAGGACTTTCTGACCTCCTTTTGTTGGATGCAACTCTGGGAGGTGCTCTCGAGTAGCCAATCCTTCTCCTCCATCAAGGAGTACATCTGCATTTCATCCAGAGCTCTGGGTAATCATAGTGACCATCACAAAATTGTGTTGCATTTTTATAGCACTTTACATATCTGAAGCACTATACCCAAAGACAAAAACTAACTACTAGGGAAGGTTCCTGAAAGAGAAGTGATCTTGGAGATGAGATGAATTATGAAGAACCAGAGCCTTGAATGGGAGCAGGTTGCAAGGGCCTGGATGGCTTGGTTCTTCTCAGATGCTCCCACATAGGACAGGACACTATGTTGTATACCAGTTGTAGTCACTTTTTAAATGTTATGTCTTGGTTGAGATGGGGTGAGTTGCAGTGGTGTCATGTGGAAGCAACAAATGCATGCACTTCTGTTGCCAAATCTGGAAGGGATGAAGTATTCTGACTAGCTGGAGGTGAAAGACAGTGCATTCCATAGCTGCATTAAGTGACTCTAGACCCATTGAGTGCAGAATGGGTATGGAGCTCCATACAACTTTAATTATTGGATGTCAAATGCCTTCAGCTAAGGCAGGGGGCTGGTGAATCCCAGCTCCTTAAAATAATTTCCTCTTCCAGGTAGCCTCACTATGCTTTTGGATGAAATTCTGTGGTTTCTGGTCAGACTAAATGATGTAATGTTCTTTTCTGGTTTTAAAATGTATGAAGTTTTACCCATTCTTGAAATCACTTTCAATTCTCTATTTTCAACCCAAATTGTAATTTCTCTTAGTGCTCTATCACAAACAGCTGTGCCTCTGACAGACAAAGACAATGTGCAAAGTTAGTTGTTTACAGCATATTGTTGGCATGACAACTTGGATGATTTCACTATATCTTCTAAGAATTGTACATATTGACTTAAAAGCAGTACATATTGACTATGTCCATTTCAGCACTGAGGGGAAATTCGTTGCCATCAGATCAATATTCCCAATCAACAGATTTGGTCTATGAAGACCCACTCAACTGATCAGGAAGTCAATGGCTGAAGACCACCCTGGAAAGAAGTGTAGAGCTGAGTTAAAGGGACAGCCTTCCCTTTCAGCTCAGTGCACTGAAGACATATCTCCCTTCGACTGCCACAGTGTAGACTAGCCCGAAGTTATGAAATGGAGAAAAGCTGATGTATGTTGATTGGGAACTGCTGTAGTAATGAGCTTGAACATTTTTGCTTGCTTGGGAACTTAGCGTGAACAGTAGTGAATGTTATTTTTAATAATGGATATTGCAATTGGGTAAAAGAGCACCAGACAAGTTTAGAATTAGTCTAAAGAAAAAGGTCTACTGACATAACTGAAGGACTGTGTTAAGATCATGCTTGGGAAACAAGTAAAGTGAATTAAAGTGGATGTGTGGGAACCAAGGTGTAATTGGTGACAAAATTAATGATGGGATGGGGTACTCCATCCACCGCTCATTTTGTAGATCTTTACAAAAGACTGTGAGGAAAAGCTCCACCATCAGCGATGCCACTCCACCATCTCTTGGGACCCCAGATCTTCATTGCCTGTATCATGAATGATACCTGGATGAGGCTGGGCCACAGTGAGGACTGAGATGACATTGTTACCCCTACCAGCTCCAGCTCAATCCCAAACACCAACTGGGATGAAGTGGGTTTGACTTGAATCACCGCAGCAACTTCAGTCCGTTTCAGCTGACTGCTACTGCTCCCTGCCCCGACAACAGGGCACTTATTACTGTTTCTGATACCATCTAGGACAGTGGTTCCCAACCAGTGTGCTGGGGCACACTGGTGTACCGCAGCAACACCCAAAGTGTGCCGTGAGAATCCCTGAGAGCTGGAGTTAAAAGTTCCCTCCCTGCTCAGCCAAGCCACGTGGACTGTTTAGGGCTGGGAAAAGCCAGGAGTTAAAGTAAGGGGGAAGGCACTGGAACACAGTGCTGGGGCCCTCTATATTTAGGCAGGCAGCCTTCTGGCCCCCTTAAAAATAGAGGAAGGCACCGGAATGTGGAGTTCCAGGGGTCCCCCTAAAAATAGCAGGAGCAGCCCGAATGCAGTGTTCTGGTGGCTCTACCTTAGGCAGAGAGGGGCGGGAGGCTGGGAGTGTGTGAATCTCCCCTTGCAGCGTGGAGCAGCATGTGTCAGGCAGCCTACGAACAGGCCAGGTAAGGGCTTTGGGGGGGGGGGGAAGGCTGCTGGGGGTTGTGTGCGGTAGATGTGTGTGTATAGCAGAGGTGGGTGGGAGTGGCTGTGTAGCAGAGGGTGTGTAGCTGAGGTTGGGGGGTGACTGTTTGGCTGGGGGGTGTAGCTGGGAGGTGGAGGCTAGAGCCCTGCAAATCCATGGATACAACACAGATATCTGCATTATATCTACATCTGTGGATACAACATGGATATCTGCGAACCATTTCTTGTGGATGCAGATCAGATACAGATCTACATATTTGTATCCATGCAGGGCTCTACTGGAGGCCTAGTTCTGGCACCTGCAGTGATGGGAGGGTCCATCACAGGCAACAGGGGGTTGGGGGAGGGGAGGATGGGACCCATTGGGGTGGGAGGGAGCAGCAGTGGGGTGAGGATTTGCTCTGGGTGGCAGGGAGCCACTGTGGAGAAGGGGGAAGTGGGTGCTGCGCCATGCTTCCCTTCCCTACCTTCCCGCTCCCCAGGTTCCCCCTGACCCTCCACAAAGCCACTCTTTGTTACCCCTTCCTCTCTCCTCTCTTGCCACCCTTGTGCTGTTCCCCACATGGCTGCCCTTGTCCTCTTTTGCCACCCTGCCCTGCACTGCTGCTCACACTCACTCCTGCCACTGCATACAACTCCTGACCTCCCCTGTTTTGCCACCCCTGCTCTGCTACCCCTACTACCCCACATAGGAGCATTTCCGAAACACCTTGCCATGGTTTATGAATATTCATGAGTTTTTTAATGGTGGTGTGCCTCAGAAAATTTGAAGGTATCAAGGTGTGCCACAGCAGAGAAAAGGTTGAGAACCACTGATCTAGGAGACTGTCTGTTGGGGGAGAGAGGGGCATTTCCTTCTAAAAATTCTCCCCAGCTAACAGGAAAGGAGAAGTGGCATGGTTAAAATGAAAGCTTTATTTAGTAAAGTTCCAAAGGGGCAGCTGTGTTAGTCTAGTAAAGCAAAAAAAGCAAGGAGTCGTGGCACTTAAAGACTAACGGATTTATTTATTGCATGAGCTTTCGTGGGAGATATTCTTCCACAAAAGCTCATGTGATAAATAAATCCAGTACTCTTTAAGTGCCACAAGACTCCTTGCTTTTTTTGCTTTATTTAGTACTCTACATCAGCAGTTCTCAACCATTGTGTCGGGGTACATTGCTGTTTTGCCACAGAGCAGTAAGTGTGTCACAAAGAGCTCAAGAGATGGCTAGATTTGGCCTGGGGAGAATGGTCTGATGTGTGCTGTAGGGTGACAAAATGCTGCCAAGTGTGTCGTGACCTGCAAAAGGTTGAGAACCACCCTCTACATATTAAGTGGTTTAAACTTCTTTCCTTCTTTCATGTTTCATAATAGGTTAAAAGGATTTTTAATGGTGTGTTTGCCATGGTGCTAAGCAGGCTGAGGTCTTGGTAGGGCATTGGTTTAACACTGTTTAATGTTGAACAGTGACTGGTGTCCTCTTTAGCCCATATATTCCATCTAAATTGTCCCACAGATGCTGTTGGAAGGAATTTGACTGCAAATCTGCCAACTCCTGCCAGGACACAACATGGGTCTATCAGGCTGAATAGAACCAGCATTGTCATGCTTCCTTTTATTGCAAGGTAGAGGGGATTTGTGTGTAGTCAGTGCAGTTTTGGTTGTATGCCCTGGCCCTGTTAGTCAGTTTACTGGTGATAAATCTTACTCAGGAAGGAGAAGATTGAGAGCAGGAAGACTACAGGAAAGACATTGATTTCAGGGGTTAGTTTCTGGGCTGTTGAACATTAATGCATGAAGAAAACTTTAATGAGATTTCATACAGATTTTCCCTCTTTCGAAGAATCCAAAACCTCCCTATACCTAAGGCTCTCTCATTTTTCTATATGCCTAATTTATTTCAGAAACCCCAACTCATGAGCACAACTCTCAACATATCAATTATGTCTTGATGCAGGTTGGCCCTGGCCAATGTCTTTGAGGCAGACAAATTGCTCCTTGGCATTCCTGAACCATCTGATATATCCCAATAAAATGCATGCCTGGAGCATCCTTCTGACAGCAGCTTTTCTACTGTAATAGAGGCATTAAACTTGCTTTTAAAAAGCCAACCAATAATTGACCCAGATTTCTTAATCGCATCCTTCTCTTGCCAGGACAAAACTGGTCTAAGATTTCCCCTGTGTATAATTTTGTGTCTCTCTTCACATGGCCAGTCATGAATCATTGGTTCTAATTCTTTATGAATAAATATTTAAAATGGTAGAATTACACTTTCTTCAATTTTTAATACACACAGAAGATACTTATCTATTTGTGTTCGATGCCGTCTCTCAACATCAGCCAGTCTGGGGGGAATTAAACATAGTCGTAAGAGCTGGCTGAATGCTCCAGTGACAGCATCCAGAAATACTTGATCCAGTTCTGAACAGCTGTTCAGGTCATCCGTTTTCATGCGCTCATTATTCTCTATTCACGAGCAGGACTCCTTCCCTGCCAGTCTCTCCCCACCCCCATACATGTTTCAGGACTGTCTATATAAATTCCTTTATCTTGTGCAAACAAAAAGATTTTGTGCATGACTAATAAACAGAATTCATAATTTCTTGTACATTAGAGTGCAAACGCTTCTGGTAAGGAACTATGTGTTTGGACAGTGGGGTCTCCAGGGGCTACCAGAACGTTAATAATAATAATGAGTAGTTCGCTTATTTAAAGAATGGGAATCAAGCCAGGGAGAACTAAGAGTACCATGCGCTACATTCATGAGGGGGACTTAGGTGCAGAGGCGTTGCTACCCTAAAAAAAGGGGTCCAGGCCATGCCCTCTGCCCTGCCCCATGGCCTGATCCAGATCCAGGGCCTGATCCAGCCCCAGCCCCTGCTGGCTAGCAGCAGACAGTCTGGGCAGGCCCAATCTGGCTCCAGCTGCTGCCAGCCAGTGGCCACCCGGCTGACTCAGGGCAGAGCCAGAGTCATGCAGGGTGCAAGCCCTGTGGTCCCAGCGGTAGCGAGGCCCCTGCTTAGATGTCTAGCTACCATTTTTGGTGCTACATCCAACATTTGGGTACCACTAGCATTCACAAAACCACTGCTCATATGCTACTCAAGTAAGCCCCTAAAGACCAAGAAGCTCATGTTTCCACTGGCGATAGCCCCATGATGTCTAAATTTCTGGAACTGGGCCCATGTCTGGGCACCTTATAGCTAGCACCTCTGTGTAGCTCTGACACTGGCCTAAGCCCTGGCTGGATCCACAAACCAAGCATTTCTCCACCTGGCTTTCCCACAAGGCCTGATTCAGTAGTTGTGCTCAAAAGCCATCTAAGGCTGGGATTATCACAAAACAGAGGAATAATAGGTGCTGTGGAGGCTGCCTTATACCCCATGACTGACTAATTAGCAAACATTTCCAGGATGTGGGTGAACGAGGGTTCAAATCCCTCCTTTCTGTTGCCTGTAACTCAGGTCTCCTATAATCCAGGTGAATGACCCTCACCAGTGGGCTTCCAATGGCAGTATGGGGTTCTCTCAACTTTTCCTGTTGTTATACTTTGGCCTTGTTAGGCACCTAACTTCCTTTGAGGCATTGGGCTTAGCCATCTTCCTGTCCTATTTCTTTCGGGCTACGTATGGCAATTTTCCAGTTCAGTGGGTTGACTTTTAAGAAACACCTTCTTAGGTCTCTTGTTCTTTCCATACATTATACAGAGAGCCTAGGTGCCAAGCAGAAATTGTGAATTCTAGCAAGTGGCTGGGAACCTAAAATTTAACCATTGCAACATTCTGCGACCCATTATATACGAGGAACCAGAGGCAGTTTTTGTGGTAGTTGTTATTGCTGTCCTAAAGCAGCCATGTCTGTGTTTTACGACTTTCCTTTACCACATAATATTTTAACTTCTTTTGTAGTTACTCTAATATTTTTGAGGGGGCCAGAATATTATAAATTTGAGTACTCCAGTGAATTTCTTTGAAATTTGTTGGCTTTTAAAAAAAAAAAAAAAGAAGAATTATAGCTACACACTGGAAAGTTTTTCATGTTTTTATTTATTTAAATTATTTATATAAACTTTTAGTACACATAAACCCAGGGCTATATGAAAAATTTGTAAATGTGTAAAATTTGGCTGCCAAAATTTGTTCATTATAGATTTAGACTTTAAATAGTAATTTGTAAAGACTTTTTTAAAAATTTGATATTTGTTTTTTATCCATTATTAATTGCACTCCTTTTTAATTTGTTAATTGATGCACATATTTTTTAAAAACTAGATTCTTAAATGTTCCTTTTAAGTTTGTAGTTCAGCATTAGCTCATTTATGTTGAGTGGAAGATGATCAAGTTACAGCACATAATCTGAAAATACCCAAAAATAATTAAGACATCATGCAGCCATTGTTCTGGCCATTTATATAATGAAAACTAATTCATGCCAAACAATGCTGCACCCCCGGAACCCTTACTTCCAGCTCCTATGACTTATTTTTTGTAAAACAAAGCCATAAGAGTACATAAAAGGTTCCAAAACTTTTAAAAAAGGTGACATCTGACTGAAAGTAGTTCTTGGACCAAGATTCCTGTGCACCGTTTGCAAGCCAAAGATTAGAGCACCTACTAGGACACTGAAAGTGAAATCAATTACAAGTAGAAGAAGTGATTTTCTTCCCATTGTCTACACTTAGGCTATGTCCACACGCAAAGTTTTATTTGAAATAAATCATTTTGAAATGACATATTTTGAAATAAAAACCTTATTTCAAAATGAATTATATTGAATTAAAAAAAAAAGAATTCAAAATAAGGCAAGCCCCTCCAATAGAAATAGCATGCCCTGTGTATAACCATGCTATTTCAATTCCCAGAGCAGGGCACCCTGGGAGCCAGGCAGTGGAAAAAGCACCCAGGGAAGGGGGTGGGGGCCAGGTCCCCCAGCTGGCTGGCTGCACAAGGGGGCCTACCAGCAGGTGGGGGGGGGCACAGCCCCACCGCCCCCCTTCCCCTGCTGCCTTGGGAGCTGGGAGGGCAGCGGACACTCCAGCCAGCTTAGCCCGCGGGTCCCCCTGCCGGGGGGGGGGGGGGAGGTGAAGTGGGCTGGGGCACCTGCCCCCCCCCGCTCCTGGTGAGGTGGAGCGGCAGGTGAAGCCAGCTCAGGCACCCACCGTGCCCCTGCACCTCCCCTCAGCACCCTGGCCAGGGTGCTAAGGGGGAGTGGGATATATCGATATGGTGAGTGTTATATCGATATGGTGACACTGCCAGACGGGGTTAATTCGAAGCCACAGTTTCGAAATAACCCTCATTTCGCTACAAAACTAGGTTTTATTGTATCAAAATGATTTTCCTTATTTCGAAATAAGGGAGCTCCTTATTTCAAAATGAGGAAATGTCATCTGGACCTGTCAAGTTTTATTTCAAAACAATGGCTGTTGTTTTGAAATAAAACTCTTGTGTGGACACAGCCTTAGAGAAATGCAGAAAGTAAAGCACATAGGGTATGTCTACTCTGGAGCCTTAGATCAACTTAACCTGCCTTAAGTTGACCTAAGGAACTCCATGGCCAAATTTAGAACTTATTAAGTTGACTTAAGCACTTGCTTAAGTCACCTTAATAAAATCTACCCTGAAAGTCAACTTAAGCTTTTAAATTGACTTTACAGGGCAGGAGGGGGTGGGGCCTGGGGCTGGGCCCTGCCCCCTGTCCCACCCCGGATCCCAGTTGGACTCCAGGTGCCTGATCTGGCTCCAGGGGCTGAATCCGGCACCAGCTGCTGCTGGCAAGTGGCAAGAGGCTCAGAGCTGGATCGAGTTCCCAGCTGCTTGCCAGCGGCAGCTGGGGCTGGATCAGGCCCCTGGTGCCAGGGGTGGGGCAGGGTCCCAGGCCCAGGGAATGTCTACACTGTCTCCAGTACCCTGAAATCAAATTAGCAAGGCTGACTTTAAGTTGAGTTAAAGTTGACCTTGATAAGTTAACTTCAAATAGCCCCCGAGTATAGCCATACCCATAAATAATCACTAACTACATTCAGCTTCTTTTTTTATTTGTAGTGGCCTAAATCAGCGTTGTTATATCTGTCTCGTCAGATTTCAGATTGAGAATTTTTTGCTGTACTATTTCCTGATTGTTTTAAATGTACACATAAACTTAACTGGGGTTTACTTTTATATATTATTAGGTACAGTGGTCTTGTCAGCTGAATTCCTCACACTACTTGTAAATAAACCTAGAGGTTTTAGGTGCCCAAGTAGTGCCTGGAGTCATGGCTGAAGTTGCCACATAACTGCTCCAGCTTCAGAACGTAACTTTTCCTGATTTATGCTCTTGAAGACATACCTACGTTCTCTGTGACAAGAGAAACAAGGAATCCTGTGGTACTTCTAAAAACTAACAAAATTTATTTCTTGCATGAGTTTTTATGGGAGAAAAATCCCAACTTTGTTAGATGCTTGAACCCCATGTTCAAGCATCTGATGAAGTGGGATTTTCTCCCACAAAAGCTCATGCAATAAATAAATGTGTTAGTCTTTAAAAGTACCATAGGACTTCTTGTTTGTTTTGCTGAACTAGGTTAACATGGCTACCTCTTTGGAACTTATGACAAGATAGACGTAAAGAACTATCTGTCCTCTCCAGTGAACAAGACCCACTATACTATCTGCTGATTTCCAAAAATTTATTACAGAATTTCACAACACAAAGCATATGAAAATGAACTTTTAGGTTAGGATGCCACATTTAACATTGAGAAAATTTCTCAGTTTACTCATGATACAGTAATTAAATTTTACATAGGTACTTTAAATACATTGTGTTCACCAGCTGATCATTGATTCAACTGATCACTGACCATGTATCATCTGGAATACCTATATTGCTTTCAGATGTTAATATATGTAATTTTTTTTTTAAAAGTTGTTTTAATTATGTGTTAAATTCTGATAGGGGACCCTGCAGTGGGCCTTTGCCTAGGGCTCCAGATGACCTAAGGCTGCCACTGCCAGGAATAATAAACAGTGAACAGCTGAACTCAACACTCAGAGAACAACCCATAGGTTCTAAACTATGTGAATTTATCTATCTGATGTTGTTAGAGCAGTGCCCATCACCATCATTTCTGAGAGCACAAATTATGTGAAAAATTAGACAAGAAAGCCATTTGTGAAAGTCAGTTTTGTTTGCAAAGGCTGCGTTCTCAGTTGCTGTAAATTGGCAGGCATCATTAACATCACTCAAGCAATGTGAATCTACACTAGTGGGGGATCTGTCCCAATATTCATTGGCTAATATATTTCTAATGAATAAGTCAATCAGTTGTAGTAGTAATGGAGCGCTTAAATAATAATAGCCCTTAATTCATATTAATTAATGTTAACATCCTCCTATGACTGAAGAGAGTGGCTTGGGGAATTCTACATACAGTAGCTGAAAAGGAATAATTTTAAAGCTTAGAGATTTAAATTTTTATTTTATGAATAAAGATAAAGGCATAAAACCAGCCCAATTACAAAACTAAATTAAGACACAAAAAGACCTTCTTTCAAAAGGGCACGCAAATAGTTTTGCAAACATGATTCAACTAGGAGGATGAAGCAGAGAATGCAAATGCCACAAAGAATGATTTAGAAAACATCTTAGAGAATGCAAATTCCTCTTTTTAATCACTGTAGTGTTCAAAATGTTCAGTTCCCCTCCTTTAATCTTCTCTTTCAATTGTAGAATAACCAAGAATTATCTTCTTAAAACAGGTCCTCCCTTGGTGTGCTTTATCCCAAAAAGTCTCTGGATTCTGATATTAGATTTATAAATAATTCCAGTTAATTCTACAATACCATCAATGTTTCACCAGCAATTAAGAGCTTTTATTTTATCTCCGAAACAAAGTTGAGTCCTGGGCAACATTCTGATCTCATTAACCCTGGAGTAAATCTCAAGTAATTCTACTGATTTTGGTGGAGTTAGGCATGGATCCTCAATGATATTCACTCATTTACCTGTCTTTACAGCCAAATCCAAAGCCCCTAGAAGACAATGGAAAGATGCCCATTGAACTAAGGGTTTTGAATTATGTCCCATGCTCAAGATTTATACTGGTGTAACTTGAGATCAGAAACTGTCCAAGTCTCTGTAGCATGCAGCACACATATATTTCCCATTGTTAAGCTGTTGCAAAAGATGAGAAAATACCAGTGTCACACTGAATAAAAACCCCTGCAAGACACAATTAGAATTTAAAATGTATCATTTGTATGGCTTTAGTACCTAGAGACCCCAGTTAGTGATCATGGTCCCATTGTGTTGCACACACACATAATAAACAAAGGCTGTAAGGCAGATTTAGGAGCAATGTTCCGTGTAAGCTGCGCTGGCGCGCTGCAGCACAGCCCTCCGCAGCCGCCAGCGCAGAGAAGGCTGCCGGCAGCACACGGCCGGCAGCCAGAGTCCTTCAGCAGAGCTCCTGTGGAGCAGGGAGTTTTGAAAACTCCCGCCCAGAGAAACTCTAACGGAGCATGCCCAGAAAATCTGAGCATGCTCCGTAGAGCTTCTCTGGCCCAGGAGTTAGGGCTGGGCCCTGCCGCTCCAGTCCAGCCCCAAGGTAAGTTTGTGGGGGCTGGGGGGGGGCCGCCGGGAGTGGGGGGGCGAGTGGGAGCAGGGGGGGTGATGCCGGGAGTGGGGGGCGAGTGGGAGCGGGGGGAGTGATCCCGGGGGGGGCGCGCGGGCGCGGGGGAGATGCCGCCCGGAGGGGGGGCTGCGCAGCAGGCGGGGAGGGGACCGCAGCTGAGCAACAGAAGTTGCTCAGCTGCCCTCTTCCCTTAGAGGGAACATTGCTTAGGAGCTGTGCCTAACAGCTGCTGAAGTGGAGCAAGTAATCTGCATGGGTCCTGTATTAGCATGGTATTTGCATATTGGGTGCAGATCATAGTGGGTAATGGTATTTGGGGTTAATCTACTCACAAATCTGTCAATATCTATAATTCTACTGAAGGGAAATACAAAATACTGGCTTTTTGTAAATTGCTACTCTCTGTTTCAAATCTGTCTGGATTAGTTAAAGGGTAAAAACTACCCTTAGTTAAAAAGAGGCTAGAAAAAAAGGCAACTGCATATTTCAGCCTGAAGAAGAGAAAAAAGTGGTGGGGTTTCATATTAGCTTCTTTTAGAGCAAAATGCTGGAGGCATTCCTATTTCATCTTAGCTTCCCTGTCAAATGATAGTTTTGGCTAGGGCTTTTTTGAGGCTGTTTGATCTGTTAAAGACAGTAGATGTTTTAAGAACTGCTGTGAAGGAGAAAGGCAGACTTTCTGAGCTGCAATTACTGAAGTGGAGCAGCAGATGGAGAGAGCAGTGAGCTGGGCAGTGCAAGTGACTGGAGGGCAGAACTGGTGGACAGTGGGTGGAGCCAGTGGATGGTGAGAGCGGCCAGCTGGGTGGCATGAGTGAATGGAGGGTGGAGCCAGCAGACAGCAGGCGGAGCCAAGGAACAGTTCTAGAGGATGGAGTGAGTGACCAGTAGATGGTGTTGGCGGACAGCTGGTGTGAAAGACGCTCCCTAAGTACCCTAGGGTTGGTTGGGAGGCTAGTTAATACTGATTCCACAGATCAGTGCCGGTTTTGCCATTAAGTCTTGTGTGTTCTGTTATGTGGGGTGGGTTGCTGGGATCTTTGCTCTGTACTGACGAGCTAGATCAGTGCTGATTTCTGTTATTTGGCCTTTTACACTCTGTTTTGCTACTATTAAAAGTTCTGTTTACTACACTCAGTCTCATGCATGCGAGTGTGGGAGCCTTACCCCTTTGGGGTGCCCAGGAAACAGTGCAGGATTCCCAGAAATCTGGGTGGGGGCTCGAGCTGGTTGGTTGTGCTACATTATTGGGAAACCCCTAAGTATAGAACCCAGCCCTTGTTCTGCCAGCCTGCCCTGGCAGAAGGGTTACACAAAGAAGGAGAAAGCTAACACAAAATATTACAAGTAGGAGTTTCACCCAAAAGAGAAGGGAGCCAGGACACAGCATGTAGTCCATGAGGGACACTACTTTTGCTACGTTCCAAAGGGGCAGCTGTGTTAGTCTAGTTCAGTAAAACAGACAAGGAGTTCTGTGGCCCTAAAAGATTAACAAATTAAGAAGCAGGTAAAGAAACATTTCCCATGGTGGTAGGATCACTCCTTGCAATGTAAGTTTCTCTGGCCTTCAATTCCCCTAGATGACACATCACTGCTGTACACGGAGAAGCAGTGCCATTGGGTGGTTGTGGGGAGGGTGGCAGGGGATGGGACTTGCTGTGTTGCAGTCCTTGCTCTGCAGCCCGCGTCCCTCACTGTGAGGTGGTTTTGCAGCATTGAAGGCCTGTCGGTTTTTGGCATGGAGCTAAAACAAGGACATCATCTAGGGGAATTGAAGGCCAAAGAAACTTACATTGCAAGGAGTGATGCTTCCACTGTGGAAAATATTTCTTTCCCTGCTTCTTTCATTTGGCTTCCACTTTTATTCTTTCTATGAAGTATACAATGTCTCCAGAGAATTTGAAGAGGACCTTGACAGAGAATTTGAATTGGAAAAAGACATGCTGTTTTGGGGACTTAAAAAGGTGATTTGACCTTGTCTTCCTCTGTATGCTGTTCCCCAGTGTTTGAATCTTTACAACTGTTTTGATTTGCTGTTACAGTGTGACCGGTTCCCATGACTTACACTTCCCTGTATTTATTTAGTCCCATTCTGTAAGCAATGTTCCCACTAAAGCCCTGAGGCAGCTGAGTAATTTACATTGTTCGCTGCATGGGCCAACCCCCCTGCAGGCCCAATCCTGCCCCCCCCCCTGCTCTCCCGGTCACCCCCAGCTGTCCCGATCCTGCCTGCCACTCTCCTGATAAGCACTCCCCCAAGCCAGCCCGATCCCCTCCTTCCACCCTCATACTCTCCCCTGGTAACCCCCCCAGCCAGCCAGACTCCCAACCCTCCGTACCCTTACCTGGTCACCGGAGTGGCACGGCAGAGCCATGGCTCCTCTGGCTGGAGAAGAACTGACATACCATGCTCAGAGCTTCTCTGGGCGGGAGTTTTAAAAACTCCCAGCTCCAGCGGAGCTCTCAGCCGGCCAGCAGACAGATGCTTCCAGCCAAGTAGAGACTCTGGCTGCTGGCCGTGCACAGCCAGCAGTGCCCCTGCAGTGGGCAGCGGCGGGGGGCTATGCGGCTGCGCAGCTTACAGGGAACATTGTCTGTGAGGTCACCATCTTCAAAGTATCTGATAAAGTAGGATTTTTCTCCCAAGAAAGCTCATGCAATAAATAAATTTGTTAGTCTTTTAGTGCCACAGGACTCCTTGTTTGTATTACTTCTGCTGTATATTTTATGTGGAAGACCCTCAGACACCATGGTGATGGACTGCAGGATAGAATCCTAAAATGATTGCTTAGGATTAGGTGCTCAGGGTTACATGGGTAAAGTGAAATCTTTTTCTTAGTATTCTAAAACACAGTCATAGTTGACTAAAATCCTCACAATTGTTGAATGCTTTTTAGGTGTCAGAGCATAAGTTTTTAAAACCCCCAAATTTTAGAAAGCCATAAAAATTTTAATGAGGAAGATCTTCCACACCATGAATCCAGTACTATGACCGTGTGACTCCACTGACTACAGTGGTGTCACTCCAGTGTACAAGTTAAGTAATGCAGTAGTAGTGCAGCTCCTTCTATGCTTTTAAGACAATAGAAAGGGGTTATGGACTTTAGAAAGTCTGCATGCTTCAGTAGGTGTATAGATGCAAAAGGCCCCTTGAAAAGCTTAAGCCAATGTTCTGATTGAAAAGTGTGGAATATAAATATTCAAATGTATGGCACTAGAATAGGATAAATTCACTATGGCTATGTCCACACCTAGGTGGTTCAATCGGCTTAACTTAAAGCCGTTTAACCAAAGCGAAATAAAACTTTTAAAATTGCTTTAAGTTAAACTGATTTAACAGGTCCACACCAAAAAACCCCAAATCAAACTAGCATGTCCGTACACAGTACTTGCTAGTTCGATTCAGGAGAGGGGCACCATGGGAGGTGTGGCAACATGGCTGCTGAGAAGGGTCACTGCTGCAGCCAATCCAATACAAGCAGGAACTGAGCTCAGCGCCCTGTCCATTCTGGCTGGCAGGAGACTGTGAGACATGCAAGTATGGATGGTCCCTGGCTCCCATACCATCATCGAACAGCAGCTAGGCCCTCTGCTAGCCTGCAGGGTGCCCTGCAGTGGTACACAGAGTTCCTGGACCATGATGGCCCTGAGCCTGAGGCCATTTCCATCCTATTGCTTGGCCTCTGAGTGGCTTTAGTTGCCCTCCCCCACTTTGTGCCCTGGCACATCTGGGCACAAGAGACAAGCACGGACTGGTGGGAGTGGGTTGTGCTGTGAACCTGGAGCAATGAACAGTGGTGCAGGAACTTCAGGATGATTAGGGAGACCTCAGCTTACCTGGTCACAGAGCTTTTGCCCTGGTCCTGTGCCGAAGGGACACAGTAATGAGAGCTGCCATCCCTGTGGACAAGAGAGTGGCCATTGCTCTCTGGAATATGGCCACTCCCGAGTCCTACGGGTCCATCACACACCTACATGATGTCAGGAGGTCCACCACTGGGGATGTTTTGCTCCAGTTTTTCCAGTGCCATCAACCTGGCCTGCTGCCACACCTCGTCACCCCAGGCCAGCTGCAAGAAACCATCACCACCCTTGGGTTTCCAAACTGCGTGGGAATGCTCGACCATACCCACATCCCCATGCAATCTCTGGAGCACCATGCAGCTGAGTACAGAAATTGGAACGGGTGTCATTCCGTCATCCTGGCCCTAACCCAATAAAAGTACTAACACAAAGGCTATAGTGTCATGGTATTTTATTTACAAGGGTGTGGGGGGGAGGTTTGGGGTAGAGAGGGGTTTGGGGACTTCAGGGAGAACTGGGGGCTGGGGAGGCAGGAACAGCTCTGCCGGGGCCTGTCAGGGAGGGCCTGTGGTGAGAATCAAGGGTCTCCTGGTGATGGCCATCCTTGGGGGCAGAGCAGGGCTCATGACCAGCGATGCAGCGCAAGCTGGTGGCCATGTCCAGAAGCGCTGTGGAAATGGCCACCAATGCCTTGTTCTGCCATTCTAGCACCACAACGATGCAGTCATCTGCATTGCTGGCCCACTGCAGCTGCTGGATGGCCACGCCCTGCTGTGCGGCCTGCTGCTGCCTCCAGGCCCGGGTGTCCTCATGGGCCTCCTGGCCCAGCTGCAGAAGCGCCTGGATGACCTCGTGGCAGCTCATGTGGGCCCTCCTCGCGTGGCTCCTGGTGGCTGGTGGGCTCCCTGGAGTCCACTGGCAGCTGGTTGCACATGCTACAGGGTGGAAGAGTAGAGATTGGTTAGTGCCATGCAGTGGCCCCAGGCCACCCGCAGCTGCCTGACAGTGCCTTGTGGCTGTGCCCTGGCTGTCTCCTCACATCCAGAGCCATGCCCTGTAGAATGAAGCCCCAGAGTCTTGGCAGGTTTTGTGGGTCTGCTGGGGGCCCCCACAGTGCTGGGATTGGCACACAGCCTGCTGTTGGGCCAGTGCTGTTGCCATCACCCAGGGCCACATGCCCATGCTGCAGGCTGCTTGCTGCATGCCCCTTGCTGTAGCCTAGGGTTCCCTGAGGCCCCCCCACTTGTACTTGGTCTCCTGCCTACCTGTGTGCTCCCCTGCTACATGCTCCCCAGCCCCTGGATCTTGTGAGAGCATCCACTGGACCCCTCAGCCCCCTGGACTGTGTCTGCCTGCCCTGTCCCTGCTGTGGCCAGGCCTAGCCCTGCTCACATGGAGGGAAGGGAAAATACTCACCCACAGGCACCCTGGATGTGCATCTGGATGTCCCCTTGTGGGGGGGTCTTCCTCTTATGGCGGCACCTACTCTGCCTCCTCCTCCTCCTCCTGCAGGTGTGCTGCTGGTTCCTCCTCCTGCTCGATGGGGAAGAGCTCTGGAGTGGCTTGCTCCACTGGGGATGGTGGGCTGCTCCCAGGGTGGCTGGCCTCTCCCATATCAATGGACGCCTCTGGGTCTGTCAGCTTCTCTGATTGGTGCTCAGCAGAGTCACAGACTGTGGTTGGGAGGCTGGAGGGCTCCTCCCTGAGGAAGGCATCCAGCTGCTCAAAATAGGGGCAGCTGGTGACACTTGCTGCCCTACAGAGCTGTCTAGCTTTCCTTGCCCTGGCATACTGCTGCCTGAGGACTTTTATCTTCACATGCACCTGCTTGGTGGTGCAGCTGTGTCCTCGAGTGGACAGTGCCCGGGCGATGTCTGGATATATATCACGGTTCTGGTGTCTGGCCTGGAACCGTCTGAGGATGCCCTCTGTCCCCCAAATTTGTAGGAGACTGAGGACCTCCTCGTTGCTCCAAACAGGAGCCCTCGTTCGTGCCTGCAGTGTCACAGCACATGCTTCGACCATTCTGTCAGCAGCCACAAAGCACAGGGGCTGGGCGCTTCTTTTTTCCTGTTCCCAGGCATCCTGGGAGAAAGAAGACCAAGCAACACTGAAATCAAAATAAAGGTTATTTTGAAATAACACATCTGCATGGCGTTATTTCAAAATAACTGTTTCAATTCAGGCGCCATGTCGAATTAAAAGCAGGTTTAGTGCAATTTACTATAACTCTCTTTGTAGCGAACTGACAGAGCTTGTCATTTCGATAATGGGGAACGTTGTCTGGACAAAATGCTTTTTGAATCAAAATAACTAGTGTTATTTCAATTCAATGCCTGCGTCTGGACATACCCTATCTGTTTATGCGTGTACTCTATGGCAGGGGGGTGGCCAAACTTGTGGAACTCAAGAGTCTCACAAGTTGATTATTAAACCTTTAGGAACCTCACTGAAGCATATAGCCATATACTTTTAACTACTAAACTGATTTGCTGATGTTCTTCCGCAAGCCACGCTTTTTCATTCAAGAGCCACATGCGGTTCCTGAGCCGCAGTTTGGCCACACTTGCGCTATGGCTACTCACGCATGTTAGTGCAAATGCTCACTCATCTCTTGTCTCCAAAATGGTGGTGATAGGCAAATGGAAAATACCATGTTCTGAGGAATAAATTAGGTCACCACGGACTCCTGTGACCCTGCCAGCAGGTTCGAAAATTTGAGGATCTTGGGGGGCAATTACTGCAGAAGCGGGGTACACTTTAATCTTTATTAGAATGGGTGTAGATGTCAGATGGGTGATGGGGAGTGTATGTGTTTGTCATGGCTTTCTTTACAATGGGGTTTTGTGAAATGCTCACCTTTGTGGGGTGCAGCAGGTTGGGAGGCAATGGGGGCTCTCAGCTAAAACTAGCTTAACTTACAGTTACAGACCAACTTACTTAAAAATGTTTCAACACCATATAAGGAAGGGGGGGGTACTATGCAACTTAGTGTGAGGCAGTGGCAGAAAAGAGTGAAAACCAGTGGGGAGGGTAGGAGTTTCAAGGTGGGTACAGAGGGGGCAGAAGGGGGGCTGTGGGAGCAGGAAGGAATGGGTGGTGGGGCAGTGACTGGGGGAGCTGCAGGGAGCCGGCAGCTGTGGGAAGTGGCTGCAAGGGGGGTGCAGCAACAGCAGGAATGGGAGAGCTGGCAGCCGTGGGAAGCGAAGAGCTGGAGGAAAGGCGGAGGCAAAAGGGGAGCTAGGGAAGCAGAGGCGAAGGGGGAGCTGAGGAGGAAAGTGGCGGTGAGGGCAGTGGAGGCAA
>ML681966.1:93793069-93841148 GCA_007922195.1 Podocnemis expansa | reverse complement strand
AGGGCAGTGGAGGCAAAGGGGAAGCCATGGAGGAAAGCGGCGGCAAGGGCAGTGGAGGCAAAGGGGGAACCACGTAGAAAAGCAGCGGTGAGGGCAGTGGAGGCAAAGGGGAAGCCGTGGAGGAAAGCGGTGGCAAGGGCAGAGAGGCAAGAGGAAGCAAGGAAAGTTTGAGGAAATAATTTATTTAGTTCAGGGGACTCACGGAGGGGGAAGGTAAAAGTACTCGACAAACAGTTCTAAGGGTAACACCTAAGTAATACAATGTTATACGCTATCTTAATACTTCTAAGACTTACAGTAAACAATGTTGCAACTTACAATGACACTTAAAACAACTAGAGAAGAGAGATATAACAATCAATATAAGTCAGTAGAACACAATTGAGGACCCAGGAACTTTCTTAAATAGCAAAGAAGAAACGCAGTAACTTAAGACAAGTAAAGAAAAACAAACAAGCCTGCTCTTAGGAGCATGGCCTTGAAGAAGCTAAAGGAGAGCAGTGGCAAGACAGCAGCAAAAGGTGAGAGAACTTTATTTCAAAGGGAGCTGCAGGGGCAGGATCTTACCAATCCCAGCAGCAGCATTACAGGCAAGAGAGAGACTCGTTACTCGGCCGGTAGTTTCAATCGTGGTACACTCAGGGAAGAGCTCGTGAGCGGAGGAGGTCAGCATCTGGGTGATCAAACCAGGCAGGATGTCAGGAACCGTCCTGCCTGAGCCCCCCAAACTCTGGGTTTTTAAGCTGTTTTTCCCACCAGTTCCCTGATTACAGGGAATGTGGGGAACAAAGGTGATGTGAGTCATGTCTTCAGCATTACAAAGGACCTTGCAGTTAGGCAGTGCCCACCTACGCCTAGCCCTATAGAGACAATGGGGTGTCAACAGCCATCTAGTTAAGTTGAAGGGGCCATCTGCTCCCCTTAACATTCCTTGCACACTTAAGTGATGGCCTGGGAGGGGCGGCCATCAAATCAATTTAATGGGCAACGGACATCCTGCATTGGGAAGTTCTGTATTATAGTCAGTCCTCATTACATAGAGCAGATTACTCAAGGGATCTTCCATGAGACATCAAGGTTAAGCAATATGGTCTGAACACAGAATCAATACGTAATTCCTTCCAGCTACACCCTTCCCAACACAGGTGGCTCCTCCTTACTTTTTATTGAATCACCTCAGGCCACTTGGGTTTTCTGAGCTCTGGTCTTTGGAGGCCTCCCATGGGATCTCCAGGGTGTGACAGGTGGCCATTCCCTCATTTTGAATCATTGAGGGTCTTCACTACAGGAACCTCAGGGAGCAGTTGTAGGAAACAGTCAGTTCCTGCTGCTGTCAAGTTTTTCTTAGCTTACCAGCCTGAAGGCTGAGATATATAGGAGGGTATCCTGAGGTTTCCCTAGAAACCACACCAGATGTTCTGCATTGTGTTGGGTCCCAGGCTTACACTGTGATCCAGGTATATTTAGCAATTATTTTGGTTGTACTTTCACCTGTAAAGGAGTTAGGGATTCACCACACATTTTAGGAAATATGAGCAATTAGGAAGTGTATAACACCAGGAAGAGTTGCTGAAAAGATAATAGGCTCTTACAATCAATATCCTTCTTGATACTGACAAGAGAGACAGCTAAAAGTGCTGCATGGGAAAGAAATGGGACTGTTTTATTTTTTGCCTGAGTTTAGGAAAGATCCTTAAAGACTGGAAGTACAAGTCATAAAATGCAATTATTGAAAATATACAATCAGTGAGGCAAGGAAACTTAAAGATCACTTGCCGTAGTGGGCTCCACTTGAAAGACATATGCCAGCAGGTCATTGTGCAGTGAGGTCTGATACAACAACATTTTCCTGTACTAGGGCGTAGGAAGTAACAACAGTGTCTCCATGTAGTACCACTGGATAGTTACCCGGGGCAGATGTAATGGCAGCCCCTGTAAATTAGCTCTTGTGACTTTTATTTTCTTAGCAAGGCAGATTAAAGGATTTTTAAAACTAGGAGGGTTTCCTTTTTGCTTATGTTGTATAATAAAGTCTTGAAAGATTTATATTTTAAAAAAAAGATTAGAGGGGGTGGTTCCTACTTACCCTTTATCTTAGAAGTATCAGTAATGTCAAGTCTTGTGTTCCTTTGTTTTGTTGAAGGATCAACAAGGGGTCTAGACACCTGTATTGTGAAGCGCACATTCGCCAAAAGGGAGTTGAAAGTTCAGTGAAGACATCTTGTCTTAGAAGTCTTTGTTAGCCATTGGAGAAAAACCTTCATTCCCTCCAATACCCAAGGGAAACCCCTCCTGACCTGTTATACAACTTCAGGGAGAACCACGCACTTTAGAAACTGAAAAAGTCCTGTATTTCAGGCTGACACGAGAGGGGGCACATTCTGTTCCACCATGCTGCGGAATGACTTACTGGACGCTGCTACCACAGCTGCAGAACAGCCCCTTCTGCTGATGTCAGGACCAACTGCCATGTCATAGGATCATAGAGTCATAGAATTAATGTAGGAAGGGACTTCAAGAGGTATCTAGATCAATCCTCTGCTCAAGCATCCCAACTAAACTAGCCTAGCCAGTGCTTTGTCAAGCTGCATGTTCAAAGTCTTTAAGGATGGAGATTCTCCCAGCTCCATAGGTAACCCAGTCAAAAGCTTCCCCACCCTCCTAAGGAAGAGGCATCTGACCAAGTAGCAGGGGCGTCACTGGGGCGGGGAGGGACACAGGCACGGCTCCAGGCCCCACCCCCAGCTGGCAGGCCCCGCCCTCTGGCCATGGGTGGCTAGGCTGCGGCGGGGCTGGGCCAGAAGCAGCTGCAGGATGCCGGGCCTATGCCCGCGCCTGCACTGCCACGGCCACGGGCAGCCAGGCCCCAGATTCTCAGCGGAAGACGGGGCCGCCACGGCCGTGGGCAGCCGGCCAAGCTCCAGATCCACAGCCAGGGATCTGGGGCCTGGCTGCCCGTGGCTGCAGCGGCCCCATCCCCAGCCGGGGATCTGGGGGCCTGGCCACCCACGGCCGCGGTGGCACGGGGCCCGGCCTCCTGCAGCTGCTTCTGGCCTGGCCCAGCCGTGGCCTAGCCTCCCGCAGCAGCGCGGTCCCGCCTGGCCCTATCCCTGGCCAGGGAGTGGGGCTGGCCGGGCGGCCAGCTGGGCCCCGGATCCCCAGCCGGGGACGGGGCCGCCGCGGCCACGGGTGGCTGGCTGGGCCCTGGATCCCGGGCCCAATTGGGCCGCAGATCTGGGCCACTGGCGCTGGGACTTGGGCCACGTGGCCTGGGGTGCCCAGCGCCAGTGACGCCCCTGCCAAGTGGGATTTTCTCCCACAAAAGTTTATGCAATAAATAAATTTGTTAGTTTTTAAAGTGCCACAGGACTCCTTGTCTGAAGAGTACAGACAGTTTGATAGACCTGTTACAAAAGACAGAAGAAGAAAAAAAACAGTGGGGAAAAATCATGCGGTGGGGTTGTCAAAGAAAGTTGATATCAGTGTATAAATGGGAAGGGAGGGCTTTGATTACTGTCTACAGCAAGGAGGGTATTTACACGTGTTATTCCAGACAGAATAAAGAAAGCAGTAGATTCAAGGTTATGGTAAGAAAAGGCCAGGTTTAGATAGGAGAAATTATATCTGGTATGTAACATGCTGTATGATAGAACTGTGAATCAAATGGCAGCTACCATTTTATAGTCCTTTTATAGAGTGCTAAAAAGTCTTGATGCAGTGGATAGAACAGTTCTCTGGAAGTCCTCTGGGAGCTGCTACACCACTGTGGAATCTCTCAGAAATTTATGAATATCATTCCAAACTTTTATGAAAATATGGAATGCCAAGTAATATGTACCAGTGAATTGATTAAGTTGGTTGCTACACTTGTCAGACAAGGATATCACCATATTCTTTTTCCTGGGAGTGGACTGGAATGAGAGAGACCACTGGTTAGCCAAGGGGCAAACAATGGACTTTCACAAAGAAATTAGAAGACCTTGACTTTCCAGATGATATTAGCCTACTGTTTCATATTCATAGAGACATGCAAGCAAAAAACAAATGCTCTCTGGGCCTAGGTACAATTAGTAAGTTTGAAAATAAACATCAAGAAAAGTAAAATCATGAGAATCACCACACAATGACACACACCAATTACACTTTCTGGGACTGACATAAAAGTCCAGTATTTCATGTATTGGCAGCTTTGTGAGTATAACATGTGGAATGGATGAAGTCATGAAAGGAAAATGTGTCTTTGTTACTCTAAAACCAATCTGGAGAAATAGGGAACTTTGCCTCCAAACTAAGCTTTGAATGTTTAACAGTGTTGTAAAGTTAGTCTTACTACAGTATGGAACTTGGAGGCTTACTATGACCTTACTATCTAAAGTTCAAATTTTCATAAACATAGTCAAATATGCAATGGAGGGATGAATAGAAAATGCTGGTATAAGTTCCTCACACCAGCATTGTGAGTACTGCTGGGAACTGTGTGAATATGAGAGACTTTTACTTCCCAGATGTAGACTAGAGGATTAGTCTTAGTAATCATAACAGATTTTTCTATGTGTGATAGGTGACTGATTCCTTCACCAAATAGTTGTCTTCACCAACATGAGGGAATGCTATTTTGGATTTGGTATTGGGGAGTAGTGAGGCCCTCATAGAAGAACTGTTTGTAAGGGACAACCTTGATTTGAACAGCCATGAACTAATTCAGTTCAAAATCAATGGAAGGATAAACAAACAAAAAAACAAAAAACAAAAAAAAAAGATCTGTGATGAAGGTCTTGACTTCAAAAGGGCTAACTTCAAAAAAAAATTAGGGAATTAGTTGGGGAAGTGGACTGGACTGAAGAACTCATGGCTATAAAGGCAGAGGAGGCCAGGAAACACAAGTCAAAGTTGTAGGAGCTGTTTATGACTGCATCCCAAGGAAGAGTTAAAAATCATAGACAAGAGAAGTAAACCAAGCTAGATAAGTAAGCATCTCAGACAGACACTTGAAAGAAAGTGGAAAACCTACAAGGAATGGAAGATGGAGAAGGATCAGCAAGGAAAGCTACCTCCTGAGAGTCAGAACATGAAGGAAAATAACAAAAAGTCATTATGGGTAGGCCTGGCAAAGGGAATTAGAACCAATAGTAAAAGATTCTATAGCTGTATAAACAGGAAGAAGGAAAAAAATAAAAAAGAAGTAGGACCACTAAGCAATGAGGATGGGGCTCATTTGATAAATAAATTTGTTACTCTTTAGAAGCACCACAGGACTCCTCCTTTGTTTTGCCAGTATCTAAACAAATAATTTCTCTCAGCTTTTAATAAGGCTAATGAAGAGCCTGGGGGTAGTGGCAGGGTGACTAACAGCAATCAGGATATGGAGGCAGAAATTACCACATCCAACGGAGAAGCCAATCTAAAACAGCTTAATGGATAATATCTGTCCAAGAACTTTAAGGCTATGTCCACACAAAGGAGCTTAACTTGATTTAAGTTAACTCGATTTAATCTAAATCAACAGTCATTAAAGCGATTTGAGTTAAATCAAGGTAATCTGCCCCCACTAGAAACCCATATCGAACTAGCATGTCCAGGGATAGGACTTGCTAGTTCAATTTAGAAAAGGGGCACCATGGGAGGTGTGGCAACATGGCCCTGAAGATGAGCCAGGTTGCCACCCAATCCCCTGTCTAGTTGGTGGTGCTACATTATTGGGAAACCCCTATGTATGGAACCCAGCCCTTGTTCTGCCAGGTCACCCTGGCAGAAGGGTTACACTAGGTTTTTATCATATTGAAATGATTTTCCTTATTTCAAAATAAGGGAGCTCCTTATTTCAAAATAAGGAAATGTATGGACCTGCCATCTTTTAAATCGATCTAAAACCTGTGTGTGGATGTACCCTAAATGAATTGGCACATGAAATTGTGAGCTCATAAGTGAGGATTTTTAATGAATCCGTAAACTCAGGGGTTGTACCGTATGACTGGAGAATTACTAGTGTAGTTCTTATTTTTAGGAAAGGTGGAAAAAGTGATCCAAGTAATTAGAGGCCTGTTAGTTGGTCCTCAATATTATGCAAGGTCTTGGGAAAATTTTGAAAGAGAAAGTTGTTAAAGGCATTGAGGTTAATGGTAATTGGGAAAAAATACAAGATTGTTTTACAATTGGTAGATAGGGCCAGACCACCCTGATCACATTCTTTGAGAAAATAACAGACTTTTTAGACAAAGGAGAATTCAGTGCATCTAATTTATCTGGATTTCAACAAGGCATTTGTTACGGTTCCACATGGGGAATTTTTAGTTTAATTGGCAAAGATGGGAATTAATATGAAAATTGGAAAATGGATAAGGAACTGCTTAAAGGGGAGACTATAGCAAATCATACTGAAAGGTGAACTGTCAGGCTAGAGCAGGGGTACTCAAAAGGCGGCCCACGGTCCACAATGCGGACCGCAAAGCCCTTTCCCGTGGACCGCGACAGCAGGGGCTTCACTGGGGTGGGGAGAGACCTGGGGCATGGGCTCCGCCCCCAGAGGGCAGGCCCCACCCCCCAGCCAGAAGGGCACACCCCCTGGCTTGGGATACAGCCGGGGGAGGCCGCGCCGCTGCCGGCACCTAGGCCGCGGCGCGGCGAGGCGCAGCCTGGACTGGCCCAGCCCGGCCTGGCCCAGCCCGGCCCGCCATGCTGCACAGCTTCAAGCCCGGAGACCTGGTCTTCACCAAGATGAAAGAATACCTGCACTGGCTGGCCCGGGTGAGCCCCAGCCCAGCCTGCCTGGGGGCTGCCCTGCCCCTGCCCCTGCCCCTGCCCCTGCCCTGCGCTGGGGGCGGGGTCTGAGTGTTGAGGAGCTGGGATGCTCCGGGTCATGGGGTGCTGGCGTGGGGCGGTTGGTGGGGAAATGGGGTGCAAGGGTGGCTGTTGGCAGAGGTGGGGTGCAGGGGGTAATGAGTCATGAGGTGCTGGGGTGGGTGGTGGGGAAATGGGGTGCAGGGGCAGATGTTGGCAGAGGTAGGGTGCAGGGTGTAATGGGTCACGAGGTGCTGGGGTGGGAGCTAGAGTGTGATGGGGTGTCAGGAGATGGTCCCGTATCATGGGGTGCAGAGATGGGTGTTGGAAGAGATGGAGTGAAGAGGGAGAAGATGATGGATTGTGGGGAACAGGGTTGTGGAGAGATGAGGCGAGGAAAGGGATATGGATTGGGGCAAGAGGACATCAGGGATGACAGTTGGCAGCTGGGGTAGTCGGGTGTGTGTGTTTTTTTTTTTTTTGACAAAGTTCAAATGTCTTGGTCAAGGTAGGCGAAGGTCCAAATTCAAGAGAAAGCAATCCAAAAAAAGTAAAGAAATAAAAAGAGGTTGGGGTCTGTTCAAAAGCACCTGGTGGTCTCGATTTGGCCAGCAGTCTGCATATTGATGCTCTCAGGGATGGGTGAGATTCAAGGTACAGGATCCAGGGTGGGGGAGCAGGATGAATCTCAGCATGGGAGTTGTCCTATGTTGTTGAGAGTTCAAATCAAATCAAATCATAGGGCTGGAAGGGACCTCATGAGATCATCAAGTCTAACCCCCTGGGAATTGAACCCAGGACCTTCTGCATGTTAAGCAGAGGTGCTAGCCACTAGTTACTGGCTTGTGATTAAGTTCTAGAAGGGGTAGCCATAGTACTCTAGTTAAGCAAAAGAAACAAGGAGTCCTATTCCCCAGTGTTTGAATCTAAATTAGTGCATTGATTTGCTGTAACAGTCTGACCTGATCCTATGACTTACACTTCCTTGCATTTATTTTTCTCCCATTCTGTAAGTTCCCCCATCTTCAAAGCATCTGATGAAGTTTGATTTTTCTCCCATGAAAGCTCACGAGATAGATAAATTTGTTAGGCTTTAAAAATGCCACAGGACTCCTTGTTGGTTTGGCTTGTTATTGGGTGTCAGGGGTGGTATTAACTGCATTGTGATACGTTTGTGTGGTGTGGCTAAAGTGCTTGGAGAGGGTATGGATGAGACACACAGTATGATGGTATCTGTTGGGGACGGTGTCAAGTGACAGTTCCTGGAGGGGGTGGGGGTATATTGGGTATTACTGATGACTGGGAGCGGTCATGGTGTGTGGGGCATACTGTGTGGGTGAGAGTGCGTTGGGTAGTGTTCCTGAAAAGTAAAGATGGTAGAGACCCTAGGGCAGGGGTACTCAAATGATGGCCCGCGGTCCACAATCCGGACCGCAAAGACCTTTCTGGTGGACTGCGACAACAGAGGCGTTGCTGGGGTGGGGAGGGACCCAGGGCACGGGCCCCGCCCCCAGAGGGCAGGCCCCGACCCCAGCCAGAAGGCCACGCCCCCTGGCTCAGGATAGGGACTCCGATGAATGGTGGAAGGCTGAATGTGGACCGGCTCGCAGAAAGTTTGAGTACCCCTGGGCTAGAGTGAGGTTGCTAGTGGAGTTCCTCAGGGATCGGTCTTGGGACCAATCTCATTTAACCTTTTTATTACTGATGTTGGCACAAAAAGTGGGAGTGTGCTAATAAAGTTTGTGGGTGACACAAAGTTGGGAGGTGTTGCCAACACAGACAAGGGCCAGGATACCACTCTACAGGATGTGGATGACCCTGTATCTGGAGTAATAGAAACAGGATGAAATTTAATAGTGGAAAGTGCGAGGTCATTTTTTAGGGACTAATAACAAGATTTTTGCTACAAATGGGGAAATGCATCAGTTGGAAGTGAAAGCATAGAAGAAGAACGTGGGCATATTAGTTGATCACTGGATGACTATGAGCCATCATTGCTATGTTGCAGTGAAAAAAGCTAACATTTTTCTACACTGCATCAGGTGAGGTTATTTCCAGTAAAAATAAGGAAATATTAGTAGTACCATTATACAAAGTGCTGGTGAAACCTGATCTTTAATATTCTGTGTGGTTCTGGTCCCCCATGTTTGAGAAAGATTAATTTAAACTGGAACAGGTGCAAAGAAGAGCTACTGAGTTATTACAGAGAATTCTTTCTTGGGTGTCTAGCTGGTGAGTTTTGCCCACAAGCTGAGAATTTATCTGATTGCCATATTTGGAGGTGGGAAGATTGGCAAAGATTCTGGGGGTTTTTCATCTTCTTTTGTAGCATGGGAAGGAATTGCTGGTGTATTCTCTGTACCTGGAAGTCTTTAAATCATGATTGAAGGATTTTAATAACTCAGTCATAGGTTAGAGGTTTATTTCAGGAATGAGTGAGTAAGGTTTTGTGGCCAACATTGTGTAGGAAGTCAGACTAGATGAGCATATTGGTCCAGTCTAACCTTAGAGTCTATTGGGCTGATTAGTTTGATCTGGTTGAGACAGTTTTGCACTTTCAGTGCATTTCTATCCTGAGATGAGGTAACCTTACAAGACTTCTAGTCCTTGGCAGGTGAGCAAAGAAAGGTATCAGGGCAGAGATTAGCTTGTATTAAGAAGTAGAGAAATTTGTCTTTGCTTGATAGACATACTGAAAAGGCAATGACAGCCATGGATTTTCACATCTGAAAGGAAACACGTATATAAGGCAGGGTGGAGGTGGTAAGCAATGTTTCGTTTAAAATAAGAATAGCTGCACTTCTGAATACTGCCAAGACATTCTTTTCTTTTGGCCCACACATGCTCCTTGGTCAAAATTGAGACTTCTCAGCTAGTAATGACTGTGAAATATGCTCAATGCATATGTGTGTACAAACATTCTGCAGTCCTGGCTAAGCACCACACAAGCAAATTGTATTGAATTTGCCTCCTGTGGGTGATCCACTAGAGGTGAACTGTGTACTATATGACCAACAGTTTGGTTTGTGCCTTTAGCTGAGGGGTTCTAGGTTGGTGCAGAAGGATTTCTGTTCAAACCTGGTTCATGCCTTGGTTCATGCACCAGGAATTTATGTGGAATCTCTCTTGATTTCACTGGTTGGGTTGAGTGTGCAAGAACTGTAGGATCAAGCCCTATAGCTGTAAGAGTCCTTGATGGTGTTAAACATTCCCTACAATACCACTTCATCTACAGTCCTGTTGCTTATCCTAAGCAACATGAAGTTTGTACAGCTGACGTTTTCTGACTCAACTGCTGGTGTAATTGAAATTACTTTATTAAACAAGCTTGAATCATTTCAATTACTCTATTGCCTAGAGTGCTGGTGGCATACATGATGACTACATGCTGATTAAATTAGAACTAGTGCACTCTTGAAAGACACTCACCATAAAATGCCTTTCTATTTTTTTAATAATTAAAAAATTTCTCTCTAATTCATATTCACAAGATAGATCCCTTTAGGTTGTATATTAATATTCATAAGACAAAGCACACAGCTGAAGCAGAAGATTAAAGTCAAGTCTCTTAATAAAGAAACAAGAGTAATGACTACAGTAAAACCTCAGAAAGTGTCATTATCCTTCAGAAGAGTGAGCATTGGTACTGTACATGTGTTGCTGCTTAACAAGAGAACAATATAAAATGAGTTAGTGCTGTGATTTGGACTTTAAAGTCTGCAGGAAGAGTCTTGCCACATGCACATGCACCTCCTTGAGAGAGAGAATAACCAGGTTACAGGACACTTAAGAGTGTGACAAACAAGAAACCAAGTTAAAAGGATTCCCTTATCAGGGACAGAAGAGCTTTGCCACAGGAGCCATTAATAACACGTGTGTGCATTGGATTACTCTTTGAGATACAACACCAAGCCCTTTCACAACTGGAGGCCATTCAAACTCTCTGATAAAATGAAGGCCTGGCTAATGTCTGCTGCTTCCCTCTACAGTTAGAATTCTCCATAATCTGTTCTGAATCTTTCCTGGGGGATGCATCCAATAAGTAGTGATGGGAAAGTGCAGCTCTGCCACTAGAGCCCTCGCTTGTGAAGTGCAGGAAGGACCCATCCTCCTGCCAGGCCTGTTCCACATCTACATGAAGGCACCAGGTGAAGCTGGTCCGAAGACATGGACTCCAGTTCAGCAGTATGTAGACGATCCACAGCTCTGCCTAGCGAGCCAGCAAAATGGACCAGTGCTTGCGTGATATCAGCTCATGGGTGAAGAACATCTGACTGAAGCTGAACCCTGGTGGCAGAGGGGGAACACTTTGAAGAGATGGTGGCCACGGTGCTATGCCTTTGGTTGAGGGCACACAGCTGCGACTGGTCAGTGCAATCCTGAGCTAAGGCATGCTTACTGCTCCCACACACCAGAATCTAAGTGATACATTCTATTATTTCTGGTTGCCTAGAAGACAGCATCCTATCTGGGTGGACAGTGACCAGATTCAGCTATTCATGCCTTTCTCACCTCCTGGTTGGACTACAGCACAGTGACAGACCTGGACACGAAGCTTTTGGCCCTTCGACAATCCAACTAGTACAGGACCTGCAGCATGTCTCCTTAGCTGTATGGAATATTGCAAGGCCATCAGACCTGTCCTGCCGTGCCTACACCACCTTCTCATGGACCATTCAAATGTTGGTCATGGCCTTTGTCTTTGAGGTACTCAGTGTCATGGGCCCAGAGGAACTAAAAGAAACAACGATAAAGACCAGGCTTAACAATTCCACTCCTCCTACCACTTTGGTCATGCTCATTTGTGCAGGACATAAAGCTTTCTTGAGGGCTTGTCTAAGGCTGAAGTGAACTCTCCTGGGAATTCAAGACCATACTAAACCTCTCCATCTCTTGGTCACTGCATCAATCTGCCTTCTCTACCAGAGTCAGGCCACAGGGACATTTCACAAACACTCAGCCCCTGAACTGAAACCATGTTGGTCCCAGCAATTGGCAACTTGGTGGGTTGCACAGTGTTTCTCTCCATTGTCAGGTAGCACTAATGCAAATCAGTGCTATATGCACTGAACTTGGCTAGCAGGTTACACCCCACGCTATGTTCACATTTGCTTTTGACCTCCCAAGATGGAATTCCTGTCATAGGCTGCACTTGGACTTACAGCTGAGGATCAACCCACAGGCGCCGAGGCCTACTTGCTTAGTGGCACTTTATATAGGGATCACCTTACCCCTGTACTCCCAGAGGGACACTGCTTTGTAATCGGTCCCCTGTGGCTGCCTTTGACACAGAATGGTCTGAATTGGCTTGTTTCTGGCTCCCTGTGGATGGCTTCCATTTCCTAGTGGTGTCTTGGTAGGTGAGATCACCTGAGGCATATGTGTCCCCAGTCCCTTTGTTAATGCAGGGGACTGATAGCCCCTTACTGAGACTGAATGGGCCTTTTGATTGGCCACTCCCGCCTGGAAGCAGGACTCTGAAACAGACAGCCACAGGGCCAGTGGGAGAGGCCAGTGTCCCAGGATGGCCTGATTGATTAAGAGTTCTCCCCGCCTCTGAGCTGAAACTGCAGGCTGGACATGCCTGGGCAAACCAGAGTGAGTGTGTGTGTGGGGTTGAGCTAAGGAGGAAGCACTAAGCAGCCAGCAGCTGGGAGCCAGAGGACCCAGGAAGGGTGGCCAGGCTGAGTTGATTTCTGCAGAGCAGACCCACAGCAGCTGGACCAGCAGAGAGCCAAGCAGAGCTGGAGCTGGAGTTGTCTGGAGCTGGGTGCCGGAGGCCAGAGAAGGAGCCAAGGGGCTGAGCTGAGCTGTGGAGATGGCAGGAGGACCAGAGGAGCCCAAGGAGCACCCCAGAGAGCCACACGGGACCCAAGCAGCGGCTGGGAGCCAGAGTTGCAGCCATCTGGAGCTGGGTGTGGTGAGCAGCTGGGGAGCAGTGAAAGGGGGCTGACGCTGGGAAGAAGGGCCCTGCCCCTGGAGCCTGGGGACGTGTGGCCACAGCCAGAGCCTGCATCTGACCCCCTGCATCATCCAGTTGTAGCCAGGCCTGGGCAGAGGGCTTGCAACGTGGAGAACAGACTGTGAGACTGTTCCTCAGGCCCCAGAGACTCTGTTTGTACTGCCCCCATGCCAGGTGGTGGTGTAACCCATGGGCTTAAAGGAGGAGTGTTTCTTTAAGAGTTTTGCTGGTGTCTGAGTTGCTCTTGCTGTGTTGCTGTTGCTGGGCAGATTTAGCTGCCTAGACCCAGAAGTTCCAGCATGTTCTGTGTAGTTTGGAGCATGCTCAGCAAGGTTCCCTGCCAGCGCAGTGGTCAGGGGTCTGAGAGCAAGCAGCCAGGCCAGTTGCATTGAGGAGAGTGCTGGTGCTCTGTGCAAGGGGAGAAGCTGAGCCAGGAACAGACAGCAGGCTGTTTTTCCCAGCTCTGAGGCATTTTGCTTCAGGGCAGTAGCCTTGTTAACCCTCCAGCAGGGAAGTCTGGAGGCAGGGGGTACAGAGAAGCAACTATTGGGAAAAGAAGGGTGGTTGCCTTCTAACTTTATACTCTGGGTTATGGGCTTAGCTATAGTTCTTTTCTGTAATAAGGGGAAAGAGATAATTATATTTTGTTATTGTCAGAGATGTATTTTTCCTTTGTAACAGGGTTTTTTATATATGTGTGTACGTAAATGAGCGTGGACTGAGTAAGCTGTGTGGACAGCAGTGCTCCCAGCAGAGGAAGAAAGGTTTTCCAGGACTCATACAGAGGATTTCTGCTGCCAAAGAGGAGGGAGATGCTGGCTTCTAGCACAAGCCTTTGGACTTGGTGATTTGAGACTATAACAGACTCGTGTGGATACTGCTAAATAGCCACTATGTATTATAGATCTGTATACTAATAATTTCTTCTGCTTTCATAGAAGGTTTATAAAGTTAATGGTTAATATAGTATATTGCTTTTGTTTATTTTTTTTATGAATTCTGAACAGTCTTCACTGTGAGCCCCTTTACAGACTAGATCCTGGCTCTCCAGCTGCTTTTTGCAGGTCTCTGATTTCTGTGAGGCACTGGAGAGGGGCAGATAAATGACTTTGAGCCCACCCTAGCAGGTTACAGTGGCACTGGGGGTTTATTGTTAACCTTTTCCCACTTTTTTCTGTTTTCTTATTGGGTTATTCTTTTTATTTCTGTATGCTTAAATAAATTGTATATAGTAACTGGTGGGCCAGAAGAGTGGTCAGTGCGGTCAGCACCCCGGAGTGGGGACACCCTAGCCCTGTCCTGAGAGACCACGATAAGAGTGGGGGTCAAGCCCCCAGAAATCCTGGGGCCCAGCCTTGTCGGGGTTACAGAGACTCCTCCAAACAGGAGATTGGGAGGTGAGCCTTTGAGGTCAGGCAGGCCTTGGGGTAAAGGAAGTGGGAGCAGGGACTCAGATCCTTTTGCTACCTACCTTCACCGGGGTGGTATACAAAGTCTGGGAAGTTCCCCACAAGAGCGGGTCCATCCCCCCGCTTACATTAACATAGGCAGGGGATGTGCACAGGGCATATTTAGCTTCCCATTCTTAATCTGAGAGGGCCTGAATCTACATGAGCTCACTGTGAGGTTCTGTTTTCTCTCAGGCTTTTAGGAAGATGTGGAAGAGCGGTGCTATGGAGAAGTAAGTGGTCCAGAGGTGTGATAATTTAGTCCTGATTGACAAAGCAGGGGAGGGAGAAAGTATATTATGGTCTTGGTTTATTCTGTAACAGCTGCTTTTATATGGAACACTCCTTTTTAGAGAAGAGCAGCTGTTTTTTAAAAAGCACTAAAATTAATAAACAAATTAAAATTTGTGATGAACATGTTAATCATTTTAACTTCCAAAGCTGAATGATCTTAAAAAATATTATTAAACATTTACATTGTAGTAACATTGAGGCCTCAAAAATGTCCATTGGGCTAGATGTTGTACACACCCACACCATAAATCCATTCCTGCCTCCAAGTTTATAATGGCGAAAGCAAGACAAACACATCTGTGCATGGGAGGGAGAATGGGAGGAAGATATGCTCACATTTAATCAGTTTTGTTTCCTACTATATAAGAACTAAACACAGTATATCTCCTCTTTACAAAATATTTCCATTTTGGTTTTAGAGATACAGATGCATAAATTTTTATTCCGTCTCTATTAAAGGAGGTGCAGGTAACAGCGCCTATAATTTTCCATTGTAAGAACCTATTTGCAACTGAGTATAATTTTGCCAGACTTTCACTATTGGCATGACATTTCCCAAACCGGGTGTGTGTTGTTGTAACAAATATCTGTGTTAGTAAAATACATTAACTGGTTTTTAACTCCATTGTATCCATGGTCCCAGATTAGGGGGAAGTGACCTTTAAAAAAATGATTTTGTTTTTATATTGTTTTCCTCATTATGTTTTCACTCAACCTTAACCCTTCCTTCTAGTAGATGCCATGAGAAAAAAACAAAAAGCAGCCTCCTTTAACCCAAGGCCTGCCACATCATTCTAATATAGCTTTAAAAATCACTTTTCTCTGACACAACAAACCCTAAAATGCTTTAGTCATAACTGTATGATTATTGTATGGCACCGTCACAGGGCAGAGTTGAGGCTGTTTGAGTACCTTAACTGACTGGATTTTGTTTAATTTTTACTCTTAACTCTGAATGCTCTAGATTTGTAAAACCTATTTTGTGTATAATGACAGTGTGATTTTTAACCTGAAGTTATTAATACATACTTTTAATGTAGCTTTCTGTCTGGGAATACAATAAACACAAATATAATTATAGAGGCATGTGCAAATTTGCTGTACAGTGGAGTTGTCCATGAATTTCTGTCCACTCCTCAGCATTCTAACATATAACTCATTGAACCTTGTCATGAATATGTTCCTTATGTTACCATGCACAAATGTGTGCCTTTAGCTAGGAAGAGTGAATGCACGTTGTTTCCCCACCCAGGAAACCACTCAGTTCAGTTGGCTTAGCAGTGTTTGAAAGAATGGACATCTCCAATAACTTGTTTATTCTTCTTTTGAAGGTTATGACATAGTGTTTGTTTTTCATCTTTCGGGCCTAATCCTGCAGCTATTTAAATCACTGGTCATACTTCCATTGGCTTCCTGGGATGCTGGATTGAGCCTTTAAAGGCTGACCCAACTCCCACTAAATGGATTGGTAGGAGTTGGATCAAGCCCCTTCTCCCTTTCTTTAAGCATAATAATCCAAATCTAGTTAAAGTAGTGAAAAATGCAAGAATCCTCTGGTACAGTATCATCACAGGCGTACAGTAGGCTACACCTGATCATCTAGTGAGGCACAGAAAATGACCATTTGGTACCAAAAATGTATTTAATGATAGATATTTTTTCCCGGTGAAAGGGCATATACAGAAGTGTCAGTTAATTGGGATGGAGGAACAAAAGGAGGAATCTCGACAGCTACTGTCCAGTAAATCTACTTGCGTTTCCTATCACATAGTTCTAAGGGCTGCTGCTGTTGGACTAGTCAAATGAAATACAGATTCCAAGACCTGATTATGTCTATAAAAGCTTTTAGTAAATTATCACATTCTGGGGTGCAATCTAGACCACTGATGAGTAGTGTCACCACCTACCCTGCAACTTGACATGCCTCCCAGTGTTTTGTTACTGTAGCTCCCAACCTGGCCAGTGTGCAGGTCACACTACTAGTGTCTGTATAGCTGATCTCAATTTTAAAATGGATAGCCGTGTTAGTCTAGTCCAGTGGAAAAACAACAAGGAGTTGTGTGGCACTTGAAGACTAACAGATTTATATTTTGCATGAGCTTTCGTGGGAGAAGATCCCACAAGCATCTGAGGAAGTGGGATCTTCTCCCATGAAAGCTCATGCAAAAAATAAATCTGTTAGTCTTCAAGTGCCACAAAACTCCTTGTTGTATAGCTGATGCCCTTGTCCAGCAGCTCTGAACCCATCAGTCTGTCAGCAATGCACCAGTCATACTCTGGCTTCCACCAGTCTCGGTTACTGCTTGCAGGGTGACCCCAACACACTCCCAGTTCTGCATTTCCCTCAAAATGTGTCTTTTGCACTTTCCTTCCCTTTCCTGCCCAGATCAGATAGAGATCTGCTGGTCCTGTAAGGAGACACAGTGCTACAAATTTGCTACTTTAGTTAGAGCTCCTAGAGAGTTCAATTTAAAAATGCTGTTATGTTTTGATTAAACTATAAAACAAGTTTAATTAACTGCAAAGAGAGAGACTTAAAGTGAGCACAAATATGAAGCATTAAAGTCAGAAATGATTACAGGAGAAATAAAGATAAAAGGCTTTCTAGCAGCTGAAATGTAACAAACTAGGTTTGGTTCAAGGTAAAATACTTAGCACATATTACCAGCAACAGGGTAGATCAAATTCTCAAATGAATCTCTGCTCTTAAAATTCAGAGGGATGGTTCCTTTGTCATCTTAGGTGAAAGACAGTTAACATATGTCAGGCAAAAGGAGGACATGTCCTCCTTTTTACCTTCATGTCCTCCTTTTTACTTTCACGTCCTTCATCTAGCAGGCATTTTAAAATACATGATTTTGTCTGGCTTTTTACTTGTAGTGTAAAGTATGCTGGAGTGCCATAGAATACCTTATTTTTAGGGGAAAGCGTTCCAGAGCCCCCTAAAAACAGAAAAATATTACACTAATACTCCATTCTCTCCTTGTGTCCTCCAATGTCCTCCTTTTTGTACTTCCCTGTCCTCCATTCCAGGTTTTGGTATCTGGTAGCCCTAGTGAAAGAGCAGATGTGAGAGGCAGATAGAAAAAGGTGTAACCTGGGTTTTTTTGCCATTCTCATTTATAGTCCAGTCACCCTTTGAAATATATTTTCCTTCAGTTTACGGCTAGATAAAGTTCCTTCCTACTGTGAGGATGGAGACATGGGCCCTCGTGGTAAAAGAGGTTCCATGCTGTTGTTTGTTAAAATGCAGATCTATCTGTTACTGCCCCTCTTTGTTGACCAGTGATTGACAATCAAGTTTGATGACTCCTGGATAGAAGTGTAAACTTCTCCTTTTTTGTCTCTGAGGAACAGGTTTACACACTCCACAGACTCATCTGGTAAACACCTTTCTCTCATAGTTTCAGTTTATGTTAATAACTTTACATATACTGTTGTTATACAGATTACACCATTATATTATTGACCAGCAAGTTATTAGTTTGTAAATGATACCTCACAGGGCATGTTTTTTACAAAGATTATTACAGTAGTGTGTAGGGTGTGAATACAGAGGTACTTTCGGTCACATTAATTTTAAAACAAGGAACAAGCGTGGTATAGTGTCCAGTTCTGTGAAGGAAAAGAAAATATAGATGATGTCTGACCAACTATATCCATTATTATTTAAGCACTTTTAGCTCTCTTTTTACTGTATAAGAACAGTGCTATGCCCTGCTATCTGACGTCTGTGATTCCCCCCCCCCCACACACACACACTAATTTGGCACTCCAGTGAAATGAGGACATTTGCTGTCTTACACATAGATTTGGTGTACATCCATGGTATTCAGGAGTGAACTGTCTATTTAAATTAAAGCAGAAGCATCAATTTGTCTATGGTTCTGTGAAGTCAGCATATGAAGAATGAAATTTTTTCTAAAGGAAGGGGCCATGGTTTTTTAAAATAACTATTCTCTTCAAAGGTCATTACATTCTGAAACTACTTTGAAGTAGATCATAGTGAACAGCATCAATTGCAAGAGGGTAAAATACATTTCTTTTAATACTATAAGAAACATATAACAAGACAAACAGAATAAATTTGGTTAATTTAATGTCTCAACAAATGCCAAGTTTTCAAAACCCTCACTTCAGAGTTATTTCAAATTTTCTTTTTATACCCCTGTTTCCATTTTGTGTTTGCCCATAATCCTTTAATACTTTCTTCTTATCTTTACCTGTTTGTTCAGAATTCTTAATGTTTGCCAGAGCCCTTTTCAATCAGGTTCTGTACTTGTCAAGGAACAATAAATAATCATAGAATTACAGATTAGATAAAAAGGTTATTAAAGTCACATCAATGCAATCCATATTAATACCTGAACTGCCATGAGGGTTTCGCACCACTATAGCTCCAAGGGAATCTGAAATGTCTTAATCCCTGCAATGTAGAATAGTAAGAAAGATGTAACATTTTGACTTTTATGCCTGCAGGATGTGCATAAAACTCATTCTCTTCAAGGACACACTGAGGGCCATTCATACAAGGGAAAAAAATCTAAAATACATCTTGAGTTTCAATGGGATTTTTATCTATTTCTCTAGGCCTATGCCTGTATGGATTTATTTTGTTGTTGCCGTTGTTCTTAAATCAGTTGGGATTTGTGCCTACAAAGCTATTTTTAAAGAACTCTTAATCTGGAAAGGTGAACTTATTCTAAGTTCAGAGGAAATACTCTATTCAGAAACCAGCAATTCTTTGCACCCAGCGTTGAAACATCCTGAGTTATCTGAATGTTTTGTGTTTACAAAGTATTTCTACTTATATTTTAGTGCTGGAAATGTTTACCACTTTATGACTCCTACTAAGGCACCTTGTGTTCATTACTGTCTTCATAAAAGCTAGTGATGTGGTAGACGCACTCGCTTTATGAGCAGTCATGGGATATTCTGAATATTGTGTTTAGACTGGGAAGAAGGAGCTGACAAACAGCATAGACCTCTCCAATCTTCTTAGCTAATTTCAATCTGGTACTTTACTTTCTATTTTAAAGTTTAAGTGATCTGTTGGTCTGGCAATGGATTGCTTTCCCTGGGTTTACTACTCACTGCTGAGGCACCTCCATGTGGCTCATTTTAGGATTAGCTTTCATCAGGTTTGCCACGCCTCACTTCAGTCACTCACCCTGTGGCCTATCTCTGTCTCTGGACTCAGGTGGCTTGCTTTTCCTGACTCAGGCCTCAGGCCAGGTTGCTATAGATTATAGAACCATCAGTTGGTTTTCAAAGGAGTGTCTTGTTTTGGGAGTTCTCTGGTTTATGAGTCAAATGCTCCATCTCTGCACATTTGTACATGGCACTAATATTTCTGGATAGAGTGGGTAGGGGCTGGAGAGAAAAGAGCCAGGGATTTATCTATAAGTCATGATGATGAAACAGATATTAGTCAAAGTCCATGGTCTAATTTAAAATTTGTTATAGGTCACCTTGGTGGGTAGACATTGTCAAAACATTATGCTGGGTATATTACTATTGTTCAATATTTGTATAGTTACTAAAGACCTCCAGTCACAGACTCCCAAGAAACAGACCACTTCCAATAGCTGATTTTAGGATAAAAAACAAACACATTTTTATTAAGGAACAAATAAAAAAACAAACCAAAGCCAATATGGACCACAGGCCTGGTATTGCTCTGTTAAACAAATGCACCTCCCAGTGGAATCAATTAGAAATGTACCAGTGTGGCCTAGAAGAGAATTTGGCTTTCAACAAGGCAAACTAGCAACAACTGGCATGAGCTTATATAGGGATCTGAAAGTTAAATGAGGTTTCTGTATTAATGGCACACAAACAATCTGCATGATACGTGAGTTAAGGTTGCTCTATACGTAACGTACTTACTGCAAACCACAAAAGCATGGCAAGGAGACATTATACCCTTTAACTGATGGTCTATCCTGAGAGAGACATCCCAGCCCTGGAATCATCATGCAACAGACAATACAACACTGTCTTCCTGCATCCTCTTTCCCCAGCTTCCCATTTCCTTGAACAACTTCCTTCTCACCCTTTCACCCAATTAACTGTTTTTCACCATGATGAAAAATCACACTCACATGGTAGGTGGAGCTTCTGGACCAGCTGCACAGTTTCACACACATCCTGGACTTCAACAAAGCACCAGCAGCTCTATTGAAGATCCAGGTCTTCATGGATTAAAGTTTCAAGGGATGTTGTAGAATTACTGTCAGTGGAGGCTTTTAAGAATGAGTGGCCCGGAAAGGTCTAGGTATACTTGGTCCAACCTCAGAGCAGCAAGCTAGGCTTGAGATCCCTTCCAGCTCTATGGTATGGTTCTATGATTCTATGCAACCAATTGAGGAGCACTCCAAAACCATCTGGACAGCATCCCAAAGTTCCTGGCCTATGATGAGCCAAAAGCTCCTGCTGCATAAAAGATACTAGTCATCACAAAACACACTGTTCCTCAGCTAGTGTGCAAACATAACACTATAAAACCCTAATATTTGTTTTCCTTTGTGTTAATTTACACAATAATTTTATATCTCCAGAGATCTTAATTTTTGACTTTTGACACGTGGCAGTTTTTCAGGCAGAGGAGATCAGAAAATTCATGACACACAGAATGTGAATTTTGTGAGGGCCTATTTTTAATTGATTAGAACTCAGAAACTAATTAACCAATTTTCTTGAAACTCTTCTGAACGTGCTATTACATGCTGACTATTTGGTGCAGTTCCACTGTTTTTCATATAAAATGAGGTGTTTGAACTTCTGTTTTAAGTGCAAAATTGAATGCTATCTTACTTAAAGCACAGCACCAGCACCCTTACAACGCTACACAGTGATAACACAAGTCAGATCAGAGCTATGTGAAAGATGGGTCAGAGATGTTCACTGACCTTTGTGTCCTTTGAAACCAATGGAAATTGAAGGTGTTTAGCACCTTGCTGGAGGTACTGAGCCCCTTTCAGGATCAAATGCTTCAGCTCTACAATCACCCAGGTCCTTTTCTGAATCCTTTTCTGTACCCCTTTAATATCATGACTATAACTTTGATGACTCAGGAACAGGCATTCTGTATTTTGAAACTGCAGACTTTATCAACTGGTTTGTCACATGAGTAGGTGAGTAACATTTTGAATGTTTCCTTAAACTGCTGCTTTTTGAGAGTGAAGGAATAAATAACAAATAATTTCCCCATCAGTACGAGACTCATTAATTAATTCCCTAAAAAATGTAATGGAGAGAACAAGGTATATCTTGTAGGGTTCAGCACTATTGAAATGAAAACTGATGGCTCATTATCAGGCAAGGAATTGTGAGCTAATTCTTCATAGCTCATTCATGCCTCTGGTGTTACCCTATACAATTTGGCAGTGGGATGCTTCCACCTGCATTGAGGCTATCACTAAGGTCTGTTAATGAACGGTTGGTTGTCTATGAGCAGCAATTCCGTGTTTTCACAGTGGTTAACGTGACATTGTCAAGGGATTAAAATACAACGGGCCTGAAGATCTTTGCAGGTTTTCACTGAGAGTAATTTGCACTGTGCAAAGGTGTAATAGGTGGTTAGTGGGGGCTGGTTAAAAAATCTTCCATCTGTAGTTTTTTTGTTGCAATATCTTTGAGATATTTGCTTTCCTAGAAAAAGTCACAGTTTTAGTAGAAAATCAAAATTTTCTATTTGGGGACAAAAGCTACTGATTTTTCAGCCAAAATCTTTCTTTTGCGGGGGGGAGGGGGGGGTCAAAATCTTCTAGGGTGGGGGAAGGGAAAATTCCCATTTTCCAGCCAGCTCAGCTGTTTAAACCTGCATCATGCAGGCATACATGGGTGTTATACAGGAATTGCTGGGTTGCATTCTCTGGCTTTGTCATGTAGGAAGTTGGACTAGATGATCTTAATGGGCTTTTCTGGCCTTAAAGTCTAATGGTGAAATCCTGGATCCCTTGAGGTCAATTGAGAAACTCTGACTGAACAAAGGCATCAAGGATCTGTCTGCAGTTAAGAAGTGCTAATAGGAGACTGAATACCATGTGGAGCCGGGTGAGGAGCCCGGGCAGTCTCAGAGGGTCATGAGTCAGAACTCTGTGAATGAGGATGGACCCAAGATCCACTATTCCTTCTCAAGACTATGGCCCTTATGCGGGATTGCCATGACAGTTTAATTGCAGCCACCACAGAACTTTTGCCACCATGCAAGGCTGCCATCTTATTGGACTATCACAACTAGGCAGGATACTCCTGTACCACCCCCAATCACACTCTGCAAAATGCAAGGTGGAACAAGTTGTTACCATAAGTAGTCACAACATACGGTATGGGACCATTCTGTTAATATCTCTGCAGTCATAGGAAAGAAAGTGGGGTTAGTGGCTTACAGATTGTTGTAATAAACCATAAATCTAATGTCTGTGATTTTTAGTGTTTAGCAGTTA
Source organism: Podocnemis expansa (assembly GCA_007922195.1). NCBI lineage: Eukaryota > Metazoa > Chordata > Testudines > Podocnemididae > Podocnemis > Podocnemis expansa. The sequence continues at coordinate 93,818,217 of ML681966.1, read as the reverse complement.
TGAATTTAAGTTCCCAGACTTGTTTTTGAAAGTGTTGTGTGGGTTGGCTTTGACAGTGAGGACTAATAGGACAGCTACAGAGTGCTAGCTTGGTGAAAAGTCTTCACCCACAGATGATATTGTGGTTTTGTTTATTTATTATTTTCCTGTATGAGGTCTTTCACGAGCACCAGGATTATCTGGTTTCTGCCATATCATTGCTGTTGGGGCATTTAGTGTCCTGGATGAGATATGTCATAAGTTATGATAGCCATACATAGGACACTTGGATCTTGAAAGCTGTGTTGCAGTGCGTAGTGATTGTGCCAGTGGAGATATGTCCAAAGGAAATCCAGCTGTTCCTCATCCATTTCATTCTCACCCATAACAATTTTACTTTCAACAACAATTTTGTCCAAACCATGGGAACAGACATTGATACAAAGATGCCAATATGCCAACCTATTTGTGGACTATTTTGAAGAATTTCTGGACCAATGCACCATAAACCAGTGATGTACCTGAGATACACTGATGACATTTTCATCCTCTGGACAAATGTCATAAATCCCTCACAGATTTACACTACAACTTCAACAACCATCATGCATCCAAGAAACTCTCTAGAACACTCCCACACTATCATCAACTTCTTGGACACCACAGTGAGATTCAACAATGGAACTCTACAGTCAACCGCAAAGGCAAAAAAATCAGTGGATCACCACTCCTATCTTCATAGATTCAGTAACCACCCCAAACACACCAAGAAATCTGCTATCTACAGTCAGACTTTCAAATACCACAGAACATGGTCTCAGGAGAAAATCCAGGATATATACTTCTAAGACTCCTCAAACTGCCTTCACCAAAAAAGGACACTGTTCCAGGGAAATAGATAATACTGCAGGATGGGCCTTCCAAATACCCTGAGTTATCCTGTTTCAATACAGAAATAGCACCTCATCTCACTGCATGGACCTAGTTGTCACCTACCACCTCACATTTGAACTTATATGGAGTATCATCAAACAACTATACCCTGTACTCAAGCTGGACCCCAGCCTGAAATAAATCTTTCCTGAATTCACCACTTACAGCCTTCAAACACCCTGTATACTTGCCCAGCTCATCATCAGAAAGAAGTTCCCCTAGACCAGGACACACTAAATCAAAGCAGCATGAGACCCTGCCAGAATAACAGTGGCAGAAACTGCATCCATATCTCCACTGCTACAAGAATCCACCCCAAAAACAACACACCTTCCCAGATTCCTGGATCCTATACAACATGTAACATACCTCATCCAGTGCACTAAATGCTATGTGAGTGAAACCAGACATCTATGCTCAGGGCTGGCCTAAGGTTTTTTGGTGCCATAGGCGAACATTGATTTTGGTGCCCACCCTCCGCCTGCTAACTGTAGGGATCCGGCCCTGGCTGGGGAGCGGTGCCACTGCCAGGATCTGACCCTCGCCTGGGAACTGGCTGTGGGTGAAGAGTCATGCCACTGCCACCAGGATCCAGCCCCAGCCAGTGATCCAGCTGCATGCAGGGAGCGGAGCAGGGCAGGGTAGGCTTGCTGCCCCCCCCCTTCAGTCCAGCCTGTTCACCCCCTAATTTTTGGTGTCCTAGGTGACCACCTAGGTCGCCTTTATGGGAGAACTGGCCCTGTATGCTCTCAAATGAATGCAGAAAAAATGAATCCTAGGACATGAAAAACACGCTATCACACCATGACCGCTAAATTCTTTTCAAAGCCATTGTTTTCCAGGGTACAGTGCTCTATTCTGGTGCATGACCTTGCATTTGGCTGTAATAAAACATGTTCTGTTTGAATGGGCCCAGCATATCAAGTGATCCAGATCACTCTGTATCCTACTAGAAACAGCTCAATTCAGTGGTGATTCATCATTGACTTAATACATGTGACTTCATTATATTGCGCAATGCTAATTTTTCCATCAGACTATCATAAGGTACAAAGTCAAATCCCTTAGAAGTCAGCTACTCAGTTACTTTTATTGGCCAGATGTGTAATATGATCAAAAAGTGAAATCAGATTTGTCTGACCAGACCAATTTTCAGTAAAACCAAAATCCTGGTCAATGGCAAATTCTGATCCACTTCAGTGGAGGTGATAATTCACCCCATGAGGCCAGCTTTCATTGAGGAAGTACAAAAGGAGGAGATATTTTAAAATCTACGGCAACAGATGCTAACCCTCAATCTAAGCAGAGAAATGAAGAAGAGGACAAAGTTCTAGACTTCTAAAGTCCCTTTAGTCCTAACTGATCTGCTGAATCATGAGGCAAAAAAAGCTCCTTACCAAAGAGTGCTGATATAGGTAAATGATTCCAGGATTCAGGGATTAAATTTCATTACCAATCCCACAACTGCTATAGTCCTCAGCCTACAGGATGTCTTTGTTACAACCTGATGTCACATGCATTTCTTCATCAGAAGGAGCTGTTTTCAGGACATGGAGTGAGAGGGCAGACTGAGTTGGATGTTAAGTCATGCATGTAAGTAAATGTGAATTAAGCCATCATTAAATTCTGGCTAATCTGCAAAGAGTATTGCCTTTGAGAACCAAGCAAATTAAAAGAACAGATTAAATTATTTGCATATAGTTGAACTCAAAGCTAAGTTTGCCTTTAGGAGAAAATGTTTTTGCTCTTTCTTTGCATGTCAGAAAAGAACTAATTGTGTCCGTAGCTAAGAGGATTAAATATGCTTGGATCAGAATTTTCAAAACATGAAAATTCCTGCTCATCCTCTGCTGACATATACAACTACCAAGTGAAAATGCAAAGCTGTGAAATTCAAAGCAAAAGATCCGCTATCTCCTGACTGCAGCATTGTTGTGTTTCCAGTTAGCATCAAACACCTATGATTAATTTGCCTTTGACTTTCTAAAATAATATCAATGGCGCAAGAGATATATATTCAGGCAACAATATTTCTGTAGCTGCCCTACATATTTGGAATGGCCTCAATCCCCCAAAAGGCAATGATGGGGTGTTCCAGGGATCATTCTGTAGCAGCCATAGCATGTCATCATTGGCCAACTCAAAAAGGACAGAGTACCATTGTTTGACTAATTTCTCCAGCAGAGAAAAAGCCAGCCACTCTAGGGAGCTGAATTAGAATTTCATGCTTTAAGCATGCTCCTTCCTCAGAACGTCTGCAGCCAAATGAAGTCCCACTCAGGGAAGCCAAGTGGCAAGGCAAGATTTTCGAAGCTGTGGGTCTGGATCAGGGTTACTCCCTTCCAGCACTCAGGCTGAGGAAAGAGTTGGGAGTCTTTGAGCAAGTTTGTGTTGTCTGTACACTGGGGTCATGGAGAGCTGACCAGCCCTTGGTATATGTCAGGCATGCCTTAGGGCCCTTTTGACTTATACTTCGCTTCCATAGCCCCCATGGGCCTAGGAAATAGAGAACAGCTAAACTGCAGTGCACACAAGCCACATTCTCAATGAACCCCTGTGACGCTGTCTGGCTTTAGAGAATCATTTATTATTAGTTTTCATAGTAATAATATTTCATATTTGCAATAATCCATATGTGACATGCCATGTTTGGTACCAATGGAAGGGTTGCAATCAGCTAGGAATGGTTCATAGAATCATAGGTTTGGAAGGGACCCCATGAGGTCATCTAGTCCAACCCCCTGCCAAAAAAGCAGGACCACTCCCACTAGGTTATCCCAGCCAAGGTTTTGTCCAGCTGGGACTTGAACACCTCCAAAGATGGAGATTCCACCACCTCCCTAGGTAGCTTATTCCAGTGCTTCACCACTCGCCTAGTAAGAAAGTTTTTCCTAATATCCAGCCTGGACCTACCCAGCTATAACTTGAAACCATTGCTCCTCGTTCTGTCTTCTGTTATGACTGAGAACAGTCGAGCTCCATCCTCCTTGGAGCAGCCCTTCAAGTAGTTGAAGGTTGCTATCAAATCCCCCCTCAGTCTTCTCTTCTGCAGACTAAATAAGCCTAGTTCCTTCAGTCTTTCTTCATAAGGCTTGTGCTCCAGCCCTTTGATCATTTTTGTTGCCCTCCGCTGGACTCTTTCTAATTTGTCCCTGTCCTTTTTGTAGTGGGGAGCCCAAAACTGGACACAGTATTCCAGATGTGGCCTCACCAGTGCCGAATAGAGGGGAATGATCACATGCCTTGATCTGCTGACAACACTTCTACTGTTGCAGCCCAGTATGCCATTGGCCTTTTTGGCAGCAAGAGCACACTGCTGACTCATATCCAGCTTCCCATCCACCGTGACTCCCAGGTCCATTTCTCCGGTGCTACTATTTAGCTGATCGCTCCCCAGCCTGGAGCAGTAAATGGGGTTTTTTTCATCCCAAGTGTAGGATTTTGCACTTGTTCTTGTTGAACCTCATGAGATTTCTATTGGCCCACTGCTCCAATTTGTCTAGGTCTCCCTGAATCCTGTCCCTGCCCTCCAGCGTGTCTACCGTTTCCCCCCCCCCCCCAGTTTGGTGTCATCTGCAAACTTACTAAGTGTGCAATCTATCCCATCATCCAGATCATTAATGAAGATGTTAAACAGAACTGGCCCCAGGACTGACCCCTGGGGCACACCACTTGTTACTGGTTGCCATCTTGACATGGAGCCATTGATTCCTACACGCTAAAACTGTTGATCTAGCCAGTTTTCTATCCACCTTATAGTCCACCTATCCAACCCTTACTTCCTTAATTTGCCACTGAGAATGCTATGGGAAACTGTATCAAAAGCCTTGCTAAAGTTGAGGTAAATCACATCAATGGCTGTTCCCGCATCCACAAATCCAGTCATCTCATCAGAGAAGGCAATGAGGTTGGCCTGGCACGATTTACCCTTGGTGAATCCATGCTGACTGTTCCTGATCACTCTATTTTCCTCCAAATGTTTCAGGATGGATTCTTTGAGAACCTGCTCCATGATTTTTCCAGGGATTGAGGTGAGGCTGACAGGTCTGTAATTCCCTGGATCCTCCTTTTTCTCTTTCTTGAAGATCGGCGCTATATTTGCTTTTTTTCAGTCCTCTGGCATCTCCCCCATTCGCCATGAGTTTTCAAAGATAATGGCCAACAGTTCTGCTATCTCATCAGCCAGCTCCCTCAGCACTCTCAGATGCAGTTCATCTGGCGCCATGGACTTATGCACATCTAGCTTCTTTAAGTAGTCCCTAACCTGACCTTCTGTCACCAAGGGCCTCTCTTCTTCACTCTAATCTACCGTACCTAGTGTAGTGGGCTGGGAGCTGGCCCTGCCTGTGAAAACTGAAGTAGAAAAAAGCATTGAGCACTTATTTGTATAGAAAAGTGTTCCAGGGCCCCCTAAAAACCAAAGAATATTCCATTCATACTACATTTTGTCCCATGTGTCTGCCAATGTCCTCTTTTTCATACTTCCCTGTCGTCCTTTCCAGGCTTTGGGAGCTGGTAGCCCTACCCCAGGGCAATGTCCCACAGGATCCTGAGTCCTGCTGACAGTCAGGGCAGAGGTGTGTGCTGCAGACAGGCTGAACATAGACAAGGCCAGCAGGCAGCAGGGGCCAACTGTGTTTTCTGCTTCCCTCCAGCAGGTCGCCCAGCCGCCTGCCGTGCACCACCACCAAGCCCACGCAGCAGCCCGAGACCACTGCAGAGGAGGAGGAGGGCCCCCCGGGCGTGCGGGGAGATTCCTGAGAGCCTCGATGAGCTGGGCCAGTGGACGGAGGCATCTACCCAGGCATGGCACCAAGACCAAGCCAGGCGCCAGGACTCTGCCCTCCGCCTGCTGCAACAGGCGGCAGCCATGGATGACCGCGTGGTCGCCGCACTGGAGCTGCAGGCACAGGCCATGGAGAGCCTCAGTGACTGCCTGCCCCCCGCGGTCAAGGACTTGGCAGGCAGCATCCGCCACTGGTGGAGCGCATGGCCCCTCCAGCTGCTGCAGGAGGTCCTCCGCCTGGCCTTCCCCAGAGGTGACCCCAGACCCGGGGCAGCTGTGGGCAGGGGCAGAGAACACCAGCACCCCCGGACCCCCCCCACAGGCCCTGCCTAAGAACTCCCCTCCCACCCAGACTCCCGCACCCCCTTCCCCAGTCTTCGCCTTCCAAGTTGCAGGTCCTCCCTCCAGACTCCCCTTTCCCCAGTCTCCCCGTTCCAAATTGCAGGTGCTCCCCCCAGACTCCCCCCACATTTCCCCATCCCCTAACCCTCCCCAGCCCTTCCCTGTCCCAACCCCTGTTTTGTTAAATAAAGTTTTACACACGTATTTTTGGTTGTGAGTGGTTTTATTGGGGGTACTTCACAGTGCAGGTGGATGGGTGGGGGCTGGCTGTGGGAGAAAGGGGGAGAGCATGGTGTGGGGCAGGGCAGGCCTGGCCCTCAAAGTTCCTCCATGGCAAAGATGTTCATCAGTGTGTTCTGAACTGTCACAGCTCTCTGTGATGGCTGCTCCCATGCGGGCACAGGTCTGGGTTGCTCATAGTCCCCAGCAAGGAGGTGTGCCTCAGCTTCCCACGCAGCGGCAACAGTCTCGCCCCACACCTCACAGAAGTTGTGCAGGGCCACGCACGCACTGATGACCTGCATTGTCTTCTCCAGCGTGACTTGAGGCGGCCAAATGCCCACTCGAGCACCTGGCGGCAACGGCTCAGCCAGTGGTTGAAAATCTGCCATTGGGGATCGAGGGGCCCGGTGTACGGCCACATGAGCCATGGGTGCAGGGGATAGGCCGCATCTGCAACAATGATGACGGGCACCTCTAGTCCGCCAACCTTGCTGTTATGCGGGGGGAAGAAGCTGCCCGTCTCCATGCCCCCGGTACAGGACAGAGTTACTGAGGACCCTGGCATCATGGGCCCTCCCCGGCCATCCCATGTAACAGTTTTGAGAAATACCCCGGTGGTCCACAAGGGGCTGCAGGATGAGAGACTAGTACTCCTTGCGGTTTCTGTACTCCGCAGCTCTGTGATCTGGGGCTTGCACGGAGATGTGCGTCATGTCCCGGATCCCCACACAACTGGGAAAGCCCAGTGCAGCCATGCCAGCAATGGTGTCCTGCAGCTCTCCTTGGGTGACCAGGTGTCGCAGCAGGATCCTGTTAATGGCCCTGGTGACCTCTAACAGAATGTTGCCGGTGGTGGACCTCCCGATGCCGAACAGGAGCGCCAAAGACCTGTGTGATTCTGGAGTGGCCATCTTCCACAGAGCGATGGCCATTCTTTTCTCCACAGGGATAGCAGGTCTCATGGTGGTGTCCCTTTGGCACAGCAGTGGGGCAATTTCTGTGACCAGGACGTTGAAGCTGGCACTGCTCATGCGGCAATTCCTCCGCCACTGGTTGTCCCCCCAGGTTTGGAGCACTACCCGCTCCCACCAGTCTGGGCTGGTCTCCCGGGCCCAGACCTAGCGAGGCACAGAAGGGGGCAGGCGAAGCAGGTCTGCTCTGCAGCCCAGATGGATGATAGCCTGGGGCACAGGCTGGGCACCATCAGGGTCTGCAAGCAGAGTGTCCCACATCAGCAGGACACTCTGCAGGCAGGTAGAGTTGTTGCATGGCACTGACTAGACAGCTGGGCAGAATCCATGTCTGTTTCACAGTGCACTGCTAACCAGAATAGACAGGGAAGTGAGGTTGGTGCCAGCTTTTATAGGATTGGCTGGCAACATTGCTGCCGACATGACCCAGGGAGGGGGGCCATGTTGCCACACCTCCCATGGTGCTCTTCCCCTAAAGTGAAATAGCAAGTCCTGTGTTTGGACATGCTATTTCGATTCCAGCTTTTCCCTTATTTTGAATTGATTTTTGGTTATTTCGAATTAACTCAGTTCAAAATAAGGGCTTTATTTCAAAATGACTTGTTTTGAAATAACTTATTTTGAAACAATGCCATTTATGTGGACATAGCCATTGAGTGCAGGGCTGGAAGAAGGGACTCCAGACTGCCCATTTTTGTGGGGCTCCTGGCCTGGGGCCCTGGCCCTGCTGCCCTCCCACCCTTGGACTCTTCTTACTGGGGCCTCAGCTCCCCCCACCCCAGGCCCCAGCCCTCATCATGGAGGCCTGGGGGAGGGTGGGCTGTGACCCTGCGGCCAGAGTCTGTGGCCAGCCTCAGTGCTCCTGCTCTTGGACTAGCTGGTCTGTCCTAGGGGGTGGTGCCAGCTTGCTGGTATGTGGAGCAGCCTCTCGTGTGGCTCTCCAGGCCTTGCAGCACTGTCAGGTTGCTGTGTTGGGGCCTTGTGTATCAGGCTGGCATGGCCATCTCTTTGGGGGCCATGGTGCAGCCCAACATTGCTGTGGGACCTGGACAGATGCACTAGAGGCTGCTCTGTGTGTTGGGCCCAAGTGCAGGTGTCACACACTGGCCAGTCCTCCCCAGCAGACCGGGCAGTCCAGCGGCAGGGCAGGAGCACAACATCTGGCAGTAGCTTCTGGCCTAGGCCCTTGCCACCCCATCCTCCCTCCCCCCTCCCCCCCCCGTACCTGCACCCTAGCTCTACTGGCAGGGCTGGATAAGTATGGCTTTTAGGTGCTGCAGTACAGGGCCCCCCTTCTGGCCAAGGCCTGGGGCTGAAGCCCCTGTAGCCCCCCCCCCTCCAATTAATCTGGCCCTGGTCAAATGGGTGTGTTTCTAGTGGGGCCCTGCAGGAATCTATTCCTGACCCTATGCTAGTTTACATTTTTATCAATGACTTGGAAGGAAACAAAGTCATTGCTGATAAAGTTTGCAGCTGATGATGCAAAAATCGGGGATTGGCAAATATTGAAGAGGAGGGGTGACTGATACAGAGCTACCTGGATTGCTGTGGTAAGATGGGCAGAAGCAGAAAAATCTGTATTTTTATATGCCTAAGCTTAAATGTACCCATCAAAGAATGGAAGCGATCGTTACATTCTACCCTGAGATGCAGTGACTCTGAAAAAGATGTGGGGGCATGCTTGATGATCAGCTCAACATGAGCTGCCAGTGGGGTGCTATGGCCAAAAGGGCTAATGGGGTCCTGGAATGCATTGGAAAATCTTGAGTAGGAAGAGAGAGGTTATTTTCCCTCTGCATTTGCCACTGGTGCAATCACTCCTGAAATCCTGGCTGTAGTTCTGGTGACTGCAATTCAAGAAGAATGGTGATAACCTGGAGGCAGGTCAGAGAAGAGCCACTAGGATCATTAAAGTTTTAGAAAACAGGCATTAGAATGATAGATTCAGAGCCCAGTCTCTTTAGTTTAACTAACAGAAGGTTAAAGAGTGACTTAGTTACGTTCTGTAAGTATATATGAAGGGAACAAATATTTGATAACAAGTCCTTTAATCCAACAGAGAGAGGTCTAACACAATTGAATGGCTGGCAGCTGAAGCTAGACAAATTCAGCCTGGAAACAAAGCGTACATTTTAAATTGAGTGCTAGAATAATTTACCAAGAATCATGGTGGATTCTCCACCACTAGCAGTTTTAAAAAGGAATTTGGATGTTTTTCTAAAAGCTCTGCTTTAGAAATTATTTAGGGAAGTTTTCTTGCCTGCGCTCAGCAAGAAGTGAGATTTGATGATCACAGCGGTCCCTCCGGCCGTGGAGTCTATGAACTGAGGAAGCACATGATTGCGCTGAGTAACAGGATGGGGTTAGCCATCTAAGCAGGTGTACTTCTTAGTCAGCTGCCAGACAACCTGCAGAGCAGTCCCTGCTGGCAGGTAACCTAGTTTTAAATAATTCACTGATCCCTGATCTCCCACTTTTCCCCAGTGCTGCCCCTTGGCGACATAGAGCTATGCAGCTGTGACCTTCCAGCAGCTCCGTCGTGCCTATAGCTCTGTACTTCTTTGCACCACTGTGCATTCCTTTTTCTTTGTGGATCTCGCTGAGATAGATTATGGGGGCAGTCTCAGGCAAACTGTGGCTTGGTCTATACTTAGAAGTTTTGTTGGCAGATTTACATCAATCCCTGGCATGAAAAACCACCCTCCTGATCATTATAACTACCCACCAACTCTCCAGAAGTGGGCTTCTGTCAACATAGGTAACATTTGGGAGGTGGTTATTCTATGCTGGCAGAAAAATTCCTTTTGTTAGCATATGCTACACTTGTGTGAGGGGCTATGCTGGCCTAAGGTTGGCTCCATAGCGTAGACCTAGACTTAAAACAACTGTGTTGACAACTGTGTAGCCTGCTGTGTAGCATAGAAGTGGTTGCATTTCAGTGATGGCTGGCAGGACTGAAGAAATTACTGAAATATCTTTACTATAATCATCAGTTTATAGCTTTATTGCACAGTCTTATGATTTGGTTTATCACAGAATAGTTTATTGTTGTAAGTTTTAAAATAATAAAAATGCACACACCACCCAGCCAGGACAGCAACTCGGATAAAATGTCAGTCTAGAACTGTATTAATACATTCCCTGTGGTTTATAAACTGGTAATTTAAGTAATAAGAATCAAGAAAACCACAGGCAGGAAGACAGCTGATTTATAGTTAGGACTATAGTGGTGTTCAGGAGGCACAAATCTGAAAGCACAGTGATGACTAATCATTTTGGAAGTAACTCTGAAGTGGAATTTGGACTGCAGACATGATTTTAACACGCTGACATCCTATCACTAATTTCCAACAACATCTGAAATGTCCAAGCCATTACTTAATAATTTTATTTAAAATATTAGAGCTGTGTGAATAATTAAAACCACTCTATGAGTATTTGTTCACTTGTGTAAAAAAGAGTACTGATAGGAATGTCTGCAGACCATAGGTTGAAATTAACTATTGCACAGATGTTGGATTTGTGCCAGATTTTGGCTGTTAATCATGAACATTAAAACAATCAGTAACAAAGTGACTACGCTCCTTTGAATTACGGTTTTATGAAATAATTCAAATAGTATCTTGGATAGACCAATGGAAAAATATTGGAGATCACTGAAACTTAGCACATGGTAATTAGAGATTGTTTGAAAAGATTTGATTAATTTAACACGGGCAATGGGCAGTGCACATTTATGGGCCCTAAAAGGAAAAATTAAGGGGAAAAGAACACTGAAGTAGAGCAACAAGATTTTGGATGGGCAATGTGCCATCATGAATGGCTGAAAAGTGCCACTCGTACACAAAGGGTGTGTCAACATGTCTCTTCTATTTCAAAATAACACTAGTTATTTCAAAATAAAAGAGATTAGGTCCACATGACGTATTTTTATTTCACAATAATGGGCTCTGTCATTTCGAAATAAGAGCCATCATTTCAAAATAGCTTAAACCTTCTTTAAATCAAAATGGCTGTTATTTCGAAATGTTTATTTCAAAATAACGCCGTTCGGACATGTTATTTCAAAATAACAATTATTTCAAAATACCACTTTTGCCCTTCTCCTTCCCAGGGTGCCTTCCTTTTAGCCTATATTGGGTGGGGGCCTGGCCCAGGGAGGGGGCCATGTTGCCACACCTCCCATGGTGCCCCTCTCCTAAAGCGAAATAGCAAGTCCTGTGTTTGGACATGCTATTTTGCTTTGAGCTTTTCCCTTAATTTGAATTAACATTTTCTTAATTCGAATGAACTTATTTCAAAATAAGGACTTTATTTCAAAATAACTCATTTCAAAATAACTTATTTTGATACAATGATGTACATGTGGACATAGACAAAGAGCTCAGCAAAAGGTCATACTGAATGGGTGACCCTCAATGTTCCCTATAATTATTCATAAGCTGTGTGCACAAAAATTTTCAGAACCAGTGTCCAAATTTGCGTGCACTCCAGAGAGTGTGGACAAACTGCTGAGTGCAATGAAGCAAGTATGTATGATGCAAATAATATCCAAATTTTATTTTGATATGGTAATGGAAATGATTTTATTAATTATAAAACCTTATTTGAAACATGTTACTTGAAACTGCCTTCTTAAAATAACATAAAAATATTAGCACTGTTAAATTTTTTTGTGCATACTTTATTATCTTGTGTGCATGACCTGTGTGCATGCGTACAGCTTAGAGGGGACATAGGTGACCATAGGTGCAAACTGCTAGTAATGGAGATGCCAGATGAGAAAAAAATTCCTGTACTCATAGATTTTGAGTATTCATGCTGGCTGAAAAGTTTTAAGGTGCTTCGTACGGCTGAGAGCTTCTCATAGGAAGAAACCCCATCTCACTGTATGTCTGCACAGCACCTAGTTTCTTGTTCTTACTGGAACTTTTAGCTGATATTGCAGTACAAATCTTGATACTAAGAGTTTTGCTCACTATTCAAAGTGACAAAACACAGCCAGGTGACTTAATTGCCCAGTCTAATGAACACAGCTCAGACCTTGAATTTCAGCTAGAGCAAACTACTTGTAGATACCCTCTAGAACAAAATTCTTTGTGGAACAATTTGAAAAATAATTTCCAATTAATGATTAACTTTGAAAAATTGTAAGCAGCTCATGGACTGTTCCACAGCAGAAAAATAGGAACACTTATCCTATAAATTAATTTGTACAGATGATTAGTTCAGTTCTAATAAGTATTGCCAAGAAAAAATCTCAAAATAGTCACCTGATTTGCTAATAATGTTGCTCAAAAGATGTATTTGCCCACCATGCTGAGATGCAGAAAGACCTTCTGTAAAGAGTAGCAATTCTGTGTAGATTTTCATGATGGGTATATCCACACGAGGCTTTTATTTTGAAACAACACTGGTGGTTTCGAAATAAAAACCTGACTGTCCACACGATGTTTTCTTGTTTCGAAATGACGGGCTCCGTCGTTTTGAAACAAGAGCCATAATTTCAAAACGGCTTAAACCCCTTCCGTTTTGAAACAACGGTTATTTTGAAATGAGTCATTTTGAAATAAAGCCATTGGGACATGCTGTTTCAAAACGACGGTTATTTCAAAACAACTCATTTTGAAATAACTGTCATTTGGACATGTTATTTCGAAAGAAGTGTTGTTTCAAAATAACTGTCCTGACCTTCTTCCCAGGGTGCACAGCACCCAAAGGAAGCAGGAAGTCCCTTCCTGCGTGTGCCTGCCAGCATGCCCAGAGCCCTTTGGAGGAGGGAGGACATCATGTCCTGGTTCCAGACGAGCCACCGAAACTGTGACATATATGTGGACATCACCACGGCACTGTCCGCTGAGGGCCACAAGCGCACAACCAAGGAGGTGTGCTCAAAAATAAAGGCCCTGCGGCAGGACCATGCCCAGACCAGGGAGGCACGGGAGCTCCAGGAGGCAGGTAGCAGTGCTACCTGCCCCTTCTACGATGAGCTCCATGCCTTCATGGGGCTGGAGCCCAGTGGCCCTGAGGCTGTGGACACGGGGTCTGAAGTCTACATCGGGCAGCCTCCCGCCGCACCGCCACCAGCAGTGGAGGCCACACCTGGGACCCCCGAGCTGTTCCCTGGCCCCGACAGAGAGACCAGCGCTGAGGAGCAGGGGCCTGACACCATCCCGGCCCCTGCGGAGTCGTACACGGACATGGAACATCGCGCCAGACCTCTGGAGCCCCTCTGGATGAGTATTCCCCTCCCGCAGAGGAACGCAGGGCTGAGCTTGTCCAGGTCACAGGCAGCAAGGGGGTACAGGGCCAGGCACTGGGGCAGGTAGGGCATAGGGTCAGTGGGTGCAGAGGCCCTCCCATGTCCATGGGTACCTGAGCGACAGGTGGCACCAGGGTCACAGGCCCCTGTGTGCCTGAGGGTGGTTAACAGGGGCTGGGTGTCAAAGACGCAGCCGCATCTTGGGCAGGGTGGAGAGCATGCCGGCCTCGCCACTGGCAAGTGGCCTTGGGAGACCCCCCAGTGCAAGGTGTGGGTGAGTCCGGCTCACCATTGTGGGTACCACTAGCATGTGTGCCTCCAGGGTACAGTTACCAGATGTCAGGCAAAAGGAGAACATGGTCCCCTTTTTACTATCCTGTTCTTTTTCTCCTCACATTGTCTGTCTGGCAGGCATTTTAAAATACAGGATTTTGTCAGGCTTTTTACTGTAGGAGTTGAAGTATCCTGGAATGCCATAGAATACTGATTTGTACAGGAAAGTGTTCCAGAGCCCCCTAAACACCGAAGAATATCATATCCATACTACATTTTCTCCCATGTGTCCTCCAATGTCCTCCTTTTTGTACTTCCCTGGCCTCCTTTTGAGACTTTGGGATCCGGTAGCCCTACCCCAGGGCAATGTCCCACAGGATCCTGAGTCCTGCTGACAGTCAGGGCAGAGGGCTGTGCTGCACACAAGCAGCACACAGACAAGGCCAGCAGGCAGCAGAGGCCAATTGTTTTTTCTGCTTCCCTCCAGCAGGTCATCCAGCCGCCCACCGTGCCACAGCACCTGCCCAACACCTCAGCCCGAGGCCACCACGGTGGAGGAGGATGGCCCCCTGGACGTGTAGCGAGATCCTCGAGCTCCTGGAGGAGCTGGGGCAGCGGACTGAGGTGTCCACCCTGGCCTGGCGCCAGGACCAAGCCAGGCAGCAGGACTCTGCCCTCTGCCTGCTGCAGCAGGCGGCAGCTGCAGACGACTGGCTGGTTGCTGCCCTGGAGCGCCAGGTGCAGGCCAGCGAGCTCCAGGCGCAGGCCAGTGAGCGCCAGGCACAGGCCTTTGAGTGCCTCTGCTACTGCCTGCCCACCACGCTTGAGGCAATTGCCACCAGCCTCCGCCAGCTGGTGGAACACACGGCCCCTCAAGCTGCTGCAGTGGGTCCTCCGCCTGGCCTTCCCCAGAGGTGACCCTGGACCCAGGGCGGCCGTGGGCAGAGGTGGGGAACACCACCACCCACGGACCCCCCCATAGGCCCTGCCTAAGTTCTCCCCTGCCACCCAGACTCCCCCCACCCCCTTCCCCAATCTCCCCCTTCCAAGTTGCTGGCCCTCCCCCCCAGACTGCCGCCACATTGCCCCATCCCATAACCCTCCCCATCCCTTCCCTGCCCCAACCCCTGTTTTGTTAAATAAATGTTTGAAACGTATTCTTGGTTGTGCATGGTTTTATTGGGGGTAGTTTGCAGTGTGGGTGGATGGATGGGGGCTGGCTGTGGGCAAACGGGGGAGAGGGTGGTGTGGGGCAGGACAGCCCTGGCCCTCAGAGTTCCTCCAGGGCAAAGATATTCATCTGTGCGTCCTGCACTGTCATGGCTCTCTGGGATGGCTCCTCCTGTGGGGGTACAGGTGTGAGTTCCTCGTAGTCCCTGGAGAGGAGTTGTGGCTCAGCTTCCCAGGCAGCTGTAATGGGCTCACCTCACTGCTTACAGAAGTCGTGCAGGGCCACACACGCACCGATGACCTGCGACAAGGCGATGGCCACTCTTGTCGACGGGGATGGCAGGCCTCATGGTGGTGTCCCTTTGGTGCAGCAGCAGGGCGAGTTCTGCGACTAGGAGGTTGAAGCTGGCCCTGCATGTGCGGAAGTTCCTCCGCCACTGGTCATCCCCCCAGGTTTGGAGCACTACCCGCTCCCACCAGTCTGGGCTGGTCTCCCGGGCCCAGACCTGGCAAGGCACAGAAGGGGGCAGGGGCAGTAGCTCTGCTCTGCAGCCCAGCTGGATGACAGCCTCGGGCACAGGCTGGGCACCATCTGGGTCTGCAAGCAGAGAGACCCTCATCAGCAGGACACTCTGCAGGCGGGCAGAGGGTCTCTGTGCTGCATGGCTCTGGCTGGGCAGCGTCCACGTCTGTCGCTTTCAGAGTCCTGCTAGCCAGAATGGACAGGGAAATGAGGTCAGGGCCAGCTTTTATAGGATTGGCTGGCAACATGGCTGCAGACATCGCCCAGGGAAGCAGCCATGTTGCCACACCTCCCATGGTGCCCTTCCCCTAAAGCAAAATAGCAAGTCCACTGTTTGGACATGCTATTTGGATTCCCGCTTTTCCCTTATTTCAATTTGTTTTTTTGTTATTTCGAATTAAGTTGTTTCAAAATAAGGGCTTTATTTCGAATAACTTATTTCGAAACAAGGCCATGTGTGTGGACATAGCCAATCAGCCTAATTCCTTGAATTCTAATCAGTAGCTAATTTATATTTTGGATGAGAACTGAGCTTTCTGCTTCAAAATATGCCATACACACAGAAGAGAACACGGTGAAACAAGACTGTTGTGTGGAATTTCCTGCTGCTGGAATGCCAACATGCAGGATGCATAATAAGTATTGCATGAAAAGAGAATTTTTGATTGAAACAGTAAATTCTGCTCCAATTGCTTCTGTAATTTATTTGCAGTGACATTTAAATGTAAATGGTAGGAGTAAGACAGTGTTTTATGTGACGTCCGGAAAAGCCTGTTTTAAAAGTTGCAAAGTCAGCATTCCAACTGAAATAGGTAATATTGTTGGAATCCAGACATTCTTGTAGCTTTCAGAGAATAATTCATAGTCTTCTAGTGTCTTTCGGTTAGTGATGGCACAATGAAACACTGACCAGCTGAGATCAAGGAGAGTTACTTCCCATGTACAACTTTTCTCCTCATCCCCACGTGTGGTTGTAGGATAATGTGCCATAGAACTTAACAGAAAATGATAAGTCTTTCTATATGCTTTTGAACCATCTTATAAAATATACCAGAGGATTCTATCCTTGCTATTGAATTCTATAGAATGGTTGAAAAATACAGTAAAGGAGATGATTCTCTCTGAAAGTCTGCAGCCTTTTGGAGTAATTTCCATATAACTTGATTTCATATTTATAGCCCCATGTTGATTTCATCCTTACTAAATTCTGCAGTTTAGGTCTCACTCTGTGTGGTTCCCAGGAATGAGGTAAACATGAGGATGCCAGCTGATCCAGGACTGCTGAGGCAGCACAAGGCTGATTTGTGTTCAGAATAATTTTGGAATCTGGTTTCTTCAAAGCAGTTCATCCCAGGTTAATAAAGAACCATGAAATGTTGTGCTTGGCCTCTGGAGGTAGCAGCAATTAACATCAGGCTAACATTGGGATCAGCTACAGTGAACACTCTGCATATGCCTTATGTTATCCATCCAACACAGTTTGCCTTGAGATAAACTCTGTGGCTTCAAAAATGGGCAAGTTGCTTTAAAAATGCATCCTCTCTTCCCAGAGGAATGGCATGTTTGCTAGGGAGACGGAGACATGTGTCTGAAAATGAATGCCTTTCATTCTGTAGCAGCCTGTGAGGTTCACTGATAATATACACAGTACATGCATTATGCAGTTGGATGTGTAGTATCTGTGAACCTGAGTCTGGATAATTCTCAGGCTAGCGTTGGCACAGTATTCATGGAGATACTTTTTCAGGTGCACAGATTCTTTGCTTCCTAAGGGACAGAAAATGGAAAGTTTTATAGAAAATCCTGTGATGGCTGTGAAGAAGGTAGGTTCAAAGGAACACAGAAAGTTGAGCTGGGAAATATCTATTAGACCCTCATGGCTCAGCAAGATGGCCTGGGCAGGTGACTTGATACCCTAGGGGTATGGCTTGTAATTCCAGCAGATCTGGATTTAAATTGCAGGATAACCAGGAATATAGAAATAAAAATTACCCAACAACACAAATTGAGACTAGAAATAAAGTTGCACATTTTTAATAGTCAGGGCAATTAACAACTGGAACAACTTGCCTAAGGACGTGGTGTCTTCTCTACCATTTTCAATCTTTAAATCAAGACTGGCTTTCTTTCTAAAACTGGGCTCTACATCAAGTGGATGCTATGAGGGTGCTGCAGGAACTACTGCTGGACATTCTCTGGTTGTGCTATGCAGGAGGCTAGCCTAATGGTCCCTTCTGGTTTTATGAATCTGTTAAACTCAGAGACCATCTCTGAGCAAGGACTGTATAAAACTTCCTTATATGTTCAGGAAACAAAACCAGTGGACAAAGCCCTGGCTCGGATGGTTTAGCTGGGTTTGGTCCTGCTTTGAGCAGGGGGTTGGACTAGATGACCTCCTAGGGTTCCTTCCAGCCCTCATCTTCTATGACTCAGGTAACATTGTGTTACCTAACTGGGACATAACTTGCTGCCTCAGCCCTACTATTAAGGAAATGCTTATGAGCACTGATGGGTGTGGGTCCTTACCTGCCCCCTAGGGAAAGTCATGGTTTGCTAAACATTAGTGTCTATTCTCCTATCATGTTGAATATGAGTTACGCTGAATCTAAAGCAGTTTTTTCCATTTGCTTTTCTTTTTCTTTCTTTGCATCAGTGACGCACAGAAGATAGTGCTTGTTTGGACCAAACACTGTGGTTTTTTTACTGCTCCACCTTTCACTTCCTTTAACCTGGGGAGCCTGGCTGCATGGTGTCATGTGCAGGATATCTCCTATAGGGCTTAGCTGTGTCCACACAGTCTGTTGCTGGGGAAGCACAGAGCTTTGGCATAGTCATGTGAGCTTTTGTTGGTGTGTCTGCATTCCTGTAGCACCATCTGCTGCGTTCGACTCCTGCCATCATTAGCCCTTTTGCCAGCCATGCCTGTGCCCCAGGCTTGCTAGCCAGTTGGGTTCATCATATTTTAGAGTTGGAAAAAGGGAGTCCTTTTGCAGACATTCCTTTTAATGACATTTGAATACTGAAATATTTAGGCTTAAAACAGAAATATTTTGATTTGGAAATGGTGCCTTATGGGAATTGTACTTTAGCTGCTTCATGATCTCCTCTAGAGGCTGGGGATTCCTGGAGAGACTACATCTTCCATGAAGCACCATGGGCTTCCCTGCTGGAGGAAGAGTCGTTTCTCACAGGAGATGTGGTCCAGCCATGGAACTCAGCCCCCAGACGAGACTGGGAACAGAATGCAACGAAGCGACATCTCCCATGGTGCATTGCAAAATCACATCTGAACCCCTTTGCAAATCTGGCCCCACTCGGTTCTCTGTCAGATAAGTACTGGTCTCTTTTAACTCTTCCAATGAGATTATTCTTATAATTGGGAATATGCACAATAAACTCTTTCCAAATCCAATAACCTAGTTGGTACTCACCTCCCTGCCCCTGAATACTCAGAGGCCCAGGTAATCTCAATACAATATTCCCACTGACCTAGCAAGCTACTAGTGAGTTATGGGATTGTTAAAAGAAAATAAAACTCTTCAACTCCTTCTGGATCTCTCTTCCGTATCCCTACATTATATATTGCACGGGAAATAAAATGTGGGCTCTGGCTTCATAGCTGCATTACAAGCCCTCCAAAGTAGAGGTTTATAACAGGAACTGACAGAAGCCAAACGACTTTAGTGCAAATGGCAGTGCTAAAATTAACTATCTCTTTTTTATATATGTGCATGAGTGTGGGCGGGGGGCAGTGGTGGAGGTTAGGGAGAACAGAATCCCAGACAGAAGACAAATGGCCTGTAAAGTACACACAGAGCTGGAGCAAAGAAAGGATTACTTCGTCTGCCACTTTCTGGAAAAAAAATCCTCCTAATCCATTTTGAAATATACTTTCCACATATATTACAGGAAAAGCCTGACATTTCCAGGCCGCTGGATTTCTGATTGAATGGGTGATTAGCAGAAAATACAGTACCCCCTCCTGTCTCCCCCCATTTCTTTCAAATGTTACTTCAATGCACTGCCTCATGAAAGTCAGAGAGAGAGAGAGAGAGTTGATTTGTTTGAAGAGAAATAACTAGCAAGAGAGAGGAAGAGGTTATTGAGAGAGCAATTTCACCTGGAGAAGGGAAGGTCAGAGAGATGCCAACACACACTACCCACAGTGACAGTTTCTGGTGCCAAACGGAATAAAGCCATTTAATTCACAGGCATGTCTGAATAGGAGGGACTCATTTTCACATGACATGTTCATAGCACATCACCTGATTGACTCACTGATGTATGGAGGCTGGGGAAGTCCCTGGAGCCAAGTGTTAAAAGGAGTAATCTGGTTGACTTGTTTCCCACATTAGTACCCATAGGCTGCATCTTTGCAATGCCTGGTGACTCCATGGCAGCATGCAAGAAGGCGAGCAACCTGCCAAGATTGAGCAGGGATTTATCAGAGCTGAGGGAGTGGGGGACACTTTCCTCCCAAACCATCAAGGTGAACTTGTGGAAAATCAGCCCCCTGCCTCTGCAGAGTGGGCAGGTTTGCTTCTGATGAGAGCAAGGGCTAGGAGGGGAGCAGCCCAGGAACTGAAATGTAGAACCTGATTAGTTTGTCCTTCACTCCCAACCTGCAGGAGGCCCTGGAAATGCATAAACTTCCAGGAATTAGTGTTAAGTGGAATTTCCATCATTAGACACCTGGGGTATAGTCCAACTACACAGGGCACTAATCCCTCTAGGATACTACCCAAAAGCCAAGGACTTGAGCCCTGTGCTAATAGGCTTTTGCTGTTGACCTTTACATTACAGCTTTCCATGGTGGCCCTGGGTCCCAAGGAGTGATTAAATAAGATATAGTCTAGTGCGATGGACATGATGGGACACAGCCAGTTAAATGCTGTCTGCTTGTCAGTCACACCGTCAACATACAAAATCTGAATTGAGTTAGGGAAGGACTGACATCTGAGGTTTAGGTAGAATAAGGAGTAGCAGAATTAGAGCATGTCAAAAAAATTGGTTCTCCTGAAGAGGGGACACACTTGCATCATGGGAGTCCCAGGCCCTGGTGAATTCTGGGAGATGAAGCCCTCCTGTGCAGACTGGCCCATAGAAGAAAAAGGGGTCATCAGACACCCGAAGTACAACTCCCATAAGGCAGTGTATCTAAATTTAAATATTTTGTCTTCTAGCCAAACTATTTTGTTTTTAGACCACTTTTTTTTTGACCAAGGACCCCCACACCCCCACTGCTTTGGTGTACCCCATCCTAAGAACAAGTCCTTCAGGAAGGGAAGGGCAGAATCTGTAGGCGGAATCAGTGAGAGTTGGTTCTTCAGCATCCAGAAGGGCCAGGAACAGGTGGAGGCCAATCAAGGTCCAGCAGCCCAGATTAAAAGGGATGGCTGCTTTCACTAGGGCCCCATTCTGGGTGAAACCAGGACAGAGAAGGCATGTTCTGCCTGGCTTGGGTGTCTGCAAAGGGCTGGTGTTTATAACTTTAAGCCCTATCTGGCTATTTTGAGTTCAGTGTTAATTTACTCAGTGTTAACCCTGGGAAGGGACCTGCTGGAGAACTGACCTGCCAGGCAGGGACTGGATTGAGAGCTGATGTGGCCAAGTGGAACTGGACAGTGGGTGGACCTGGCTGGTGGGGAGGATTGGATGGAGGGTGGATCTGGCAGGGAGTGGGGCCGGATGAAAGGCTGACCTGGCTGTTGAGGGGGAATGCTCTTGACTAAAGCATCAGACTGCCATGGAAATTCTGTGAATTCATGACTCAACATAACTGGTGGTGAGCTCCTGCTGTAACAGTCCTTCTCCTCCCACTATTCCCAAAATGGACCATTCTGTAGAAAGTAGATACTTTTCATGTGAAATGCTATTTAGTCAAAAATTGACTTTCCCATTGGGAATGGTGTTTTGATAGAAAATATGATCACATACTATTTTTTCTCCACAGGACACTTGCTTCATTCAATTCACAGGATGGACTGTGCTTAATATACAGCTATTCAGTATTTTGTTTACTCCCTCTTGTTCAATGTATGGCCCTAGGCCTTACTTACTGTACAGTATTTAAACCCTGCTGTGAAAACATAGTTATTAATTCTTGCATGGGTTTTTCTATGGTATTCTCCACTGTAGTCCTTGTGTGCTTCAAAAATATGAATGGCTTTTTTTCATAACTCCTTTGTGAGTTAAGGTGTATTCCCCCATGTTACAGACAAAGAACTGAGGCTCAGAGATTAAGGTCACAAGTGCCCACTTATGTCTGGTGGTCAACTTGAGACCCCTATAACTATGCTTTTCCAAGTACTTAGTGGAGAAAATATTGGATTTTTGGTTTGCTGGCCATTCTGAAAAATCAAAACCAATTTTGGTTCATATCAAGCAAAAACAATTTTTATTTCTTTGCCAAGTGGAAAAGTTAGGAAAACCTAAGATCAAATGAAAAGTTTCATAACTCTCGTCTTGAATTTTTTTGCTTGGCTTTCAAGCCTTTTTATAAGGCAAAGTAGGATGTGGTGGTGGTGTCCACCCAGTGCCAGTTTTGCTTCCCCATGCTGGTTCCTTATCACATTTTTTCCACTCTACTCTCTCCCCTCTTTTTCTCTGTCAAGGTGGTCACAGTCACAGTCTTGGTCTTCCACCTGGTTTCTCATTCAATCTCAGGCTCCCACTGTCTCTGAGTTCTCCCACAT
Source organism: Podocnemis expansa (assembly GCA_007922195.1). NCBI lineage: Eukaryota > Metazoa > Chordata > Testudines > Podocnemididae > Podocnemis > Podocnemis expansa. The sequence continues at coordinate 93,796,061 of ML681966.1, read as the reverse complement.
CCCACATCTCTCTCAAACTCCCAGTTTCAATCTCCTTGCATTATGAATCCCAGACTCCTTTGCCCAGCTTCCTATTTGCTTATTCAGCTGGTCCCATCTCCCTCACACTTCAGCTCCCACTCCAAATTTCTCTCTTCCCACTAGCAGCCTCCAGTTCCTTTCTGCAGGATCCTTGTTCCACTCTGCTCCATCCACTCCAGGCTGTTTTTTGTCACCTCTGTATTTGAACTGGGCATCTTTCTTCCCCATACTCCTTGGGCATGGCAGGGTGGGAGCACTGAGCACACAGGGGAAACAGGGCCCTGCTCTCAGTTCTGGCACCACTTGCAATAGTCCCAAGCTACAGTTGCAGAAAAAAATCTGCTCAGCCCCAAGCTGGAGCATGATCGGTGTGGACAGAATTTGGCTGTTAAGGGCTGGCAAGTCCCTATGAGCACATGAGAACAGAGATGTTTCAAAGTCTTATAACTTGGTTAAATTATGCCAGATTCTCTCTGGGTTGATGAAAGCCACATGTCTGATGCCTCCCGGCCACTTGTCTAGTTCCTGCTCCAAGACCTGGACATGCTAGAGTTTCTCAAAGAAAAGGCATACAGAATTTTTTAACATGGCAAAATATTTCTCCCTCACCTCTTGGAAACGGCTGAGCAGTTTTGGCTGAAGTTTTCCAGAAACATTGAGTCTGAGGCAGATGCTCAAATGGGAAAACTTCAGTCTGTACTGTTACCATTTCGAGAAGTTATAAGCAGATTAATGAGGGACCAGAAGAAGTTGATTAAACTGGAGGGTGATCAGGTTACTAACTGAAGATGAAGAGCAGCAGGAGGAGGAGCTGGGGCACGATGATAAAGCCAGTAAATGAAAGCAGGAAAGGGGCTGCAAGAAGGAGCTCTGAATTTACTCCCTTGACAGAGAGACAGCTGGCCAGGGTACAAGAGTCAGTTCAGGTGATAGTAAGTCATGGAGCTTGACTTGGTTCGGCCCTCAATTAGGGAAACTCACAAGAGCTATAGAGGGGTGAAGTAGTTATGGGGAGTGGAGGAAGCTCTAGAGGTGAACTCAGAAATAGGCAAAGAGAAAGAGAGCTGGGGTAGGGAGGAGTCCAGGGAAACTGCAATTATGTTTATAACTGACCAGACCTAGCTTGCTAGTTGTAGGGTCTCTGGACTGGAACCCAGCAGAGCAGATGGGCCCAGGTTCCCCTACCAGCCACTGCAAGTGTCACAGGACCTGGGGACTCAGTGCAAAAGACCATCAGAGACAGCTTGTCTGGAGGGACAAGTCCCCCTGGTCTTAGAAAAGGGGTGGGGTGGGGGACTAGATAGTGACCTGGCCAAAGTCTGAGTCACATGGACTAGAGGAGCTCCCTGACTCACAGAAAGAAAGCAACTATGCATGAGCAGCTGCCATAAGAGAGGTCGGACAGGGCAAGAGCTAATTCCCAGGCATAGCCACAATGAGGTACGCTTGTGGTGAGGCACGTCAGAGTTGAAAAATCACCTTTCTTCTACTAGTTAGTTTGATGACAATGGTTTTTGGTTTCTAGAAAAATAGCTGCCCATTTGTCTCTTCCTTTTTAAAATCAAAGTTGATCGTGTTCATAACAGTCCTTGTTCCTAACAGGGTCAGATAGCTCTTGTTTGGGAGACAGCACAGGAAGGTCCAGGTGTTTGTCAAAAGCATGCTACACCAAGGAGCCTATTGTTAGGTACCACAGTCCTTCTTCAGGCTCCAGGTTAACAGCTGTTGTCATGTCACTGATGGATGTCAGTCTTCACTGCAGCCTTCACTCCACCATCTGTGCCTCATTTAGTCCTTTGGCATTCAGCCTGTTCATGTGAAAGTCGCCATGTGAAACAGCACTCGCTCTGTGTCTGCACTGCCACAGCATTCACTCACATCTGGTGCTAGTGTCTGCGGGCACAGCCCAGGGTTTTCTGTGCTGCACTGAGCTGAGCAGCTCCAGGAATTTGTTCCCAATGACTTGTGGGAGAATGTGTCTGTCTGTCATCTCTGGCTGTGCACAGGCGATTGTGGGAAGGCACTGGAGGACTAATGGCATTTGAATGGGGAGCCTGCATCCACCCTGTATAGTGACCACATTGGCAGCTGAGGTGTTGTGCTAATATAACCTTTGTGTGGGCTAAAGTTTACCTCATTGCCCCCCTCCAGTGCCTTAAGAGAAATTAACCCCAACTCCTCTGGAGAGGTGGCTGGAGACCCAGGATTCAGCCTTGCAAAGACTCACACAAATATTGGTCAGAATTACCTGCCCCACATTCAAGTGCTAATAAGAGCAAAATTAATGAACTTTATAAATCTTATGATAAAAAACTAACATGTTGCGTTTTATAAGCCCATACTCACCATTTCACAGCTTTCTTTCCTGCAACACATTGGGTATGTCCACACACACTCCTTATTTCGAAACAACAGAGGTTGTTTCGAAATAAGGAGTGCCATGGCCACACGACGCACGGCCATTTCGAAAGAAGCAAACCGCTTCTTTCGAAATGGCCGTGGTCTTTGCGAAATAACTTAAACCTTGTTACCTGTCGAAACAGAGTTGTTTCGAAACAGAGGTTTCGAAACAGCCCTGTTCAGACATGTTGTTTCGGAACAAAGTGTTCCGAGACAATATGTGCCCCTCCTCCCAGGGTGCTAAGCACCCTGGGAGGAAGGGCTGACCCCTCAGCACCCTGGCCAGGGTGCTGAGGGGTGTACACGGGCTGTGGGGAGGGGCGCGGGGCTGCGCCTCACTCCGCCAGTACCTGCAAGGGACTGCAGGCACGGTGCCTCACCTGGCGGGTGCATGCAGCCCCATGCAAGCACCCGCCAGGAGAGGGCAGCGGGGCACTTCACCCCAGGGGCTTTAAAGCCCCTGCTGCCCCCCAACCTGGAGGCGCGGCCCCGGCACGCGGCTGCAGCCCGCCGCTGCCGGGGCCGGAGTAAGCGCGGGCCGGAATCCCCGGCCTGACGCGCCAGCAGGGGG
>ML681966.1:93611237-93792969 GCA_007922195.1 Podocnemis expansa | reverse complement strand
ATTCCGGCCCGCGCTTACTCCGGCCCCGGCAGCGGCGGGCTGCAGCCGCGCGCCGGGGCCACGCCTCCAGGTTGGGGGGCAGCAGGGGCTTTAAAGCCCCTGGGGTGAAGTGCCCCGCTGCCCTCTCCTGGCGGGTGCTTGCAGGGGGCTGCATGCACCTGCCAGGTGAGGCGCGGTGCCTGCAGTCCCCTCCCCAAGTGAAATAGCAGGTCCACACTGTGGACCTGCTATTTCACTCCCTTATTTCGCGGACATGGTTTTTGTCCAGCGAAATAAGTTGTTTCGAAATAACATATTATTTCGAAACAGCTTGTTTCGAAACGTGTTGTTTCGAAACAAGCACTCCCCGTGTAGACATAGCCATATAAACAAGAAAACAAAACAAATCTGAAGAAAGCAGCCCCACAGAAACACTGTGGCTATGCTCACACAGGGCAGGCTTGTTTCGAAACAAGACGTTTCAAAACAAGCTGTTTCAAAATAACAAGTTATTTCAAAACACCTTATTTCGCAGGACAAAAACTTTGTCTGCGAAATAAGGGAGCGAAATGGCAGGTCCACAGTCCACAGTGTGGACCTGCTATTTCGCTTGGGGCGGGGACTGCAGGCACTCACGGGGTGCAGCGCAGAGGGGAGACACCAGCGGAGTCAGGCACGGGGCTGCGTCTCACTGCCGCAGGGATTCTGGGGGCGTGGCTGGGGCATCCCCGGCCAGGCCCCCGGCAGGAGCGGGGGTGCTGGGGATTCCGGGCGGGCGCTCACTCTGGCCCCGGCACCAGCGGGCCCCAGCACCAGCGGGCTCCAGCCACGCGCCGGGGCCCACGCCGCCAGGTTTGGGGGCAGCCGGGGCTTTAAAGCCCCCAGGGTGAGGAACCCCACTGCGCCTCTCCTGGCGGGTGCCTGCAGCCCTCTGCAGGCACTGGCAGGGTAAAACACCCAGCCGCGCTTTACCCTGCCGGTGTCTTCAACCCTTGCAGGCACCCCCGCCTGAAGAGCTGGGCTCCTTCAGGTGGGGGTGCCTGCAGTCCCCCTCTGCTGGCCAGGGGTTACCCCTCAGCACCCTGGCCAGCAGAGCACCCTGGCCAGCACCCTGGGAGGAAGGTTCAAATTCTGTTTCGAAACAACTGTTGTTGTCCTGCTGGCATTGTTTCAAAAGGAGTTGTTTCGAAACAACTCCCTTTCGAAACAAAAGCAGGTTTAAGCTGTTTCGACAGAATGGCTGCATTTCGAAACAAGCAGTTTGCTTGTTTTGAAATGGCCGTACGTCATGTGGCCATGGCAGTTCTTATTTCAAAACAACCCCTGTTGTTTCGAAATAAGAACTGTGTGTGAACATAACCTGTAAGATGCAGCTTAAGAATTTCTGAAGTTTAGGCGGAGGTCACCTGAATCTCAGTTATTGCTGTAGTCTGCACTCACCACACTTTTTGGTGGAAGTTGATGGGAGATACACAATGAACGTAAAATACCTTGTGTTATCTCCCACTGGCTTACTAACTCCCACTTACCTCCCAGTACAAGCTGCACTAAGGCAAGCTGAAATGCTATTCAGTCAGGTTAGCTCTCCTCCAGTTATGGGGCTGCTGTTAACAGCATTGAGCTCTAATGTGATTGAATGCATCCTGACAGACTGCTCTGTTGAAGCCAGAAGAGCGCACTGATAGTGGCGAATTTGCTGCCATCAGTATAGACATAACCTCAGTCTCTGTTCATGAAGTCCAGAGGCTTGAGCTCAAAGAAGCAGGTCCTTCTTTGGCTGCAGTAATCTTCAGTAGAAATCCCTGTATGGTCCTTTTCTTCTTCTGCTTTAACCAGTCAGCACTCAGTCACATATACATGTGAGAAAATTGCTGAAAAAGGCTCTAGAGTAGTGAGAAAACATCTTGCTGTCTGCTCCTGGCTCAGCTTATTCTGGTCGCACGCTGAGCACATGGGTTATTCTTAATACACCTCCTGTGGCTACTGCTCTCATGGGATCAGAGCACCAACCACAGCAGCATATAACTTTGTGGAGCATGCTCAAAGCTACCACACTTGTTCCAGAAATTTCTGGTTCTGGGCAGCTAAATCTGCTCAGCAACAGCAACCCAACCCCAAGAGATCCCTTAAAGTGACACTCTCAATAAGACACACGGGTTACACTAATGTGAGCTGTAGCCTGTTTGTCCTCATAGTCAGCAAGGTCCAGTTAAAAGGACCACCACAACTGAGTTAAGGAGTGGTGTGTGTGGATGGCACACTAGGTAGGGGCAACACCCCTGTTGTAACTTCAGTTAGCTTGGCAGGGAAGACAAGCCCTTCAATACACAGCATGATGTCAATTATCCAAATATTTCAGGGGAAGGCGTAGGGACTCAGCTTTCACTTGACTAACCAGGATTTAGGGCGGCAGGGGACTTTTGGCTGTTCCATAACTCAGTGGCTTCCTCTGCAGCCACAGCCCTTTTCTCCTCCTCACAGGTGTTCTGCAGCTTGCCTCTTGGGCTGGGAAGCAAGGAAGGGATTTGGATAGTCAGAGCTGTAATGCCTTTTTTTGCTGTCTGGGGTGTGTTGTGATTGGAACATTCCCCTTGCTATTACTGGTGCTTGGAGCCTGCACTGCAAAAGCTGCTCTTTAATAGAGTAGTTACGGCTCTGTGGATAACATACGGGTCTGGATAACAAGGTTTCTGAGAAATGGGAGTGTACTGTAGCTACAGTGATAGAGAATTTAACACCTGGTCTTCAAAAGGGCTGAGCACCCAAAAGTTCCTGGGCACGGCTGCAAAATCTGCCCATCTTATTTAGGGACTTAAACTGGGCTTTAAGATCCTGACTGTTTTGGAGGACTTGGTCCCAAAGAAGAAATTCTCAAAGTATTCAAGTGCATCTTCTGATTTATATGGACAGCTGTAGATCACTGAGAACTGTGACCAAAAGAAATGGCCCTACTTGTACTGTGACACATTCAGCAGCAATATTTGCAATTAGTTATCTTCTGGGGGCTGGCTGAGAAGGAGGAAGGCTCTTACAGTATTCAGGAGGTAAGACTGCATAGGATAAATTGACATATAAGCAATTAGTAGCAGTTATATTCTCATCTTGACCTGACAGAGAGGCATGTTTCTGCCACCATTAGACAGGGCAAGGAGTTGGGCTTTTATTAAAATCCCTATTCATTTCACCCATCAATGGAATTGTAGCTTAGTGAATTTTTACCCATTCCCCACAAATCCATTTGAACTATTTCACAGTGAGAGAGTAGTTAGTGAGTTACAACGAGATGAGGGATAGATAATTCAGTGATGTGAGATGTACGAGGACAGCTAGGTTAGTAAATGTTAGCCTCTCAGGTGGCCGAGCTGGACCAAACACAAGTAAAGCCAGCATGGTTTCCCCTCCCCAATTCATCATTAGTTTATTTCAGATTCATCATCCTAGGATGGCATCGGTGAGCATGCAGACTTCCCATTCTACACTGTCGCTAGGGTTTCACTGCAGGCACCACAATGTCTCAAAGACCTCTTACTAAAAGATCACCTCCAAAGCTTGTGTCTCCATTGTGGAGTTGATGGCCCACAATTGCCACAATGACTCACCTACAATCAGCTAACAGGCCTACAACACTGATTAATGGGAAGGGTCAAAAGACAAACCTGTAACAAGGATGCAACCAGCCCTCCATGTGTGGCTTTTCTGCTTAGAGGCTAGCCTTCTCCCCATAGGGTTGAGGGGTGTTTTTACAGAAAACACACTTTTTAAAAAATGTGGATTAATTTTTTTTTCTAAGTTGGCTTTTTTAAAGTTAGGAAATACTTTGAATTCTGCAGTTAAGAGTTTCCTTTCTTACCTCTTAGTCCAGGGGTCTCAAACATGTGGGCCACATGCGGTGCCTAACGCTATTTCCTGTGGCCTGCAATGACACAATTGTTACCAGTATTTGCAATATTGTTGTATGAAAATGTTTCAGTGATGCAGCCCTGGGGCTAACGTACTAGTCCTCATGCGGCCCTTGTGGTAATTTGAGTTTGAGACCCCTGTCTTAGTATGTGGACATCTAGGTAAAAGCTTTAAAAGTAGCAAATCAAAACCTAATTGTTGCCAGCTCCTGTAGTTCCGTCATGGATCATCTGATATTTCATGATTTTCTGAAGAGTCCCACCTACTGTTGTCATGGTAGTTCATGAGACTCTCATCAGCTGGCATTAAAAAGAAACCAAAACATGAGTTTCTAGCCCTCTTGGGTGCAGAGAAAAAAAACTGAAAATATGACCCAAAGTCTCAGAAACCAGGAAGCAAATTAAAAACCTTGATTTTATTTATTTATATTTGTCTTAAAATACCTCAGGATTTTTATCTCATGGCTTTTTGAGGTCAGAATTTCTGAGCTTTTAGGACTGGCAACATTAAGCATGCATGCACTGAAAAGAAATTTATCTTTATATTACCTAGGTCCACTTGCTATGTATATGTGCCCCTTTAAGAAGGGCTTCACAAAGATTTAAGTGAGATTTCAAAGGAAGTTAGGTGCCTGAATCCCACTGGCATTTGCATGGCTAATTCCTTTAGCTTCCTTTGCAAACCCAAGATGTAGAAGGCATCAGGATCCCACACATACAATCTTATAAGGAAGATAAGAATCAAACATCATTTCTGGACAAATTAGGGCTTATGTGGCGCATAGTCCTGATCTACACACAGTGAATTTCACCCATAAAAGAAGATGACATGGTGAATCAGATGAGCAGGATTTGGTTTTCTTTGTATATATGGACAAAGAAGTTGGATGAATCACCAAAATACATATATTACTGGAAAAATGCACATTATGCAGTTTTCCAAGCAAACTGTACAGAAAAATGTAAATGAAGCATAAAGCTCTTATGAATTGGGCCCTAAGCGTCTTTCTTTTTAGCATATAAAATGCTACTTGGGATGTGCTAGGAATGCTTTTGCCACTATTTTTCAAACTGCAATTACATTTCCTCAGTAAAACTCAAATACTTGATATGGTCCTGTTGCAACTGTACTAGACAGGTAATAATTGGAAAATTTAACTCAGAGGCTTTATCTTTTAAATAGTAAAAGGTAGGGTTATACAGTGCATACAGAAGAGTTTATATTAACGATGAAAACTGTGAACTTGGTGATTCTCTGTGGTGCATTCATTCTGCAACTGGAAAATCTGCTCCAGAGCTACATGAAAAAGGTGAAACTGAAAGGGAAATGATCTCTAGCTTATAATTCATTATCTCCTCCCCCCTCCCCTCCATCAGATGTAAGCTAGGTCAAAACTTGTCATCTTCTCTCAGGTACTATATTCCAGCCTAGAGGACCTTCTTTTTTAAATCACATGTAGGCAAATGAACTTATTTAATTAATGCTGACATACAAAAGAAGCAAAAAGGAAGGCAACTGGAGATATATGCCTAGAGATGCACCAGAGTGCATTGCAGAGAAACACCTTACATTCAAAGAGGCAGCAGTGTTAGCCTAGCTCAATAAAACAAACAAACAAGGAGTTCTGTGGCACTTAAAGACTAACAAATATATATATTGCACGAGCTTTTGTGGGAGAAAATCCCACTTTGTCAGATGCTTTGAATATGGGGGAACTTACAGAATGGTAGAAACTACATGCAGGGAAGTGTAAGTCATGAGAACAGGTCACACTGTAGCAGCAAATCAAAACAGTTGTAAATCTGACATCAGAAATCACAACACCCTAAAACCAGTGGGTCAGCATTTAAATCTTCATGATCACTCCATTAATGATTTGCTAATTGCTGTGCTCGGAAAGATGAATACTAAATCAAGGCTTCAAAGAGAAGCTACTGAAATTGAATTTATTGGCAAATATGGTTGCATTGATTCAGGATTAATAGGGACATTGGATTTTTCTCTCATTAAACAAGTGATTTGACCTCATCTCCCTCTGTGTGCTGTTCCCCAATCTTTACAATTGTTTTGATTTGCTGTTACAGTGTGACCTGCTCCCATGACTTACACTTCCCTGCATTTGTTTCCTCCCATTCTGTAAGTTCCCCCATCTTCAAAGTGCCTGACAAAGTGGGATTTTCTCCCACAAAAGCTCATGCAATAAATATATTTGTTAGTCTTTAAGTGCCACAGAACTCCTTGCTTGTTTCGCTTTACATTCAGTTCAGGATATCCATCTCCTGGGCATATTTAAAGACTGAAATACTACTGTAGCCAGGTCAGATCAGTGTAGCCTGTGCTATCCAAAATTTATCAACTCCTTGGATTGGATTTTGGTGGTTACTTAATCATGGGGCTTGGCAAATTGGTTCTATAAAATAACCAGCCTAAACTTTCCCATCAACTAAACCAGAGTGGAACATCCTTAGTGGTTTGAAGACGCTTGCTTCACTTTGTATTTGGCGACTGCCTTCCTTTCTGCATGCTGCTGGCACCCTGAATTTCCAGAAGGATAGATAAGAGAAATGGATCTTTTATTTAGATCCAATTTTATTTTGGACAACAACTCCTTTGGTATTGACCCATACGTGAAACCTTCTCCTGACCCCAGCACTCCCTTTATTGATGCCTGGCGCCAAGAAGGGATTGTCTATCAAAAGGCAGAGAGAAAGTCATAGAAGAAAGTTTGCCTTGTCTAATTACTTCAGCTGCTGTACAGGTTTGCTCAGGACTATGTTTTTGTGAGGGTCAGCTCTGCTTTGAGCCACCTACTATTTTATTTCTTGCATGTATCTAGCAAACATTGCTAGGCTGAAAACCGACACGTCGGTTATGCCCACAAGATGGTGCACTGCCCCTTCTGTTCTAGGGAACGGTGCAGATGTTAGATGAAAAATCCATCCTGTTTCCTGTACTCTCAGCTAACCCCCCCCCCCCTTCTCCATTCAGATAAGCGACCACCTAATATATTTTATACTGGTGCACATATATATCTGGGGCTACTCTTTATAGCTCATCAGAAAACAAGCTATGTTTAAACACTGGAGTCACACTCGCACTTTTTATGACACCACCTTCATAAGCGGAAGAATAAATTTCAATCCGTCCAATGTGTCTGCTGCTCAATTTTGACAGGGGGTGATGTACCTCTACACCACCTAGGGTGCTAGTCTGTTGGAAATCTTGTTGCTTGAGTTTGCCCATGGAACAGTCAGCCAGCATTTCTCAGACTAAATTGATGGGCAATTGGTGCAAGGAGATAAGTCAATAGCACCTTCCCATATCTACCTCTCACCAACTTGGTAGCATTTGTTTTATCAATATTTATCATTCATAGTCATAGGGTGTGTTCACACAACATTCTTATTTCGAAACAACGAGGTTGTTTCGAAATAAGAATTGCCATGGCCACACGACGTACGGCCATTTCGAAACAAGGAAACCCCTTGTTTCGAAATGGGAGCCGTACTTTCGAAATAGGTTAAACCCCATTTCCTGTCGAAACAAGGTTGTTTTGAAACCAGTGGTTTCGAAACAATCCTGTGCGGACATGTTATTTCGAAACAAGTTATTTCGAAAGGGCTTGTTGCGAAACAAGCCCTCTGTCTGTGAACATAGCCATAGATTCCGAGGCCAAATGGGCATACTGTGATAGTCTAGTCAACTCTCCTCTGTAACACAGGCTGTAGAAAAGTCCTTGAAATAATTCCAAGAACAGATCTTTTTTTAAAAGACCAGCCAATCTTGATTTTGGCCATTCTGGGAACTCATACTCACCTGATTAACCACCATGACCCCTCATTGTTCTAGATTTAGTGCTGAAGGTGTGGCAGGTGTTCTCTAAACAAACAAAATACAGGCGGAAAGGTAACAGAATGGCAGGAAGGGAAGCTCCCTTGCCTTGTAAAACTGTGATTTCTGGGTTCTGCTGAGCTCTGAAGTACACCAGTTTAGAAGGATGGTTCCACGTGGCAGGTAAATAAGACTCCTGATCTACAGCGCCCCATCAAGCCAGCAGACTGACAATGGAATGAAGGTGTGACTATCCCATAGACTAGGGGAAGAACTGTGAACCATCTGATCAGATCTCTCATTGTCTACTCACCCTTGCCTATATTTCTGTACCCAGTATCAGTCCTGTCCCCTGTTTTCCAACTAAATTAACTCAGAAGTTGAATAAATTCCTGGGGAATAGAATATGAGGTCTTGTCTACTGGGCGGTGTAATGCACTAAACTCTATGGAAATGTGATTTTGAAAACACACTGATGGGTTGCACCTTAACTAGCCAGTGTAGACCCTGCAGGTGCTTACTAAAGATCATCTACTGCTTTACTGTCACACTATGTCAAACAGCACTATGTTAAAGTGTGCCTGAATAGTCTACATGGGCCGGTTAATGTATGAGTCATCTGTGGTAGGATTAAAAGGGTTAAAAGGACCAGGGAGAGGCTGTGAGAAAGGTAGCCAATCAGAAGGGGCTGTGTGGCAATCAATCAGGGCTCACAGGCCGGCATAAAAAGTTGCTGCAGAGCAGAGCAATTGGGTGATGTCCAGGAGCTTCAAAAAAGGAGAGGTGCTAACATCTTGAACTGAGCAGTGGCTAGCTGATAGGACTCACCAGAGCCAAGTGCTCTGAAGCAAGGCCACAGAAGATACTGGGGTGTCAGGGAAGCGGTCTGGGGAAACCCATGGAGGAGTAGGGGGTGATGCAGTGAAAGGCTACTACACATGCACAGGGTCTCTGGGCTGGGACGTAGAGTAGTGGGTGGGCCTGGATCTTCTCTCCACTGCTAATCATTATAGGCATGGTGGCAAGACTGTAGTGGCTAGAATGAACTGCAGAATCCCCTGGATGGGAGAACATGGATTGGGCTAAGTCATGAGAAGAAGGGTCTAGTGCAGCCAGGACTGAGTGTGAGACACCACTGAATGGGGTGTCTTTTTGACTGAGAGTTGATTCCCCAGATAGCCAGAAGAAGGTGCCAAGGCAATGAGTCAAACTGTGTAACAGTGCCTTTGGAAAGCTGTGTTCAGTGAAACACCACTGTAATCTGTAAATTCAAATGCAGTGGGGAACAAACAAAGTCACACACTTGTTGCTCACTTGTCCCACATTTGATTCCTTGCACAGTGGAGAGGAAAGGTGGAGAGTGTATGTGCTGTTATGCTTTACTCACATTGCCTGTGCTGAAATGCTTCGGTTAGGTTGTGTTGCATTGGGCTGTAAAAACATTAGACTTCAAATTTGTGTTTAGTGTGTTTCTAAGGGTACTGCTGCTTGCAAAGATCAGTGTCCATTTTGAGTGGCAGTGTAGTAGAGTAGTTTCTCTACTCTGGCCAGGAAGGGGTTAAAAACACTGTGGCGAGTGAGAGCCAATGGAAGCAGAGGGCTGTGGGGCCAGTCAGGGCATGGCAGGCAATAAAAACTGAGGGCTGCAGCTCCTACTTAGTGCAATTGACCTAGGAGGAGGAAGGTCAAAAAGTCAATGAGGCAGTGTGAGATAGCACCGACACATCTCCCAGGGGAGTGTCCGGCTTCAGCAAGCCAGAGCCACAGCTGCAGGTACCTAAGGGAGGTGTGAATGGCCCAGGGGACATTGTGAGGATGCAGGCTGAAGAGGAGTGAGGGGGTTAAGGCAGTGCTCAGTTGAATGCTTATGGTCCCTGAACTGGGCCATGGAGAAGGGGGTGGGCTCAGGGGTTAAGTATAATTTGGGGGGCCCTAGATCCCTCCTAAATTGGCAGCCCCCCCCCCCCTTTGTGCTGGGGTGGGCTCACTTCACCCACTGCAGCTATGGGCTGGGGTCCCACATGCCTCCCTCAGATCACCTGTGGGTGAAGAGGCCACAAGCGAGCAGTAGAGGGACAGTGCTGACCACTGACACAAGTGGGCCTGCTGGGACTGGACCTGACCTCTGGAAGGGAGGAATTCAGAGGACTTGGCCATGGGACTCAGGTCCCACAAACAGAGAAAGCATGAATAAAGACTGAGAACTGACCACCAGATGGCAGACTATTTGAGCTGTTCCCCATACCCTTACCAAGAGGCACTCACCTCCTGGGTTCCATGCTGCAGAGGTCTAAAGAGACCACCGTAAAAATGCTTTTGCATGGCCAAATGCCCCCTGCCTGGAATAGCAAATGTCCCCAAGAAAGTGGCAGTTAGGATACAGGTTCATTTAGAAAGCTCTGGTGTTTGTCAGGCATGCAATACCCTTCCTGGTCTTTGCCTATATTAGCTATGAGAGTTTTTTTTTCTATTCCCATACCTGGGCCTCCTTCATAGGCTCAGATTACACTGGGTTTGAATTATTGGATATTTCCAAGTCACAGTGATAAGATGCTGTGAACAGCAGTGACTTTCATTTAACAGCAGGGAAGGAGGCATTTTGCAAACTCCTTCTTCAGGTGAAGTTAGCAGAGAAAGGAGTTTTTACACACCCTTGTGTGAAATAGCTCACCCATTTATCTCCTTAGTTGCAGACTCAGGTCATACAACAGAGCCACTTCTCGTTCAAGTGCTTGCTCACATTGACTCCAATTAGGTGTGAGCGTGTGCGTAGGCACGGCTGCTTGAAAGTTTTCCCTAGCACTCTCCTTCCTTCTGGGTCAGCTACAGATCCCCCTTGAGTCATGCCTCCATATCCCTCCTTAACAGGACTCGCCGACCCTCCCCTCAGTTCCTTCTTCCCACCCATGCGGCTGGCTGGAACGTGAATACTCTCTATCTGAGATCTTCCCTAGTTTCCCCTTCCTTTTTATTTTGGTTTTTCTTCTTCCCTATATTGGTTTAGTTTGCTTAAAATTTTTCTCTCTTTGGCCCCTTGCTAGCCCGAAGGATCAGCTTGAGAGACTTTACCTTACCGGGACTGGGGCATGCCTCGGTCCCCAGGCTTCAAACCTTGCGACACTTGTAAGAACTCCTGTCCCCAGGAGTGATCCCCACACTTCTTGTTTGAAGTGCTTGGGTGAGCAACTCTTGCCTCAAAAGTGCAAGATCTCTAGGTCCTTCCAAGTGAGGACCAGAAAGGAGAGATCACGGAGGATCAAGCTGATCTTGATGGAGTCTGTGCTGCACCTCTCTCCTAACCGCTTGGAACAGACTGTCAGCAGCGTCTGCCATGAGTGCTCTGGCACTTAAAAGAAGATGATAGGAGGTTGGAAAAGAACCCCTGACACCGTGGATCCTTGGTACCGAGGTCCGTGCCATGCCATTGCTCACATTCTCCGGTGCCACAGAAAAAGCATCAAGCAGATAGGGGCAGGTCACCAGCTCCCAAGAACCAGAAGTGGGAAGCGGGAGAGGCACGATCTAAATTGGGTCACGAAGCCCATGAGGAGAGACCACCTCGAGTGCCAGCTCCGACCCCGAATGAGGGTTCGTTGAGCATTGACCCGATTGCGGGTCTCGATTTGTCACCAGAGGAGGAGATCACTATCATTAGATCTCACTCCAAGCCAGTCAGATATGCAGCGGCAAAGGAACTGATCGAGTCTGCTGTGCCGCTCTGTTCCGAAAGATCGTCTTTGACAGTGCTGCAGGCACCGAGCCACACTAGAGGCAAGCCAATGCCGGCACCGTGCATCAGTTTGGGATGTAAATTGCTGGGCTCGAATTCCTCCATCCCCTCCTGTTCTCAGAGGAGCCCCTCCCCCTCAGGGTTGGCTGCAGGCTCGTTAGCTTCATTTAGAAGCCAATTCGGTATGGTCTCCCGACAATCGGACATGATCCCTCCTTCCCCCACAGTGCCATGGGCGTCCCAGTGGCAGAACCCTCTGGGATGACTCTTCTGGTTCCCATGGGCTTTTCAGCAGCCTCAGGTGCCGAACCTAGTACATTTGGTATTGACTCATTCCATACATATATATCCGTGGGTGCCACATCTGGGTCTATAATACATGACAATACCGTGCAGCAGACAATGCCGCATCAACCTGAGCCCTCTGCCACAGGGAGTTCCTTTTCAGACACTAAAACTGTTAATGGTCCTACAGGAGACATTGAGTCACTGGGCCCTCATGAACTGGCAGATCAGGAGTGATGGACTTAGATCACTCAAAGGACCTGTTGCTGCCGCATTAGGGAGAAGCAGGAGAAGAGTCTGCTTCAGCCTATCTCTCTGAAGATAATAGAGCTTACCAGGACCTGCTTAGGAGGGTGGCACACAGCCTAGGTATCCAGATCTCGGAGGTCACTGAGGAATTGGCTGATCCCATGGTTGACATTTTAGCACCATCTGGCCCTGCTAAGGTGGCTCTACCGCTTATAAGGACTACTGATAGACACATGAGAGCTGTTTGGCAGACTCCATCATTTGTATCTGCAATACCTAGGAGGTTGGAGCGGAAGTATTTTGTCCCTCCTAAATACTATGATTTCTTGTATACACACCCATCCCTGGGTTCCCTGGTAGTAGTAGCTGCTGCAAGGGATAGAGAGAGGCAGGAAACCACAGCTCCTACTCCCATGACTAGAGAGGCCAAGAGACTTGATCTGGATGGCAAGAAAACATATTCCACTGGCGGCTTATTGCTTAGGGTGGCTAACCACCAGGCTATTTTTAGCTGCTATACATTCAACGTGTGGAATACTATCCAAAAGTGCTCAGACTCATTAATTGCTGAGTCTAAAAAGGAATTCTCCGCCTTGTTAGAGGAGGGTAAAGCAGTGGCAAGGGCCTCTCTTCAGGGAGCACTGGACTCAGCTGATACCGCTCAATGATCTATGGCTTCGGGGATCGTGATGAAGCATAGCGCCTGGCTGCAAGCATCAGCCCTCCCCTTTGAGGTTCAGCAATCAATACAGGACCTTCCATTTGAAGGCAAATCTTTATTTTCTGAACAGACTGATTCAAGGTTACAAAGCTTAAAAGACTCAAGGGCCACTCTCAGGTCTCTTGGGGCACATGCACCATCTTTTCAGAAGCGACACTTCAAACCACAATTGACCTCTCGTCAATACCAAACCCTGAGACAAGATATGGGTCATAGAAGAGCTAGGGGGCCGAAGCCCCACTCCAGGGGGCAGGAGGTCATACCACTCGTCTAATAGGAATGACAGCTCCTCCAAGCAGGCACTAGGCCCTAAACAAGGGTTTTGAGGATGCGCTTGAGAGCACCGTACCAGTCCACCAGTCAATAAATCTGCTGTTCTCAGATCGTTTATCCCATTTCTTCCGTGTGTGGTCCTGTATAACATTGGACTCCTGGGTGCTCAGCACGATGGAAAGGGGATACTCCATCCAATTCCTCTCCAGCCCCCAATCCCGCCCTCCCCCTTCCCAGTCTCTTATCAGGGACACTGCTCATGGCAAATTTTGATGTCAGAGATCCAAAAGCTCCTATGTTTGGGAGCTGTTCAGGATGTTCCAGCATACTCAAAGGGGAGCGGGTTTTACTCAAGATACTTCCTGATCCCCAAATCAAAGGGGGGCCTCAGGCCCATTCTGGACCTGAGGAACTTATACAGGTTCGTGAGGAGGTTAAAATTTTGCACGGTGTCCCTGTCAGTAATCATTCTGTCCCTCGAATGAGGAGACTGGTATGCTGCTCTCAATCTAAGAGATGCATACTTTCACATCTCGATCGCACCAAGACACAGGAAATTCCTCAGATTTGTGGTGGGCGACAATCACTTTCAGTTTGCGGCCCTTCCCTTTGGCCCAGCTATGGACCCCAGAGTTTTCACAAAATGCATGGCAGTCGTGGCGGCTTTCCTCAGGAAGTGTTGTATCCATGTCTTCCCTTATCTAGACAATTGGTTAGTAAGGGGCACCTCCAGAGAGCAGGTGATGAATCATATAGCCGCCATAAGGGAAACATTCGATGAATTGGGCTTGTTAATAAATGAGGAAAAGTCAATATTAGTGCCTTCCCAAATGACAGAGTTTATAGGGGCAATCCTGGATTTGAATCGGGCAATGCCTTCCTTACCACCCAACTGCTTCCAGAATATCATGTTGCTAATTCAAAGCCCATCTGATCACCCCTTAACGACAGTTCAGTCCTGTCTCTGCCTGTTGGGACACTTTGTGGCCTGTACCCAAGTCATTCAGCATGCCAGACTGCATATGAGGCCGCTACAACTATGGCTTGCATCAATCTACTGCCCATCCGAGGACCCTTTGGACCAAGCAGTATATGTTCCACATCACGTTCTGAAGTCCCTAGAATAGTGGGGGGGATCAGAAAATGGTCTGTGCAGGTGTTCTGCTCTCCAAACCCCTTCCAACGGTCACGCTGGTAATAGACACATCAGACCTGGGGTAGGGAGCACACCTTGGTCCCTTAAGAACCCAAGGCCTCTGGAACCCAAGGGATTTATTGGCTCACATCAACATCAGAGAGCTAAGGGTGGTGCGATTAGCTTGCCAAGCCTTCAAACCTCACCTGTTGGGAAGACATGTATTACTGAAAACGGAAAACATGGCTACAATTTTTTACGTGAACAGACAAGGGGGAGCCCGATCCCCAGCCCTTTGCAGGGAGGCCTTGTACTTATGGACTTTCTGCATACTCAGGGATATCCACCTTGAAGCTTCATATTTACGAGGGTCCTGAAACTCCCTCGCAGACTCTCTTGAGCAGAGCTATTCATGTGTACGAGTGGTCTCTCCATCCCAGTGTGGCCTTTTTCATCTTCTGCAGGTGGGGGACTCCCCATCTCGATCTCTTTGCCTCCGAGGACAACATCAAGTGTGCCCGGTTCTGTTCCTTCCACGGCCTCTGCGAGGGGTCAGTGGTGGATGTCTTACAGATCACCTGGATGGGAAAGCTGATGTACGCATTTCCTCCTTTTCCACCGATCCCCAGGATATTGGCCAAGATAAAGAAAGACAAATCATCAGTCATTCTCATCGCTCCAGACTGGCCATGCCAGCATTGGTACCCTTCCCTACTATACCTGCTGGTACAGGGCCCTCTTACCTTACCACTCTGACAGAATCTGATCATCCAGAACCAAGGCCTTCTCAGGCACCTGAATCTTCGGTCCCTCTACCTATCCGCATGGAAGCTCCATGGCTAAGCCAACAAGAGCTTCAATGTTTCCAGCAGATTAGAGAGATCCTGCTGGAGAGCAGGAAACCCTCTACTCGATCGACTTACCTGGCAAGGTGGAAATGCTTCTGTCACTGGTGTGAACGTTTAGCAGTCCATCTCAGCAAGGCTAGCATACTTACCATCTTGGACTACTTGCTACATCTTATCCAAGGAGGCTTGTTTGTGTCCTTGGTCAAGGTTCACTTGGCAGCTATTTCGGCCTTTCATGAACCAACAGAGCAAGGTTCCATGTTCTCCAACCAGATAGTGGGTCAGTTTTTGAAAGGGCTGATGAGGAAATTTCCCCAGTCAATTAAACCCATCCCTCAATGGGACTTGAACTTAGTACTAGTGGCATTAACAAAACCCGCATTTGAGCCATTAGCTACTTGCTCAGAGTTGTACTTTTCATGGAAGATGGCCTTCTTAGTGGCAATCACCTCTGCCAGAAGGGTGTTGGAGCGTAAAGCACTCATGATAGAACCTCCCTACACAGTCTTTTTCAAAGATAAAGTTCGTTTATGTCCACACCCTGCCTTTCTTCCAAAGGTGGTTTCTGTCTTCCATTCAAATGCTGATATCTTCTTGCTGGTCTTTCTACCCAAAACCTCATAGCTCAGTCAGGGAACGGGTGCTATACTTCCTTGATGTGAGGAGGGCTCTTGCCTTTTCTATCAAATGAACCAGACCCTTCCAGAAATCGACACAGCTATTCATCTCAGTGGCGAACAGGATGAAAGGCGCTCCCATCTCCTCACAGGTGATTTCCAAATGGGTGACATCATGTATCAGGACATCCTGCGAGCTAGCTGACAAGCTTGCTCCCCCAATTACAGTGCACTCAACTTCTACTGCATTTGCGACCCAAGTCCCTATCCTGGACATATGTAGGGCACCAACATGGTCGTCAGTTCATACTTTCGCAGTGCATTATGCCATCACCAGTCAGTGAATGAAGATGCAGCAGTCGGAGTGGCAGTCCTGAAGTCAGCAACTAAATAACTCCAACCCCCACCTCCAGTAAGTGCTTGGGAATCATCTAAATGGAGTTGATGTGAGCAAGCACTCAAAGGAGAAAGACAGTTGCTAACCTTTTCTTGTAACTGTCATTCTCCGAGACGTGTTGCTTACATCCACTCCAAAACCCACCCACCTACCCCTCTGTTGGTTACCGGAAAGAAGGAACTGAGGAGGGGAAGGTCAGCGAGCCCTTATAAGGAGGGATATAGAGGCGTGATTCAAGGGGGCTCTGTAGCTGACCTGGAAGGGAGGGGAGTGCTAGGGAAAACTTCCCAGCAGCCATGCACACGCGTGCGCTCACACCTAATTGGAGTGGATGTGAGCAACACATCTCGGAGAACGACAGTTACAAGAAAAAGTTAGTAACCGTCTTTTCCTTTTTGAGGAGCTCTGTGTGAGTGAGAATGGCCAGAGTGACAGCTGTGAAATCTGTGGTCCACCTGCTTGAGGTAGCTAACCACATAGGTCCAGTACTTGCTGTGGGAATTCAAATGTCCCACAGCAGATTTTGCTTCCACCTGAGGGACTGCAGCTTTCAGAGCCACGAAGGAGCGTCTGTCAAGCCTGCCTTTTCTGCCTTAGGAAAATGGCTGTGCAAAACTTTTTAGTTTCCCTTGAAAGACTGTATCTTTTTCCCACTGGGGGTGGGGGTGAGTCAAAGTCAAAAGGATGGCCTCTCCTCTCTTTTTCTATCCTTATGTCCATTTTGCCACAGTGAAAGGGAGGTGTAAGGAGGGGTTGGGAAGAAGGGATAAAGGCAGGGAAAGAAAAGGGGAATTAATCTCCTCCATTTTTTTTTTCAATTTTCTATTGAAATACCAAAAAAATAATATTCATGAGAAATGTAAAAGTGTGTGGTGTGAGTTTTTATTTCTCATGTAAAGCAACTGCCATTTTTCAACCAGCTCAGCCAGTTTGTTTTTCCTTGCACATTCATTCCTTGGACTCTGTGAAGACTATCCTGAGCATGCCAATTAAAGTCAAGGGTGGTGCAGGATCCCTGATGTGGACACTGGCTGAATACAGACCAGACTCACACCACCTAAGAGGAAAGGAGGCACTGTGGACAAAAGACTAGGGCACTCTTTTGGGACTGAGGAGATATCTCTTCAGATGCCAGTTTTGCTGAGCAACCTTGGGCAAGTGACTTGCCTTGTGCCTCAGTTTCCCCTTCTTACCAATGGGGGTCAGATATTGCCTCTCTTGTATTGTGCTTTGAGATCTCTGTAATAGGTGGGGGCTATCATTAATTACATCCAGCCACTGTGTTGCAGCTACAGTCATCATGGCGCTGTAAAACATTCATAATCCTTGTAAACATTTGGCCTGAGATGCTGTAGCCATCACTTCTTCCTCCACCACCAGCCAGCTCCTCATGGTTATCCATCTCCTATCCTTCTACAGACCAAATCACCTCAGACCCACTATCTGGGGCCCTTGTATTGCTGTTCTCGGGTTCCCAGGCAACATAAATGGCAAGAGCTCTGCTGGTGTCAGTGAAGACTGCCAATTTCCAAAGGGATAGTCATGTTAGTCTAGTTCAGCAAAAAAACAAGGAATCATGTGGCACTTTAAGGCTATGTTCACACACAGAGGGATTGTTTTGAAACAAGATGTTTCGAAACAAGATGTTTCAAAATAAATGGTTATTTCAAAACACCTTATTTTGAAAGACAAAAAAGGTGTCTTGGAAATAAGGGAGCGAAATAGCATGTCCACAGTGTGGACATGCTATTTGGCTTGGGGAGGGGACTGCAGGCACCCGCGGGGTGAAGCGGAGCGGCACCTCACCCCGCGGGTGTCTGCAGGGGGCTTAAGACACTTGCGGGGTGAGGCGCGTGGCTGTGCTTTGCCCCACGGGTGCTTGCAGTCCCCCTCTGCACACACTGGCAGGGTGCAGCACCCAGCTGTGCTATTCTCTGCCGGTGCCTGCAGTCCCCCTCTGCTGGCCAAGGGACACCCCTCAGCACCCTAGCCAGGGTGCTGAGGGTTCCCTGGCCAGGGTGCTGAGGGGCAGCACTTCCTCCCAGGGTGCTTAGCACCCTGGGAGGAAGTGTCAAATGCTGTTTTGAAACAGCTATTGGTTCGAAACAACATGTCCCACTGGCGTTGTTTCGAAATTAGCCGTTTCAAAACAACACTGTTTCGAAGGGAAACCAGGTTTAAGCCGTATCGAAAGAATGGCTGCCATTTCGAAACAAGGGGTTTGCTTGTTTCGAAATGGCCATGCGTCATGTGGCCTTAATGAT
The DNA here is from genome assembly GCA_007922195.1 of Podocnemis expansa. Classification (NCBI taxonomy): domain Eukaryota; kingdom Metazoa; phylum Chordata; order Testudines; family Podocnemididae; genus Podocnemis; species Podocnemis expansa. The sequence continues at coordinate 93,774,740 of ML681966.1, read as the reverse complement.
CTGTTGTAGAGGTCTGACTTGAGGGTTGTATGTGGTGACTAGTGGTGTTCTGTTGTTTTCTTTCTTGGGCCTCTCCTGTAGTAGATGACTATCAGAAATCACAAAACAAAGAAACCAGTTGCTGAGCACTTCCATCTTTCTAATCACTCGATAAATGATTTGTTAACAACCATCGTCAGAGATGTGACTGGGACATCAAGATTTCAGAGAGAAACAGGTGAACTTGAATTAATATGCAAACTAAATTCTGTGAAAGCAGGATTGAATTGAGACTATGGGTTCTTTTCCCATTACAAAAGGTAATTTGACTTCACGCTTCCCAGGGTTTGAACCTAACAACTGCTCTGATTTCCTGTTACTGTATGACCTGATCCTATGTTTTACACCCCCTTGCATTTATTTTCATTCCATTCTGTAAGTTCACCCATCTTTGAAGCATCTAACGAAGTGGGATTTTTCTCCCACGAAAGTTCATGCAAAAAATAAATCTGTTAGTCTTAAAGTACCACATGACTCCTTGTTTTTTTAGTGAAGACTGCATCTGATTTCCAATAGATGAGTAAGGACAGTGGATCAGGCACCAGACAAGCACTCAGGAGCCTCAGTTCAATTCTTGGCTTAGCCGCAGATGGCCTGTGTGATCTTCGGCAAGTCACAGTGTGTGACTAAGGGCTTGTCTTTGCAAATTCACTTAAGTAAGATTGATCTTCCAAATCAACTGATCGGCTCTGTGAAGACCCACTCAGTCAATTGGGAAGTTGACCCCTGAACACCACTCCTGCAACTGGAATAGCACTGAATTAACTCAGCACAGTGGACATGCCAAAGAGTACTTTGCATATGTCCTTTAGAGTGCCACTGAAAATGGTGGGCAGTGTAGACTTGCCCTGTGCCTCAGTTCCCCACGACAGTAATTGTCCTGATACTGTGCCAATAGCAAGGGCCTGCTTCTTAGTTTCTCCTGACTCTTTTGAAGAGAGCTGTAGCAACTTTAATGACCACGATCAGTCAAGACCTTGACTTGAATCAGTTCAATGAGCTGCATTTTCTTCAGAAATTTCCTTGCAGTCACTGACCAAGGCCAGCTCTGACTGCCCAGCACAATCACATGACATCTCTTGCAACCTTTTTTCTATTAGCATGCTGCAGGGGTGGTATTTATTTGTATTGCACAAAGGGTTACTGGTGGTTTCAGGAAACAGATCTGTAGTCACGACCTGTGCTGTCTCATCTGTGAGCTGAGCAGAGGCTTCTTTTATATTTTGCAAAGCTGTTGGCAGGTAAGGAATGCTTGTTAACCTCCCAAGTGCCTGTCTCAGAGGCTCTTTGTATATTGATTTACTTGGAGCTATGTACATAGTCGTTTATGAGCAAAAGGCAAGATGTTAATAGAGTACATGTGCCGTTAGTGCTAATGGACAAGTCTCCTCAGACAGGAGGAATAACCACCCAATACTTATTGGTAATCAGGCGCTCTCTTCTTTATTTCTTTTATTCCTCTTGTATTAAAATAATCTGAGCATGTGTACAGGATGTGCCTATTCTGGCTTGAGAGTCACAGTATGCAAGACCAGAGGAATGGGAAAAATATAATGGGGAAACATGCAAAGGAACAGATCACATTAGCAAAGAAGCTACAAAAGATGCAGTGTTTTATAAAATCAGGGAGATTAAGTGTTCTTATTGACTCAAGCTTTTCCACAGAATCCCTTGCCATTACAGCAGAAATAAGAGAAGGTGCATCCATCCTCTGGCAATTTTCACTGCAAGTCTTTGAGGGCACCTTGGCTTTTGGTAGTGGTTGTGGCTTTTGCACTCCTGCCCGCCCCCGCTCATGCTCACCATTTGCCACTGCTGGGAGGAAGAAAGCTCTTTAAGCAATGTGGATTGCAATAGGTAGGCAATGCATGCCTTGTGTTTACTGAGATGCAAATGAGTTTGGAAATGAGACTTCTTTAGGCCTCACTTAGAATGGAATTAAAAGGGTAAGTTTAAAAGCTACCAATCAACTTCATTTGGGGAAAAACACATTTATTGATCTTAAGGCTTTGTATAGAAAATGCATACAGAGCAAATGGCTACTGTGGCAGGCACCAAAGTAGCCCTGATTTTAGAATGCAGAAAAACATAGCATGAAATTATGTAATTGTTATGTCCACACACAGATTTTAAATTGAAATAACACTGGTTATTTCAATTTAAAAATCTTTAGGTCCACACAACGTTTCCTTATTTTGAAATAAGGAGCTCCCTTATTTCGAAATAAGGAAAATCATATTGATAAAATAAAACCTAGTTTTATATCGAAATGAGGGTTATCTTGAAACTGTGGTTTGGAAATAACCCAGTGTGGCTGTGTTATATTGATATGACCCACATATCGATATAAGACTCTGACCCTACTCCCAGGGTGCATGGCACCCTGGGAGGAAGTGCCCCCCAGCACCCTGGCCAGGGAAGGAGGGAGTGCAGGGGGCCCACCCCCACCTCCAGCTGGGTGGGCTGGTGGTAGGGGAACACCCCATGCCCTGCCGCCCCGGTAGATGCCAGGCAGTGGGGGCAGAGAAGCTGATGTGCCCAGCTTCCCACCTGCAGCTGCTGGGTGCATAGGAAAGGAGTCCCACGTGCTTGGCTTCCCCTGCACCTGATGGGCGGTGGGGACAAGGGCCTGGTACGCCCAGTATCCCTGCAGCTACCTGGGCGGCGAAGGCAGGCAGACCCATGAGCCTGGCTTCCCCCTGCGGCTGACTGGCCAGCTGCGGGGAAGCCAGGTGCATGGGTCTACCTGCCCCTGCCATCTGGGCAGCTGTGGGGACGCTGGGTGTTCCAGGCTCCCTGCCTCCGCCGCCCTGAGCTCCTTTCCTCCGCTGCCCAGCCAGTGGCGGGGGGCAGGTGTTTTGTCCCCCGCCACCCTGTAAGGGGGGGGAGATGCGGGGCCTGTGGGGATCCCCCCCCCCCCCCCCCACCCAAAATCCGCATGGGATGCAAGGCACAAGGGGATCCCTGTCCTGCGGGCTTTTTTCTCCTGCCTGGCTCTCCAGGCGAGATCCAGGCAGGGGATTGTGTGGCAACATGGCCCTGCCACAGGGCCATGTTGCCACACTTCCTAGGGTACCCCTCTCCCAAATCGAATGAGCAAGTCTTGTGTCTGGACATGCTAGTTCAATTTGGGTTTTATTGGTGTGGACCTGTTAAATCGATTTTACTTAAATTGATTTAACTATTTTTAGATCGATTTGGTTAATTTGATTGAGGTAAGATCAATTTAACTGACTGTGTGTGGACATAGCCTAAAAAACTGTGGCTCAAATTGTAACTGTGTAAGCTTAAATGTATTTCAAATATGGGCCAGGGGATTGTGTGTTGGGCTATGAGTTGAGATAGCAGGGTTCTAGTCCAGATGTTTCTACCAACCTATTGTAAGCCCCAGGCAAAACTCTGCATCTTTTTTCCGTCATAGAAAGATAGGTTGAAGAATCTCCTGTTTGTAAAGTGCGGTGGGATCTTCTGTTGAAAGGAACTTCAGAAGAGCCAAATGGTAGTGTTTTGGTTTTCAGGGGTGCCATCAGCATTGGCAACTCCCATGACTCTTATAGACACTCTTGTGATATTTGGTGTTTCTCACAGGACTGCAGAATCTGGGGCTTTAATTGCATCAGATTTTCAGCTTTCATTTAAAAATATCAGCACGCTTCTAGCTCTTGCTACAGAGAAAAGCTGGGAAACATGCCTTGGGTTCAGCCTAAAGGCTCAGAAGGCAAAGAAAGAGTTCCAAATTTATTTTTAGAAAAAACTCCTGCTTTTTAACCCTGATTGATGAGTTTTGAACACCTAGGATTGCCAGTACTATCCATTGTTGCGGGGAAATTTTAGATGTTAAAGAGGACCAGTCTTCCCGCTTACTAGGCCGCCCCACCTTCAGGCATCTGGCAACCTGGAGGTCCTGCCCCTTGATGCAAGCACCAACATAACACAGATATAAACACATTCAGAATTTTAATAGAAACAGAGTATGCAGTATAAACAAACAAGAAACCTCTTCCACCCTGCTTCTGCAGTATTAAAACGTCTCCATACAAACAAAACCCAGTTCCATACAACGTGAATTAAACCCAAATCAGAACCCACATAACTTGAATAAATCACCAAAGCTCTCAGAAACTACACGGAGGGGGATCCTTTCTCCTAGAACCACAGTCCAGACCTCACTTGGATGCCTGCGCTCAAGTCTCCACCCTGGCAGGCATAGCTCCAGACGAGCAGGCCCTCACTGGTCTCTGTAGTCTTCACTTGGCACTGTCCACTTCGGGTCCCCCTCGCTCCCCGGCCGCCTGCCACGAGTCTTTTTGCCTCAGGAGCAGGGCAGAGTTCTAAAACGCCAGGCTTCCTTTTCCCAAAGTCAAAGTTTAAGAGCTCTAGTTTCGGGGCTCCTTGTACAGAGCAAAGTCTCACACCACCCTTCGATTCAAAGACTGCTCTGGGCCACTCCATACATACAGGCTCATTCAACAGGGTCGTGACAATCCCAAACAGGTCCACCAGCCTTTTCAGAGCACAGCGGAGTGACAGCCAATTCTGGCGCATAGGCCTTATAAACCCAGCCCCTCCTGCTGCCTGCCCAATCCACGCCGCCGCTCCCTGTGTTCTATTTCTGGAATGTTCCAGCAGTCTCTCTGTGTCGGCTCTTGATTGACATCCAGCATTCCGAGGGTTGCCAGGCAGAATACTGCGCCTCAGCAACCTACCCCTGCATCTCGCCACTGGGCAGAGTTCAATGCCGTTTTATGTTCCTACTCGGCACCTAATGCTGGGGAGAAGCTCATCAGGGATCCCACCCCAAATATAACATTACATAAAATATACAGATATCAATGCCTAAAACATATAACATCAAATAAATCCATAAATCATAAACAAATTAGGGTCCACACCATACACACTTTGTCATGGAGCTGGTGCGATCAAAGGCATTCTGGTGGTGTGCTCTGAAATGTGCAAGTCTCTGTGAATGCCCACGTCACCCTGGTTCTGTGCCAGGCATGAGAAAGTCTATAAAATGCATGTTTCAGTTTTTCAAAGGCTAACAGCTGGAGGACTGGATTGGGGTCATGTACTAAAATAGCCAAGGAGTAAGCAGCTCTTAATTCCAGGCTACCCCTTCTCCAGGCCTACTGTCCCTTGTGGATGGGAATTTGGCAGCTAGATGACCTAATCCCTCTTTTCTTATCATTTGCTCTGAATTTGAATGGACGCTTGATGCACTTTTGGCACATGCTCTAATGCCATGACCATCGTTTCCAGACCCAAGCCTGCTGGGCTTGACCTCTGTGCAGCAGTAGGAGGCTCTGTGTTTTAGCTGCTTACTTGTAAAATGGGGATGGTACTTCCTAGGCCTTCCTCTAGTCTGTCAGCTGTCTGGAGGAACAGCTGTCTCTTACTCTCTCTACAGCATCTTGTGCAAGAGGGTGGGAAGTGGGGCTCATCAGAGGCCCCTGTAATATCAATAGCAATCTTGCACATGTAACCCTCTCCCTTTTCTCCCTGGGAGCAGGCAACACTCACATATGCACAGGCGCCAAAGTTTGATGAGAAGGAGATCCTGAGGTTCCCAGTGGTGATGTTGGGATTGTGGGAATCCTCTATCCACTCTTCTGCTGCAGTCCCTTTGCTTTACAGGAAATTAAGCTTGGCTGTGTCTCTACCTGGCTGGGTCCAGTCCACGCTCAGTAGCGTGCCTTGGGAGCCTGTAGGACTAAATCAATGTAGCTAAGAATAACCTGTGGAATGGGTCTAATCCAAACTTACTACTTATATATATAATACATTCATAGTGCTCAATTGCATGTAACAAACCTTTACTTAACACAGAAACTTATCATACCAGGATGGAATTGAATATTACTACTAATTTAAATACACAGAGGCAAGTAAATAAATCAGTGAGCAGATACAGAATACAGTTTACAGGAACTTAACTAGCAATCCAGTTCAGAGGGCACACTTCCCAGAGTTCAGAACCCCAACTGCTTGCTTGCATGGGTGCGCTTGGAGGGTCAGTGAAGGAGACAAGGCAGCCCGCTGATGGTCCAGTGTATCCACTCAGAACCACGCTGCAGATCCGCAGTGAGCCCAACCAATGGTCTGTAGTCCTGGCCCTGCTTCAAGGGGACTGCCACACTGCCTCCCCTCAGGCCCAGTCAGTCTCTCAGCAGACTCTCTTGCTTTACAAGCCCTGCTCCAAACTGGAGGAGGGAGACAGACACTACACCCTCACTGCAGATCTAGCTCAGCCAGCTCGAGGCTCAGACCCTGCTTTGGGGCTGAGTAAACCACCAACCTCTGAAGCTCCCTGCTTGAGTGAGCCTCCAGCAGTCTCAGGAACCCCAGGAGCAGCTTCAGGAGCCCCAGGAGCACACACAGCAGCTTCCAGATTCAGGCATGTCTCTCCCTCTCCCCGAGACCCCTTTGTCCCCCTCTGCTTCCTGGAGACCAGCCAGGGTCTCCCCCCCCCCCTTCCAAGGAATCGTGGGAGTTGTGGTCCTTCAGTGGAAAACTTAACAGCACGCAGAAACTGCTTTAGTGTTAACCTCCTACTTGATTTCAGAGGCCCCTAAAGCAGAGGCGTCGCTGGGTGGGCAATGGACCTGGCGCACAGGCCCAGCCCCCGCCCCCAGGAGCAGGCCCCACCCCCTGGGGAGAGGCCCTGCCCCCTGGCCAGGGATAGGGCCAGGGGGAGGCCATGCAGCCGTGAGCGGCTAGGCCGTGGAGTGGCGCTGCCAGAAGCAGCAGTGGGCAGCCAGGCCCCTGCTCCCTGGCTGGGGACGGGGCTGCCGCGGCTGCCGGCGGCCAGGCCCCAGATCCCCAGCGGGGGATGGGGCCGCCGTGGCTGCAGGTGGGCAGGCGGCTGGCCGGGCCCCGGATGCCGGCCGGGGACGGGGCCACTGCGGCTGTGGGTGGTCAGCCGGGCCCCGGATCCCCCGCTGGGGATCTGGGGCCTGGCCGCTGGTGGCCACGGCAGCCCTGTCCCCAGCCGGGGATTGGGGGCCTGGCTGCTTGCCGGCACGGGCCCGGCTTCCAGCAGCCGCTTCTGGCCGCGCCGCTGCCAAGCTGCTCGCGGCCAAGTGGCCTCCCCCTGGCCCTATCCCTGGCCAAGGGGCGGGGCCTTCTGGGCGGCCAGCCAGGCCCTGGATCCCCGGCCGGGGACGGCGCCGCCGCTGCTGCGGCCGGCTGGGGATCGGGCCCCGGATCCCCGGCCTGATTGGGCTGGAGATCCGGGGCATCAGAGTTGGGACCCGGGGCACGTGCCCCGGCGTGCCCAACGCTAGCGACGCCACTGCCCTAAAGTACAGGGTGCCTACACACAAAACAGGAGAGGAGTGGAATTCTGGCAGGAGGGTATTTTGACAGCAGTCCAACAAAGTTGGTGAGACAAAACAGTTGACACAGGAAGCAGATGTCAATCACACCAGTGGAAGATTGGCTTAAGCAGATCGTAAGGGGTTTTGGCTTCCATCTAGGCAATGGAGGTATGAACCTTTGAGCTTAACTGTGGACATCCAGGAAAGCTGTTGTCGATCAAACGAAGGTAATGCCCCTGCTATACATAGGGCCCTTACCTATTATAAGTCCAGCTGTGAGAAATGTAACAGGAGAAGACCGAGTAAGCAGAGCCTTTTCTTTTGCTGCTGCCACCTACATTGTTTGATTATATTTAATTCCAGCCCTTTATGTGGCAGAATATATTTTTGTATTATATAATAGAAGCTCCTTTTCTTTACCTTAGTGAGCTCTTTAAATATTTGGAGGAGGGGGAAAAAGTCAAGATAATACAGTCAGATTTTCTCCTCTTACTGAAAGACAGAAGAAATAGGGTAACTGCAAAGAGTTGATATAAATGTCACAGTTTGTTTAAAAAGAAAAAAAGAAGTGGTTGGAGCAAATGAAATAGTTGAATGCCATCTGCTTGCTGTACGGCTCAGGAAATTTCCTGATTCTCTTCTTTCTTTACATTATGATGCTGTAACTGAGCAGTGGCTTTCCCTGGAAGATCACAGCAGGTGTTGATGCTACATGTGCTGAAACAGAAATACTCACTCTCTTTTTTGAGGGCATAATTTCAATTCTTGTCATGAACACGCAGTGTCTTTGAGGGCTAGTGGCTTGCTCTCCACTGAAAATGTTATGCAAGATTTTTATACAAGCATAGCCGTGGGCTTCTATGCTATCCTGTGTATGTCTGATCTGTTTATTTAACGTTTGGTCTTAGGCAGACTTCACACCAAAGCACTGGGCCCTGTGTAAAAGGCTCAGGCAGCACAGGGACTTGGGTCACTCACTGAGACAAACTGGGTGTGTCTCATTAAAACAATTCCCTGCCACTGCAAGAACCACAGGTTTTGGTGCACCTCAGTCCCTGCTGTTCTATGCCTGTGGCACACAGGGGTTGACTTTTCAGAGGGTTGTACTTCCCTAGTTTAAGCCAGGTTATTAACCTCAGTGCAGAGGTAGCTAGCTGCAGTTTAGTGGCCAACTAGAGAAAAGATCAGACTAGATGACTTTGGGCTTTGTCTGACCTTGAACTTTGCATCCACAGGGAAGGTGCAAAAGTCAGTCAAAGCAGCAACAACACATCTCCCCACCCTAGCTTGCAACATGTGATCAGCCATGTGATAAACACGATTTAAAACCCCTATCCCAATTGGAATTTCCCTTTCCCACTAGATAAAATCCCACACTCTGCTCCTCCACCATTGCTGGTCAGAGATGGGTAGAGCTGAGTGGCAGGGAAATTCCAATGTTTTTCATCCCAAAGCAGGACAAGCAGCTGAAATTTTTTAGTGTTAAATATTCTGAAAATTTTCTTTTTGGAAATGGCAAAACCCGTTGTTTCGAAATAAAACTTGCCATGTCCACACAACGCTTTTCTTATCTCGAAATAAGGAGCTTCCTTATTTCAAAATAAGGAAAGTCATTTCGATATAATAAAACCTAGTACCATATCGAAATGACTGGTTATTTTGAAACTGTGGTTTCGAAATAACCCGTGTGGCTCTATTATATTGATATACCTGGCATATTGATATAATAAGTGACCTTCGTGCCCCCCCCCCCCCCGCACCCTGGGCAGGGAGCCCTCAGCCCCCCGAAACTGGTGGTGGGGTGAGCCGCCAGGGCTGCGGCCACCCCGCCGGGGGCTGCAGCCCCCCGAGCAGGGCACGGGGTGAGCCGCCGGGGCTGTGGCCACCCCGTGCCCTTTGCAGCTCCCCTGATCTGGTTAGTGGAGCCTGGGGGTACTGCAGCTCCCCAAGCCACTTGCCCACAGGGCAAGTGGCTTGGGGCACCCCAGGCTCCTGGCAAGCCCTCTCCCCCCTCCTCCCTGGTTGGTGGCAACATGGCCCACAAGGGGCCATGTTGCCACACCTCCCAGGGTCTCCCTCTCCTGAAGTGAAATAGCAAGTCCACACATAGGACCTGCTATTTCGCTTTCAGGTTTTCCGTTATTTCGAACTAAGTTTTTTTTTTTAGTTCAAAATAAGCGGTTTCAAAATAAAGGTTTTATTTCTAAGTCAGTCATTTCGGAATGACTTATTTTGAAATAAAACCTTGTGTGTAGACATAGCCTTTAATTCAAACCAGTACAACATGAAACTGCATTTCCCAAAGAACCCACAAGAGTGTTATGTTAAGCCTCTGTGAAACATTTGTAGGATTTGACTGCCAAAATTCTAAATGTGGTATTTGTAATTTTTGAGCCATCATTAATGTTACTACTTTTTATCTATTATTTAATGCTCATACTTTTTAAAAACTTTTAAAATGTTCATTTTAACTTTGTAGTTCAGCATTAGCTCATTTATGTTAAGTGAAAGATGATCAGCTTACAAGCTTCATGATGGGAAGATCTTTAAAAATATCATACCCAAGAATAATTTACGTGTTCCAGAGGGATAGTTATATTAGTTCAGTTCAGCAAAACAAAAAAGGAGTCCTGGGGGGTCGTGTGGGGTGTTTAGGGCTGCATAGGGGGGACTGGGGCCACAGGGAAGGTAGCAGTGGGGGCTGATAGTGAGCCCTTTAGCTCTGTAAAATGCCACACATGCAGGGCTCGGGAATGGTTGATCCTGTGGTCCTTCCCGACTCTGTTGCACAAGAAAGGGTTCTTTCCAGGCCATTGCACCTGCTGGAGGTGGTATCTTTGCTCAATCTTGGATTGTTTTTAGTTTTTATAAAGCCCCAGTAAACACTCTGGGACTTAACTGGCTTGTGTTTTGTTGAAAGCCCAAACAGCAGATTCTGCGTATAAAAGACTGATTGGAGATTAAAAAAAAAAAAAAGAAAAAAAAAGGTATCACTTAAAATCAAATGGAGAACTGTTAGGCTGTGGATTAACTGCCAAGTGAAGTGATGGGTGCATCATTGCTTGAGATATTTAAAACTAGAAGAGGCAAAACACTGACAAAGCTAGTGTAAGGAACACTTCTGCTCAGCCATAAGGGCTAGACTGTACAATTTCAGAGGTGTTATCATTCTCCATCCCCTGTGACTCTGGTTCATCTTATTAAGCAAATTCTCCCTTTTGAGAGACAAAACCAGAAAAATTACTCTAGAAAGCAGGGATGTCTCTGGTTAAAAATATAGAAGCACCTAAGGGATTGGTTTCAATTTTGCCAAGCAGATAATGCAGCTGTTTACACACTCTAGCAGTGATCCTGCACTGATAGCTTTCAGGAACAAAAAGAATCTCTTGCCCTTAAAATATAGTGCAGTGGCAGCACCACACAGTTAAGACTATAACCCAGCTTACTGTTTCACAGCCAGTTTTTCTAAAACCAGTGTGGTGCCAGCCCAATACCGTAATGGATGGTCAGGGCAGTTCTTTCCTGCAGTGTAGTATGGCTGTTGGATCTACAGAAGGGAGACGATTGCTGGCTTTTATCTGTTGGCTGTGAAGCAGTTGGAATAACTTCCTTTCTGTCACCCCCACTCAGTTTTCAATCTGGCACTTGGATTATGCTAAAGGCAGAAATTCGGGTGCTTTGCTAGAGACTGATCTGTCAAGTGGGTTCCAGGAAAGAGCAAGCTCCAGGGGGCAGTCTTTGCCTTGCATTGCTTTGTCATTTCTACACAGCACCTGGGCTTTATTAACACAAAACGGGCTTGTTTGTCACCAATGTGCACATTAGCACTTCACTGGTCACAAAGCCCTTTCTGGCTATTATAAGTAATGACATATTCTGGTGTTCTTTGTCTCCTACATATGCTGCAGTAGGAGGTGGGCATTTATTCTGTTTTATAAGGCTGGCTGGAAGGTGCAGAAGAGTGCTCTAGGCCAGTGGTTCCCAACCTTTTCGAGTATGAGGGCCCCTTTGTAATGTAAAAAAATTTCACGGACCCCCCGAATGATAATAGTTGTTATCAGGGACTGACTGCAGGTTGTGGTGCTGCAGAAGGGCAGTGGAGAACCTGGCCCCTGCCTCCTCCCAACCGGTGGGGACATATCTAGGGTGAGGCTGCTCACAGCAAGCAAATACAATTCATTTAGAATTTTAGAGCCCTCTCCAACACCAATCACTGGCCTTGGGGCCAGACTGGGTCTGGGCTGCCTGCCGCTGGCCAGCAGTGACGGGGCCAGATGTATTCAAGGACCCCTTGCAATAACTCCAAAGACTCCCAAGGGTCCCTGGACCCCAGGATGGGAACCACTGCTCCAGGCACAATATTTCAGAGCAAGAATTAGGTTTTAGCCTGACTTGGGAGTAGTGGATGCAGTATGCCTTGTTTCTGTGTCATTTCCCACAACCCCTTTTTCTGGCCTCAGCCAGTTCAGCTCTAAAAGGAGGGTGGCATCATTCTTTGTAAACGGAACCTCTCCTCTGCAGCCCAAGAACCTGCCTGGCCCCGCTCACCTGCAATGGGAGGGTTTAGAGCTGCAGATGTATGCAGGGGAAATGGACCTGCCTTTGTGGGGAACTTTCCAGGCTTGTGTACTATCCCGGTGAAGGTGGGTAGCAAAAGGATCTGGGTCTTTGCTCCCACTTCCTTTACCCAGGGGCCTGCTGACCTCAAATGCTCCCCTCCCAATCTCTTATGTGGAGGAGTCCCTGTTACCCTGACAAGGCTGGGCCCCAGAATTTCTGGGGGCTCAACCCCCCAGTCTTATTGTGGTTTCTCAGGACAGGGCGAGGGTGCCCCCACTCCAAGGTGCTGACTGCACTGACCACTCTTCTGGCCCAGCAGTCACTATATACAGTTCAAAGTAATACAATTTATTTAAGCACACAGAAATAAAAAATAACCCAATAAGAAAATAGAGAAAAGTGGAAAAAAGGTGAAAAGTAACCCCCAGTGCCACTCCCTGGTGCAGGGGTGCCCCCGGGCACTACACACAGAGTCTCTGGGGCCTGAGGAACAGTCTCACAGTCCGTTCTCCACATTGCAAGCCCTCTGCCCAGGCCTGGCTGTGACTAGATGCTCCAGGGGGCCAGATGCAGGTTCTGGTTGTGGCCACACGTCCCCAAGCTCCAGGGGCAGGGCCTTCTTCCCAGCATCAGCCCCCCTTCACTGTTCCTAGCTGGTCACCACACCCAGCTCCAGACGGCTGCAGCTCTGGCTCTCAGCCACTGCTCTGGTTCTGTGTGGCTCTCTGGGGCACTCATCGGACTCCTCTGATTCTCCTGCCATGGGTCTTCACAGATCAGCTCAGCACCTTGGGCTCCTTCTCTGGCCACCTACACCCAGCTTCAGACAACTCTGGCTCTGGGCAGGGGCGTCACTGGCGCTGGGCATGCTGGGGCATGGGCCCTGTGGCACCGTGGCTGCGGGCAGCCAGGCCCCCGGATCCACAGCTGGGGATCCGGGGCTTGGCCAGCTGCCCACAGCCGCGGCGGCCCCATCCCCCACTGGGGATCCAGGGCCCGGCCGCCTGCGGCCACGGCGGCCCTGTCCCACACTGGGGACCAGGGGCCTGGCTGCCCGTGGCTGCGGCGGCGTGGGCACGGGCCAGACTTCCTGCAGCCGCTTCTGGCTTGGCCTTGCCGCAGCCTAGCCGCCCACAGCTGCGCGGCCCCGTCTGGCCCTATCCCTGGCCAGGGGACGGGGTCTGCTGGCTGGGGGTGGGGCCTGCCGGTTGGGGGCAGGGCCTGGGCCGTGCCCCAGGTCCATCCCTGCCCCAGCAACGCCCCTGGCTGTGGCTCCAGCTCTGCTCTGCTCTGCTCGACTTGGTTTTCTGCTGGTCCAGCTGCTGTGGGGCTGCTCTGCACAAATCAGCTCAGCCTGGCCCCCTTTCCTGGGTTCTCTGGCTCCCAGCTGCTGGCTGCTTAGTGCTTCCACCTTAGTGCTTCCTCAGTGTGGCCCCCCACACACTCTGGCTTGCCCAGGCATGTCCAAACTTGCTGTTTCAGCTCAGGGCAGGGGAGCACTCTCCTGGCTCCCTCATTAGCCTGTCCAGCCAGTCAATCAGGCCATCTTGGAGCACTGGCCTCTCGCACTGGCCCTGGGGCTGTCTGTTCAGAGTCCTGCTTCCACCCTGGAATGGCCAATCAAAAGGCCCATTCAGTTTCAGTAAGGGGCTATCTGTCCCCTTACACAGAGGTGCTTCTTGAGGCCGCTCTGTAACCCCATGATGGGTTGTGCCAGGGACAGAGTGACTCAGGAGTACGTGATGGGTTAGAATAATAGGAGAGGAAGGGTAGCATAATTTGCTGACAAATGATTATGTTTGGCTCCTCAAGATGCTAGGACTTGCTTTTAATTGCAGTGGCTCCAATTCCAGTGCAGCCCAAACCCACAGTGCTAGCAATATAAACCCTTCTCAGCAATGGCAGCATTGTGCTCCAGCTGCCTGTTCTGTTCCAGCCACACTGGCTTTGTGGAAGCAACACACCAAGTAATTGTCCCTGGTGTGAAGCCAGAGTACCCATGGTGTTAGTGCCACAGGGCTGAGCAGTGTGTGTTCTGCAGGGCTGGCTTTAGGTCAGAGAATGGTAAAAACAAAACCCTTTAGGGAAACGTGTTTGGCTGCTTTTTTCCCCACAACGTATTTTCACACCTTAATCTTGTCATTTTAGCCTATGGGGAGAACTGATCCACCATTGCGGATGTCACTGGAAGCTGGGTTGTGGCCTAATAGGCTAATATCTGCCTATACAGTATATATTCTCTCTATATATAATATCTGCCTATATATATTCTTGGTTGGCACATGACATACATTCCCCACTATCTGCAGCTAGAAAAAAGAGAAACAGCATGGGATGGAGTGGAGGTTTAGTTGATGAGCTGGAGGAATCAGTGCACTGAGCTGGGACTCAGAAAAAAGGGTTGTCCTTCCTGAAAAATTCCAGGAGGTGGGTGCAAAGTGGTGTCAGTAAGGCAATTGTGTGTATTACCATATGTCCTGCAAAGCATGGTAGGGAAGGGCAGGGGATACAAATGGTTAAAAGACAAAATGGTGCATCTAGGCCTAGGAAAAGTCAGGAGAGGAGAGACAGCGGCTCTTCTTGCCTCATAGCAAATGATGCCCTTGCTCAGGAAATCTGGGTTCTAGTCGCAGCTTAGCTACAGGCCTGCTTGGTGACTTTGCACCTCTCTGCCCGACTGTTCCCATTCGTAAAATGGTAATAGTACTTACCATCATAGAACTCTTGACACATTGTTGATGAAAAGTACAGTCTAACAGCTGGGCATTATTCTAGACCTGAGCCAAGATCAGGGACTCTGTTATGCCAGGTGCTGTACATACACAAAGTAAGAGACAGTCTTTCTTGTAAGGTCAGTTGTGGGTTGCTCTCCTCCCCCACCCCTGATAAAAGCCAGGGCTAAATCTCTGTACAAGATACAAGGTTCCCAAGGCACAGCCAGAGGCTGCAGAGAAGCAGACTGAGGAGAGGAGGAGGGAGAAAAAGTGTGATGTAGGAGGTAGAATTTCCCCAAGGCAGGAACGTGTCCTCCAGATTATGGTATAAGTGTTAGGGGAGGCACAAAGGATTTGATGAAAGGACCTGGACCTGCCAGTACCTTAAATGGTGGGAAGGGGTAGTGATCTGCTGTACCAAGATACTGCTACTGATTAGGTGGGCAAGGCAGAAATCTAGAGATCCAGCCCAAAATGGCTCAGTCAGATCATGGAGATCAATTCAGTGGTGAGTTAGGCCATGAGAGGTGGCATAATTGATGGCTCAGAGTTAGATCGGTTGTACCTGCGAAGAAGACGAGTGGTGAGGTGGGTTTGTTGGGCTGTGGGTCTGGGCACCACTGTTTTGTGCATCTCTGCCCTATGGTGCCTACATACCAGTACTGGGGAGTAAAAAGCATCTATGCTGCAAATGGGACTGGGGTCTGCTCTATTGCAATGGGCATAGGACTGGCAGGGGTACCACATACTCCATCTCTCTTACTCTACTGGGGGCAAGGAGCAACCATTTCCTCCTGTGCTTATCAGCCGCCCCCACACCCAAATGGTAGTGCCTGGGCATGACCATCCTTTGTTAGGTGCCTGCAGCTTCCCCATAGTGCTTCAGGCCTGCCAAGGTGGCCAGGCCACTGCCCTTCATGTCAGGATGCACTTGGGCTACCTTGTGGTGTGCAGATGCATTCCCTTTGCCCCTCTGCACCAAACTGGGCCTGGCCATTAGAGTCCTCACCTCACGCCTTGGTGCCTTTAGATGTGTTTTGAGTGGAGAGTTGCAGCAAGAAACAGGGAATGTTGAGACATGAGCTCAGCATAGGAGCAGGGTAATGTCACCTTCTCCTTGGTCCTGGGCATGTTTTCTCTTTTAAATTTTCTCCTTCCCCCACTTTGCCAGTGGGAGCAGCAGCAGCAGCAGTTCCTGCACTCAGGAACTCTGATGGTTATGAATCAGTGAGGCTGCTGGGGGGTATCTGCATGTCAGATGGAGTGGAGTGGTGGGAGAAGCCCTTGCCCTAGTGGCTAGTCATCTCACTTGGACTATGCTTTCCACACTCGGTTTAAGGGTCCATCTACACCAGGGGTCTCAAATTTACAGCCCATAGCCCCTAAAATTATTTCACTTGGCCCGCAACAACACTTAAAATTTCTCCAATAATTGATAATGCAAAATTTAATGTGTATTTACATACTTACTTTTTGTCTTCCTGATGATACCTCCATCTTGAATGGATGTAATTCTCGCTTACTTCCTCTTGGCATATATAAATTGTTCTTCATTTTTTCACTTTGACTTCACTTTGTATTGGTGTATGAAAAGGTTTCAGTGATGCAGCCCCTGAGCTAATGTTCTAGTCCTCATGCAGCCCTCATGGTGATTTGAGTTTGAGACCCCTGGAACACCAGTTAGTCCAAGGGCCTAGTCTGTGCTGAAAGACTGCTGCAGCTTTACTGCTCTGGTGCCTAGGCTAGCTACAGCACGCCTCGACAAAGCTGTTTCTAATCACCATGGCAACCAGTTTTAGTAGCCTGTTGCCCTGCTCCATTGCAGAAATGCAATGCAGGAGTGCCCTATGGTGACCAAAAGTAAAATTGCTGGCGGCTAGCTGTGAGCCAATTTTGTCTACCTCTGAGTTAGAAGGAAAGCTCATGCATGCAAACGGTTGGTTACTCACCAGTAACCGTCCTTCTTCAAGATGGGCTGCTCACATACATTCAGTTACAGGTGTCTGTGTGCTGCAGCGCACGGTAGCTCAGAAAGTCTTCAGCATTAGCCTGTCAGGTCAGAGCACATGGCCAACACCCCCACCATACTGCGACCGTGGCTATATAGGAGACCATGACCCTGACCCTCCCAGTCCCATATACCTATGCCAACTCCGTTAGCGGGGACGGTGTGAGCAACCTGCATGTATGTGAGCAGCCCATCTCGAAGAAGGACGGTTACCGGTGAGTAACCAACCATTCTCCTTCGAGCGCTGCTCACATCATTCAGTTACAGGTGACTGCTACCCATACCCGAGGATGGTGGGAGGAGTTACAGTCTACCCACACTGAGTACAGCTCTGCCCAAAGCGACATCGTCTCTAGCCTGTTGGGCAATGGCATAGTGCGTCGTGAAGGTATGTATTGATGACCACGTAGCCGTCCTGCAGATCTCTTGGATCGGGACCTTAGTGAGGAAGACCATGGAAGACACCTGAGCTCTGGTAGAGTGGGCTCACACAGTCTCTGGGAGAGGCGTATTTGACCTTCCATATCAGTCTTTGATGCAGTTCACAATCCACTTGGAGATGCATTTAGAGGACACTGGGGAGCATCTAATGCGTTCGGTGACTGCCACGAACAGCTGAGAAGTCTTGCAGAAAGAACGTGTGCGCTCAACATAAAATAGGAGCGCCCTCTTCACATCCAAGATGTGACACTGTCTGTGGTTTTCCGTAACCTAGGGATCGGGATAGAAAACCGGCAGGGAAATTTCTTAATTCATGTGGAAGGGAGTGGCCACCTTGAGCAGGAAGGAAGGATGGTGGCGGAGAGCCACCTTATCTGGAAAAAATGTCATATATGGGGGCTTGGAGGAAAGGGCTCACAACTCCGAAACCCTTCTGGCTGAGGTGATTGCTACCAGGAAAGCCACCTTCCAGGATAACACTAGCAGAATAGCTGAATCCAGGGGTTCATAGGGTGGCTCTGTCAAAGCCTGTAGCACAATGTTCAGATCCCACTGAGGGGTGGGCTTACAAGGGTGGGGAAAAAGCTCTTCCACCCCCTTCAGGAACCTGTGAGATATGGGGTGTGAAAAAACTGGAACACCATCAACCCTTTGGTGCAAGACCGAAATTGCCGCTAAATGGACTCTTAGTGAGGACAGCAATAGGCCCTTTTCTCTTAGGTCTAAGAGATAGTCCAGAGCTGTATGGATGGGAGCAGAGATAGATTCTATTTCTTTGCCACAACACCAAGTGGAGAAGCTTTTCCACTTCACGATGTAGGTGGACCTGGTGGAGGGTTTTCTGCTACCAACCAGGACCTTTTAAACCCTATCCGAGCATCACCTCACTTGCTTGCTGAGCCAGAGATCATCCAGGCTGTCAAATGTAGGAGACCTGGGTTTGGGTGCGGAGGTGCCCTGAGTCCTGTGTTAGGAGATCCGCCCACTGGGGTAGGTGAAGTGGGGTCCTTATGGACATGTCCTGCAGGAGCGGGAACCAGTGTTGTCTGGGCCAGTCCAGAGCTATCAGAATGATGCGTGCTCCACCCGTCAGGGCCTTCAGTAGCACTCTGTGGATCAGGGGAAATGGCGAGAAGGCGTACATCAGTGGCCCCAACCAACTGAGGAGGAAGGCATCACTGAGAGAACCCTTCTCCCAGCCCCAGAGGGAACAAAATTAAGGGCATTTGCAGTTTTGTTCTGTGGCAAACAGATCCACCTGGGGGGGTGGTCCCCATCTGTTTATCATTAGGGAGAACACCTTGTGGTGGAGGGACCACTCATGATTCGCTAGGGGTTTTCTGCTGAGTGAGTCTGTTAGGCTGTTGTCCACCCCGGGGAGGTGGGAGGCAATCAGCGTAAAGTGGTGATCTATCGCTAGTTGCCAAAGCTTGTACTCCTCCTCGCATAGAGCCGAGTAGTGAACCCCCCCTTGCCGGTTGGTATAAAACATGGCCGTTGTATTGTCTGTGAGGACCTGGACCATTCTGTCACAGATTTTGTCAAGAAAGGTCATGCAAGCCAATCTGATGGCCTGGAGTGTCTTCACGTTTACGTGGAGGAGTTTGTCCTCGGGGATCCAAACATCCTATGTGGAGAGGCTCCCGGACAGGTGGGCCCCTCAACTGGAATCCGAAGCATCCATTATCAGGGTCACTGAGGGCTTGGGGTCCCTGAACAGGATGCCCCCCACCGTGAAGTGGGGGTCCCTCCAGATTTGGAGGGACTCCAGCGCATACTGGGGAACTAAGAATACCTTGTCCAGATGGTGTCTCCGTGGCTGGAACATCGTTGCGAACCAGAGCTGGAAGGGTCTCATCCTCAGGCGTGCTGTTCGGATTACCAAAGTGGTTGCCACCATGTGTCCCAGAAGCTGCATTCACTGGCGCGCTGTGTTTACACCCAGCACTTGCAGTTCCGTGATGATGGTGCAAATGGACCAAAATCTTGACAGGGGCAAGGACGCCGTGCCCTGTTGAGCATTTAATCATGCCCTGATGAATACTATGCCCTGAGTGGGGCTGAGCTTGGACTTCTTTGTGTTTATGCGGAAGCCAAGGAACTTGCAGAGTTTCACCAACAGGTTGACATGGTTTGGCACTTGTCGACTTGACTTGCCCACTATGAGCCAATCATCCAGGTAGGGGTAGATTCTTATGCCTCTGCTGCATAGAAACACTGCAACCGGTGCTACCCATTTTGTGAACACCCTGGGAGCTAGCAATAGCCCGAAGGGGAGGGAGGTGAATTGGTAGTGGTTTTGTGCCACCACAAACCTGAGGAATCGTCTGTGGTGGGGTCAGATGGCTATGTGAAAGTAAGCATCCTTTAGGTCGAGGGCTGCGAACCAGTCTCCTGGGGACAGGGAGGGGACGATCTGGGGCAGGGAAACCATGCCGAACTTTATTCTCTTTATGTATTTTTTTAGTGCTCTGAGGTCTAGGATGGGCCGTAGGTGCCTGTTGGGTTTGGGGACCAAGAAGTAGCAGGAGTAGAGCCCTTTGCCCTGCTCTCATTTGGGGACCTTTTCTGTGGCCCCGAGGGAGAGGAGTTTTTGGCATTCGGCCTCAAGCCTGTTTGACAGTTCCCTGTTCTCTGAAGTTGCACAAGGGGGCAGTTTTCTATCCCGAGGGATTGAGAGGAACTGGATGTGGTATCCTCGTGCCACCATGTCGAGACCCCACTGGTTGGAAGTCACATGGGTCCACCAGGGGGCAAAGTGGCAGAGGCAGTGGGGGGAGAACAGGGGCCCTGGTGCGCTGCCCTCGAGGGGACTGTCAAAAACGCTGTTTGTGGCCGGATGAACTGTCAGGCTCCTGCCCGCACCTTCCCGACTGTGAGGCACTGAGCTTTCCCCCTTTACCTGAGCATGTCTTGTCCTTGTCCAGATCCCCAAGATGGTGCTGGGGAAACTGGAGGGATCTTGGGAACTGGCTCTGCAGTTGAAGTTGCTGCTTTAGCTGCTGCAACTGCTGTTGAAGCTGTTGGTGTGGCCTCTTCGAGCGCCTGATTGGTTGTGGAGTATATATCCCCAGGGTTTGAAGCGTGGCCCTCAAGTCCCTCATACCGTGAAGCTTCGCATCCATGGATGGGGCAAAAAGGTCAGGACCTTCGAAGGGGAGGTCCTGAATAATTTGCTGCATTTGCGTGGATAGGCCGGAGCCTTGGAGCCAGGCCAACCGATGCATGATGACTGAGGAGGCCATAGTGTGGGCAGCCATGTCCACTGCGTCCCAGGTTGCCGCTAGGGCATCTCTAGATGCCCTCTCTCCTTCCTTGAGCATAGCCTCGAAGTCTCTCAGGCAGTCCTCGGAGATGGCCGTGTGGAAATTCCGCATGGCCTCCCACAGGTTGAAGATGTTGCGTATCATTAGGGCAGAATGGTTGGAAATACATAGCTGGAGGGCAGCGGAGGAGTAAACTTTCCTCCCCAGTAGACCAAGCTTCTTCGCATCTTTGTTCTTGGGTGTGGAACTCGGTTGACCCTGTCTCTTCTTTTGATTTACGGCATCAACCACCAGGAATCCTGGGGTGGGATGATGAAACAAGAAGGAAAACCCCTCTGGGGAGATATAGTATTTCTTATCCACAGCTTTGGACACTGGCGGAATCAAGGCAGGTGTTTGCCAGCGTTCCTGGACATTACGGAATATTCCCGAGTGCAAGGGAATTGCCACTCTTACTGGGGGGGGCTCTACGGGATGCATCGAAGAGGGAGTCATCCTCTTGCTGGATTACTCCCAATGTCAATTTTAGGTTTCCTGCCATACAGTGGAGGAGATCCTACTCGATGCAGGGATCTCCCTCGCAATCAGCGGACATGTCAATTAGGCGCTTGTCAGGTGAAGAGGAGGATTGAGCCTGTGATCTACTACATTGTGTTGAGTCGGGGTCAGGTTCATTGTTGGAAAAATCCGAGGACTCCGGCAATGGTGACCGGGCGTAACGAGAGGAGGGGTCATCAGTTTGCTGTGTTCAGCCAGTCAAGGGTCCACTCGTTATGAGGTGACCTCGTTAGAGGTGTTACCACAGGGGGAGTGGAGATGTCTCCCTGTAGCCGTGGTCTGTTTGATCTCCTCGAACTCGGAGATACGGAGCTCTTATGGATTCTTTTCGTGGGGCGCTCCTCCTGTGGAGGGAGGAAGTGGTCTTCGGAGCATGTTCTGGAAGACCCTCTTTCTGATGTCCGGGAGCCTGGTACCAAGAGCTCTTCAGAGGAGCGATGGAGAGGAGTTTCTTGCCCCTCTGTACTGGACTGTGGTACCGGAGGAGGCTGGGAGGTGCTGTGCTTGGGCCTGGCATCAGGCTGGTTGCTGGTACCAGGTCGGAAGATGGCATAGAGCTGCAAGCCAGTACTGGTATTGGCGTTGATGCCTCAGTTGGCGGTACCGGATCCTGTGCCGGGGCTGGTGGTGCAGGGCTGGACAACAGTGCCGGGCTTGATGTCAGTGCCATGGGAGGTGGTACCAGACCCTGCGGTGTTGATGAGAACAGCGTAGCTCTAGACCTTTTCTTCGTCTTCTGCACCGGGGTCTGGTTTGGATGCCCATGGTGGGCTGTCGGGGTTGCCTGTGCTGGTACCCTTTTCGGGGTGGCTGAGAGGCTAGCCAGTGACTTACGAACTCAATGCTGGGGCAGTACCATTGCAGGTTGAGATTTCGAGTCTGGTACTGACAATTGGTGGCGGGTGTCCGGATCCTGGACCGATTGGGGTTCCGGTGGAGCGCTCGTGGCTCGGCCAGTTTCAGGGGTGGTGGCTCCACTCCCCGAGATCAAGAGGAGGTGGCACTCCCTTTCCAACTGATTCCTCTGCTTGAAGGACTGGCAAATGGGGCACTCCACCGTGAGGTGAGACTCACCCAGGCAAGTGAGACATTTGTCATGTGGGTCCTCCATTGGGAAAGCCTTGCAGCACCCTAAGCACGGTTTGAAACGAGGGATCTTGAATTTCACGCAAAGACAGGCATTTGTGTTTCGCAAGTTCATGCTGATCTGAAACCAACGCTGATGGCGGAAAAAGGAACTGGGAGGGTCAGGGTCACGGTCACCTATATAGCCGCGGTTGTGGCATGGAGGGGGCGTTGGCTGTGCGCCCTGACCTGACAGGCTAATGCTGAAGACCTTCCGAGCTACTGTGCGCTGCAGCACGTAGACACCTGTAACTGAATGATGTGCGCAGCACTCAAAGGAGAAGTTATAATCACAGTCTGAAACTGTGGGGCAGGCAGAACACAGGCCAGACCTTGAAGAGGGCCATTTTAGGCAGCAGCCACTTGTTGATATGATGAGCCATGCAGCTAGCCCGAGGAACACAGACCATCTATTGTCCAGTTGAATTCATGCCAGCAGTGCTGGCTCATCATGGGGGGCAGGACAAAGTAAATCTGTGACATGCATGTCACTGAGCATTTAGTTTCAGTATTCTGTTGAAACTGAAGCATCCAACTGGTATTTGGTGATGCGGGCAGCCTTGAAGTGGGGAAATTCCTTGATAAATTGTGTCCCAATTGCAGTGAGTCAGTTCTTAAATCTAAGCGCCGTGCAGTTCCAAATGGAGAGAGTTAATTTAGATAACTGTGTGAACTACCAGGTGATGGCTAGTATGTTGTTACTCCCTGCTAGCTCCAAGTCTTCCCAGGTGGTGCTATCATGTTCTGTTTCCCCAACATGCTCTCTCACTGGTCCCTTGCCAGGCTTTTGCAGTATTGTGAAAACGCTTGTTGGATTTCTTTTTTATAAATAAAATCTGGCTTTGCCAGGATAAGAAATCAGTGTCGGCAAGTATGAAAATATGAATAAATATTATGTGCCATTCATTATACATGCAAGTTACAGGGTAAAATATCATGGGAAAAATCTCCATTTTACATTCTAAGGCCTCTTTTGAACGTCTTTGAATTTTATTACTGATTCCAGTCTTGGCTCATCTCATACGTACAGATCAGTTTCAGATTGGTGCAACCCTACTGATTTGCATGAATTTACTCCTGATTTGCACCTGCATGAGAGGAGTATCGGGCTCCAAAATCAAAATGAAGAGAGGGTGTTCCTACAGAGGGTTATTGCCTTATTCTGAATAACCATAGATTGACAGACATTATCCTTGTTATTCCTCCCTTAATGGTCAGGGTTTAGACTATATTACGGTAATGAACACGCCTTTGTAGGATGCAATGGGAAGATCAAAACATCAGCTCTGTAAGCTTGTTTCAACAATGTTGTAAAATTGCATTAGGGAACTGGAATGATAATACCACAGACTGTAATTCAGAATATATTTCATCTTGATTTTCAGCTGTTTCCCAAAGAAGCATATTAGGAAACATGACTCAAAAGAAGTACCATTATACAAGGCATGGCTAAGACCTCACCTGGAATACTGTGTGCAGTTCTGGTTTCCCATGTTTCAGAAAGATGAACTTGAACTGGAACAGGTGCAGAGAAGGGCTATAAGGATGATCCATGGAAAGGAAAACCTGCCTTATGAGATGAGACTTCAAAGAGCTTGGCTTGTTTAGCCCAATCAAAAGAAGGCTGAAGGGAAATACGATAGCTCTCTGCAAATACAGTGGAGGGATAAATTCCAGGGTGGGAGAGGAATTATTTAAGTTCAGCTCCAGTGTGGACACAAGAACAAATGGATATAAACTGTCCATCAGGAAATTTGGACTTGCAATTAGATACAACCAGGGGCATTGCTACACATAAATATTAGGGGGGCTTCAGCCCCCACCAGCCACTGGGGCCCCAATCCATGGTTCCTGGAGTCCTTCTCTAACCCCCCAGTCCCACTGCTGGTCCCCGCTGCCCTGAGCCTCCCTCCTCCCCCTGCTTGTTCCCCGCTGGGCCAGTGTGCCTACCCCCAGACTCCCCCACCAGCTCCCTTACCTGGCCACCAGAGGGAGAGCGGGGCTGTGGCAGAGGCTGAAGCTCCCAGCAAGACCCTTCTCTGGGCATGCTCAGAGCAGGGTCATGCCAGGGTGGGAGTTTTAGAAACTCCCATGCCCAGCCTGGGGCAGCTCCCTCCCAGCTGGAAGACTCTGTCTTCTGGCTGGGTAGAGGCCACGGCTGCTGGCTGCCTGCTGCCTGGGCAGTGCTCCCTGTGAGGGGGCATGACGGTGCACCCCCATGCAGTTTTGAGGTGTGCTGCTTGGGGGCTGGCCCTGAGTTTCAGGGGGGCTGAAACTCCTCAGAGCCCCTCCCCCCCCCAAGCAATGCTACTGGATACAAGTTTCTAAATATCAGAGCAGTAAAGTTCTGGAACAGCATTCCCTGGGGAGCTGTGGGGGCAAGAAACCTAGCTAGCTTCAAAACTGAACTTGATAAATTTATGTGGGGTAGTGATGGTATAATAGGACAGCCTAGTTTGGCAATTGATTGAACTTAAAAGTGGTGGGTTCTGAACTTAAAAGTGGTGGGTTTTTACAGGGAATTGGTTGGTGAATCTTGCCCACACGGACAAAGTTTAACTGATCACCGTATTTGGGGTTAGGAAGGAATATTCCCCCAGAACAGTTTGGCAAAGTCACTGGTTTTTTTTTTTTTTTTTTTTTTTTTTTTTGCCTTCCTCTGTAGCATGGGGGCACAGCTCACTTGCCAGGGATTCTGTGTGTCTTAAAGTCTTTAAACCATGATCTGACTTTAATAACTCAGTCATGGGTTATAGGTTTATTACAGAAGTAGGTGGGTGAGATTTTCTGGCCTGCATTGTGCAGGAGGTCAGACCAGATGATTATATTGGTACCTTCTGACCTTAAAGTCTATGAGTAAGCAGAGATAGAGGACAATGGGAAATCACTTTTCAGTATTTCATCAGCTACCCTCCATGTGTCTAGATAGCCAGAGCTAGCAAGAATTACCAAAGAACAGAGCATCCCATTCTTTATCAATCATGAATCCATAAGGTGGGCACTGTACTCCCTAAACCTTTTATCATAAGGGAAGAACCATTTTCTTTGGCCTTCTCTCATTTTGGAATTTCCTGCAGAATAGAGAATATTGAGGAAATAGTCAAAGTGTTGGTAGTTTTAGGAAGAGATACAAACTGTTCTCCAGATTGAAAAAGAACAGTGGAATGATGGTCAGCTTGCAATTTAATATGAATGTGAGGGAACCAGCTTCTTTATAGTACTAGAATTAAGAGGTTTAGGTGCCTTCACTAAATGTAACCATTTGTTTTTGATTTCATTAATAACCAACAGGAGCATCACTGCCACGGGGAAGGATCCGGGGGACCAGCCCAGGCCCTGCCTCCTGGCTTCAGGCCACACCCCTGGCTGGGGGCGGGGCAGGAAGCCGCAGCCACAGCTGCGTGGCCACCCGTTTTAGAAAGGGGCCGGAAGTGGCCACCGCTGCCGCAGGCTGCCAGGCCCCAGATCTCTGGCCAGATCTGGCCAGAGACCAAGAAAGGCAGGGGCCCCGCCGGACCCCGCGCACTGGTGCCTGGATTCAGGGCATGGGCCCCATGTACCAGGCACCAGCGACACCCCTGATAACCAACACTGTATTATTTCATGTCATTCTTCTGATTTTTAAGGGACGGGTGTCTTGGTGACTTACTTCCTTGCTGAAAACAGCATTTGGATGAAGTCCCCACTGGTGAGCTGCTGCAGATCAATCTTGGCCTGTGTTCTGAGAGAACTGTTGACTTTCATATCTGAAAAAGGAGGGAGGGTGAGAAAGGCAGAAGGGGGAGTGAAGGGACCAGCTCTCTCACTGCTACATTCTGGTGGAATTGAAGGCATGGTACCCAGAATGAATTTAGTTCAATATTGGACGTGAATAATAAAGGGAACATCATGCCTGAAAAGAAACACACAGCCCCTTTGTTCAGGGAGAATAATCACAGGGTACCCAAGCAAGTCCTCTGAGCAAGAACAAAAAGGCCACTCGACCTCACTATTCCAAATAATAAGAGTCTCGGACCCCTAAAGACATGGGAGCTCCTTTAATATGCACACACAGCCTCATTTCTCGATACAGGGCATCCAGCACCACATCTATTTTTAATTTAAATGAGGCAAAACAGCAGCTGGCTGGCAAGGTAGTGAATTCTAAGTAGCACTTCCAATTACACAAAAGGAAGGAGCACACAGACGGTCATGAAATTTTTAAGCCACTCTGTTTTGGGTACTTCAGGCAGTCTGCACTGTGGGCACATGGTCTTTGTTAGAGGGTCATCTTTTTAATAGAAGAGAGAATGCTGTGTGAAAAGGAAGTACCACATAGACTGAGCTTCACATCCATCTTAAGGGTGTTCTGGTTATAATACTGTCCCACTACTGGTGAAATGTATTAGAGGAGGAGGAGCTAGGTGATGGCCACCAAGCAGTGCATGGCATGCTTTCTTTTCTTATGACACACCTGAAATGTGTGTCTAAGCACAGAACACGGTCTCAGTTCAGAGTCTGGTTCCTGGCTTTGCCATAGATGCTGTGACTTCGGTCATCCACCTGACTTGTGATTAACAAGTGACTTCTCTGGCTGTTTGTGAAGATGAAGTTCATGGACAGGGCATGGTGCTATGATACCGTGGCAAGGAGTGAGTGCCTCTAGAGTGAAAGAGAGAGCGAAGGTAACAATGTGTGCTTATTTAAGCATCTGTCAAACTGTCTCCTTGAAAACAAAAACTCCCTCTCCTCCCTTATTTCACACCTCATTGTAA
The DNA here is from genome assembly GCA_007922195.1 of Podocnemis expansa. Lineage (NCBI taxonomy): Eukaryota > Metazoa > Chordata > Testudines > Podocnemididae > Podocnemis > Podocnemis expansa. Next base: position 93,747,956 of record ML681966.1, on the reverse strand, counting down.
ATCCAGCCTGAAGCTCCCTGCCTTTCCCTTCTTCCCACCCACAACACTGAATTTTATCTTGGGGGCTCACCATGTTTGGCAATTGCCAGATACAGTACTAGAGGGAAAAAGTTTCCTTCTGCCCCCACCCACATGAAGTTGCAGTCATTTAGGCAGGAAAAGGAAGTGAAAACAAGCTCTTTTTCCATCCTCCCTTTCCTTTGTGTCCTAACATCTCTTCAGCATCATCTGTCCTCCAAAGCCCAAAGGCAGTGATGCGTGCACCTGGGAGGACAGGTAGGAGACACAGTAAGGTTGCGTGCGTCACTCTACAAGTGTAGGACTGTAGGGACCTGGGCTGAGGCCTGACATAATGCGTATTCTGGGCTCTGCCCAGTTCCCATTCCCATTCCCCGAGCTCTGCCTGCACTGCCCTTTTAGCAGCTCAGACTCAGCGCTTTGTGCTCCTGCAACCTGCTTGTTATCTCTGCCGCTGTCTGGCCCCCATCAGCCTTGCTTATACCTGACAAGCTTCCACTTCCAAATATTCCCTGGACTGTGAGCTCTCTCATGCCCAGGCCTCTCCTGAACTGTCCTGAGAGATATTAAAGTTTGTTTGTGCCTTTAAGGAGACAAACCTCAGTAGCCTGCCACATTAACTGAAGTCAACATTTACACTAAACCAAACACAGCACTGACTTGGTTCAGATGCCAATTTCAAAAGGGATAGCTGTGTTAGTCTAGTCCAGTAAAAAAACAACAAGCAGTTGTGTGGCACTTGAAGACTAACAGATTTATTTTTTGCATGAGCTTTCATGGGAGAAGATCCCACTTCCTCAGATGCTTCAAAGATGGGTGAACTTACAGAAAGGAATGAGACTAAATGCAAGGGGGTGTAAAACATAGGATCAGGTCATAAAGTAACAGCAAATCAGAGTAGTTTACAGGCTTAAAGAATGGGAAGCCTGAAGTCAAATTACCCTTTGTAATGTGAAAAGAACCCATAATCTCGATTGAGTCCTGCTTTCACAGAATTTAGTTTGCATATTAATTCGAGTTCAGCTGTTTCTCTTTGAAGTCTTGATGTCCCAGGTACATCTTTAACGACAGTCGTTAACAAATCCATCATCGAGTGATTAGGAAGATGGAAGTGCTCAGCAACTGGTTTCTTTGTTCTTTGATTTCTGATATCAGCTCTGTGCTCATTCAGTCTCTGACAGAGCGATCGTCCTGTTTGTCCAATATATAAGGTGTTGGGGCATTTCTTGCACATGAGCTTACAAGCTCCTTAGCAAAAGGAGAGTGAGCTCAGGTACAAAGGGTCAAATTAGAAACGGTTACAAGGAAGTAAAAGTGAAAAACACTTTCTTGACGCTCTGACATAAAAAAAAAAACTAAAAAAAAAAACCAAAAAAACCCAAGCTACAGCATCTGTTCAAGGTAGTGCCTTACCAGTCTGCCTTCCAGAAAGATGACTGACCATTCTTCTTGTGAGCATCTACCATGAAGTCCAAAGGGCTTAATTCTTTTGTCTTTAGCTGCAGGATCATTACAGGCTCTTTGCCCTCTTTTTTAAATAATCCAGCAAACCTTTGAAATGGATTGTTCTGAAGGCCACACCTTCTTCCCCCAGGAAAGTTCATTCAGGTTGTGAAGAAGGAGTCATGGAGTCTCCAAGTGAAGAAAGTTTCCTGCTGGTTTCTTCCCCATCTGGTGTTTGCTAAATTGCAAATTGATCTGTTCCTGCAATATCCTCCCCATTCCATTCTGATGAGCCCATTTACCTTCTGTGTAATTTGCAGCCCCATTGTCCCTTCATATGTCCTGGAAGTACCTTCAAGGTGTAAGGGCAATGTTCCTTTGTCTCAGGTGGAATAATTTCAGCCCTGCTTGTTATACACACTTTAAGGACATAATCCTACTATGCCCGCAATTTTGAATTTGTTCTCTGTACACAGGGCACACAATATTAATGATCAGTACGTTTTTAGCTTTCCATTGATATTTTAGATGATGCACTTAGAGCCTTGCACCGATACAAATATGTGAATCTGTATCCAACCTGCATGCGCAAGGAATGGTCCATGGATATCCGTGTTGTATCCACAGTGTTACAAACTTTGTCCACCAACTCAGGGTATGCTCATTTATGAGGGTTACTTTCTCTTTGGGGAAGATGGTAATTCTATTAGTGTGCTGCTTGTGTCACTTGTGTTTCTATATAGGTGCGTCTGAGCGGACTGGGTCTATCAGCACTCTCAGCTGACCCCTTATGTGTCCCTGAGCTCAGTAGGCTGGGTCACACAGCACTTCTCTGCTGCTACCCTTATGTGCCCCTGTACCGCACCAAACTAGGCTTGATTATGGATCTTAAGCAGGCTGGGTCACACAGTACTTCTCAGCTGCTAGCCTTATATGCCACTGGACTCAATCAGGCTGGGTCAAAACAGCAATTTTCAGCTGTCACCCTTATATGCCCCTGGAGTCAATCAGGCTAATATCCCCATTAATGAGCAAACCTTACAGGGTTGTGGGCATCACAGGGATCTTTGGCTAGGTAATAGAAGTGTTGCTGCAAAGCAATATAAAGAAACCAAGACCACAAAGGAGAGGGAATGATAGAATAGAATCATAGGGTTAGAAGGGACCTCATGCGATCATCTAGTCCAACCCCCTGGTAGTTGAACCCAGGACTTTCTGCATGTAAAGCATGTCTTAGAAGAGCCTGGAAACTGGCTTGATAACAAAAGGCATTTGATTGCTAGGATTCTAAAACCTGCACTAATAATAATAATAATTACAAAAGGAGAGAAGAATACCCCAAAATACCCAGTTACAGCATTGATAAACATACAAGGAAAGAAAAACACCAAGCTACAATATTACCTAGATTCTACTGTATCAGGCCTAGAGGGAGAGTCATGATTAACAAAGAGGGAGAGAGGCAGGGGCATCGCTGGCACTGGGCACTCCAGGGCACGCGCCCCGAACCCCAGCACCAGTGCCCTGGATCTCCGGCCCAATTGGGCTGGAGATCTGCGGCCCAGCTACCCGCGGCCGCGGTGGCCCTGTCTCCGGCTGGGGATCCGAGGCCTGGCCGCTGGTGGCTGCAGCGGCCCTGTCCCTGGCCAGGGATGCAGGGCCTGGCCACCCGCAGCCGCGGCAGCCCCGTCCCCGGCCGGGGATGCGGGGCCTGGCCACCCGCGGCAGCGCGGCAGTGCCTGGCCCTGTCCCCGGCCAGGGGGCAGGGCCTGCAGGCTGGGGGTGGGGCCTGAAGACCTGGGGTTGGGCCTGGGCCTGTGCCCCGGGTCCCTCCCCCAGCCAGCGATGCCCCTGGAGAGAGGTTGGGAGAGAGAGAGAGAGAGAGAGAGAGAAGTTGGGGGGGGGGTCTCACCACTCTGTGTAGCAGAAAGTTTTCCAGGTTGTGCAGATCAGGGTCAGAGGCTGGATGGAAACAAAGCTCCCACAGCAATCAGCAAAGAAGAAAAGCCAAATCCCACTGGAAATGATACAGCTTTAGATCCAAGCATCAGGACTCAGGACTCAATCCAGACTCACACAGGATCCAATCAGGACTTGCACAGGACACACACTACTGTACCAGGACTTGCACAGGACACACACTACTGTACTGTTGGATGTAGGTAAAGGTTTTTTATAAGGACTTGTTTAAGTGGCCAATACACATTCCTGGCTGGGTGTAATGGTTCGAGAAGCTCACAATACAATCAGGCAGACTCAGTATTTTGGGTATCAATTATCATGTCTGTGACTAGAATGGTCTGATAATTGCTGAGTTTGTTCGTGTTGGTGTGAGATCCCCCATCATGCAATACTTCCGTGCTTCTTCAATCCCAGGGTTCAGTGCAGTTCTTGCTTTGGAGCCTTGGTGTCCATAGTCAATGCAAATGAAGCTCCATTAATGTTGTTGATGGCTTTTGGATATGGGTAGATAAGGATGTCTCCCATTTCCTACTGTTTTTGGTTTTCAGTTCAAGCAGAAGTTGGGGGATGTATTGGGGGGGGGAGGCACAGGCTGGATACTATGTTCTGATTCCTTAAGAACACAGAGCTAACACGTAACAACGGATGCAGATATAATGTGGATATTTGCATATTTGCAGGGCTCTAGCTCTGTGCAGATAAAAATATGTGGATCTGTATCTGATTTGCATCCACAAGAAATGGTCCACGGATATCCGTGTAATATCTGTGGATGTGGATATAATGCGGATATCTGTGGATTTGCAGGGCTTCAGATGCAGTATGTATACATATTAGTGAGTTGGGGTACACTGAACTGGTCAGGTCTGCTGGAACTCACTGCCAGGTACCATAGAACCCTTGCACTGGGATATTGTTAGGGTCACAAATGGACAGCGCAGGCCATACAGTCTTCTGATCTCTGTTGGTCCAGTTTCAGCTCGGGGAGTAGGAAACAAACGACTTTCTTTTTGGTCATGGTGACTGGAACTAAATAGCTGCTCACTTAATAATGCAGTGGCAATTAGAAGATTGAAGACATATTTATGGAACAGGAAGCAGGACTTTTACACATACCAGATGGAATGGTGAGAACTGACAGAGAGGAATCTGGTGATCTTTCTGTGTTCCTTTGCAGGACATCTGTACACATCTGATTGATTACAAGCATTGTTTTACATTGCAGAAGCATTTGAGAGAACTTCATAGTCGACTGGAAGTGGAAGAAGCATAGAAACAAGGGCTTTAAAGGAGTTCAGAAGAAAATGGTTCTGTACCAAAGAAGAAAGCTGGAATCAGCTAGCCTAGCACATACCTTTAGGAGAAAATGTGGGGGCAGGAACCTTGACACATGAGCAGGATATCAGGCAAGAAGACCACAGTGGAATATGATGGGGTAATGGGATTTCAGCACAAGACAGGGTCCTCAGGGTTCTTGCTAGCAGGCAGAGGATAGTTCAGGAATTTTACAGTGAGCTTTTCCGGGGACTAACTAGATCTCCTTTCAATCAGCTGTGATGTTGGGACAGTACTGCAGCTTTTCCAACATTGGCAGATAAGGAACAGGTCTAACTTGTGAAGTCAGTAGAAGAGATGGAGGTTTGGGCAGTTAACTGATGCCAAATATGGGAACTGCCCCAAGGGGGATGGTTTGACAGTACAATTTTAACAGAAAATCATGGGTCTCCATTGTATGGCATTGTCATGTGCTTGCTGTGGCTAGAGGTACACTGGGATTTTTTTTGTCAAACCTTTTTAAAGTTGGGAGGCAAAAAACAGATGTCAGGAATTAAATGTCTCTTGCCCTTTGGAGCACAGGTGACAAAATTTTGACTTCTGTTCTAGCAAAGAGATTGGGAAAACAAGCAGGAAAATTATGTCTCAGCCAAGTTCAGGATTACACAGTGGCAGACATTTTGTGTAGCTTGTGGAAAGTATTTGAAATTGGAAGACTGGGAGCATGGCAGAGTAATGTTTTGGCCTTTGATCAGGCCAAAGCTCTTTCTAGAGTGAACTGGCCTTACCTCCTGTCTCAATATGATATCACCTCAGTTCTTTAAGTCTATGTCTACACTAGCAAATTAGTCCAGATTAAGGAGGCTCAATCCAAAATAATTTGGTCCCTGTCTACACTAGGCTTTGCCTAATTTGAACTAATTTTTTTTTTTAATTTGAAGTAAGTAAAGCTTAGTTTGAACTAGTTAGTTCGAACTAGCATGATGTAGCCATGCTGTTTGAAGTTTGCCTAAATACGTTCAAACTAAGTGGTTAGTCCAAACTAACTGCATTTTTTAGTTTGAACTAACCATGCATATTTAGTTTGAACTAAAAAGTTAGTTTGAACTAAAAAGTCATGGTTAGTTTGAACTAGCCAGGCACTGCTTAGTTGAGACTAAGCAAGTCCAAACTAAGCTTGCTAATGAAGACATAGCCTAATTGACTGGGGCTCCTGTTATGGATCCCGCTAGTAAACAGGCAGAGGGAAAAGCACAGACACACTCAGCTTGTCCCCTGAGTGCATTGTTTTTCTCTGGATCTCAGACTGTGGGCAGTGTATGGTAAGAGGGGATCTCAGAGCTTAACTGCAAGGATTAAAGAGCTAGGGAATTTCACTTGGTCAATGAAAATTTTCATGTCTGGGGAGATTATCCCAATGCTGGTATGCAGGTCGGGAGGTAGCACCATATTGTTTGATGCTTTACATAACTATTCAGCAGCAGCCGGAGCAATGATTAAAGTGAAGAAGAGCAAGGCTTTGTGGATGGGGATTTCAGGGCAGGACTCCAGGAGCATAGTCAGAAGTGATTTTCTGGAAGGTTCTCTGAGTAAAGTGAGTGGGCCTGGATCTTTTCCTGCATCCAGTCAGGTGACTGGAAGCAGAAGGTTCAGGAAAGGGGCATGGGAGGCTTAACATGATGATGCCTCAGTTGCCAGGTAGAAAAAGTTAAGCATAACTTTTTCTAACTGGCAACTGAAGCATGCTTAGAGCTCGGCCTGTTGCCTAGCTTGCCTGAACTTTCTGCTTTAGACAAGCAGTGTGATAGGCTGAACACTGCCTGCTAATACTCATGGTAAATTGGGTGGGCCTGCTCTCAAAGTAGGTGGGCCTGGCTCTGCCCATAGCTACAGCTGTGTTTCAGAGTGCCCTTTTGCCCTTCTGGAGGAGATGTGATTAGTCCTTGTGGGGTTATGGATGTTTCTGGACTCTTTGGCCATGATTTAAGAGCTAAGTTGAACTGGGAGAGGTGGTTTGCGTCCTGCTAGGTTGAGGTTATATAGTGGAAGAGATCATCTCTGATGTTGGCAGAAAGGCTGATCTTAATTATATTTGCCCATCACCCCTTTGCATTAACATGGCAGGTATGTATCCTTCCCCAGAAAATTGTTGGTCAATTTTTTTGCAGATGCCCGGGGGTTAGTAATGTAACCTCGTGAGGCGAAGGTGGGGTTTGTGGTGGTATGACCCAAAGCTTTCTTCTTGGTGATCTGTTCTTGAAATTTTGTTGTGTTCCCATGGCAGGGGCTTGGGATGGGATGTTCATTTTCCAATATTATTGGGAAATGTCATGGGGTGGAAATGGGATAACTGGAGGGGGGACAGGAAGATATTTTTTCTTGCACCAGCCAACCAGGCTTTCTCTTAGATGCAACTTGCCTTTGGGATGTATTTCCTGTTGGCAGATTCAGGCAGTAACATACTGCCATGGTGGCTTAATGTTTAGCAGAGTGCTCTACTGTCGGGAGGTGCTCAAGGAGTATTTTTCAGAATGCCAGCTAGCAGTACTGAGTTTTCCAGAGGATTGTCATAGGTGGAGCACTGCTGTACCTTCGAAATAAGAGTCCCATGCAAGTACAGATATGTGTGGTGATGGGTATTTTATGGTAAATTGTAGGTGAGAGAAACTTACAAGAGAAGCACACAGCAGATGAAGGCTATCCTCAGGAAACCAGCCTGAGATCAGAGACAATGGGGCACGTTTCATTATTCTGTTCCTTTAATGTCCACAGTTAGAATTTATTGGCTTCAAAACTTAGAGTCCCTTTGTTGCATGGTGAGACCTGTGGGCAGCGGAGGTTGGGACTTAACCTAGGGCCTAGCACAAGGCGGGCCAGCACTGGGGGTGAGAAGTGGGGGCAGGTGGGTCCAGAGCTTGACTGTGGCCTGGGGGGGTGGCCCCAGGGGTGGCGGGGATGACTAGTGCGTGCAGTGTGGCTTACGATGCACCCCAGAGGCTGAGCCGGAGGCTGTATTGCATGCAGCACAGTTGGTCCCATCACCTCTAAGGGCCAACCAGCCAGGTTCTGGATGGCACGTCCTACCCCTAGGGGCAGACTGGCCAGCTCAAGGATAGGATGAGAGTGAGGAGTCTGGCCTCTAGGCTGGCCCACCCTACTCCCCCAAAGTGCTGCCAGGGCGGATGGGCTCCTACATCATAGTGATTCCCTGGGCACAGGCCCAGTTGGCCCATGTGGTAATCTGCCCCTTGTTGCCATGTACTTTCTTTGAGGCTCTGGCAGCTGTTTACAGTGCTTTTATAATGCCTATGGCAGAGCTGCTCTTTGGCCTACAGAGTGACACACCTGAAACTTGAGTTCAGGCTACTCATGAAGTTATTCAGTTGCTTGAAAAGGTGGAGAGCAAACAAATGAGTTTATCAGAATGGTGGTGGCATAGGGGCCTTGGGACTGAATGGACCGTCCTTGTACGTTTCAGGGTGAGTGGTTTAGGGTGGAGAGGATTTGGATGGTCTCTTTCTGTAGCTGTGATGAATTCTGATTGTAATTGTAACTTTTGGTGTCTCTTTTGACATTTTCATTTTAATAAACAAGAACAAAGAAACTGCAGAAAGTTAAAAATAGCAAGGCAGACAAGTAAAACAGCTTGAGGAGAAGACTTTAGAGAAAACAAACATTTATGAAGATAAATAATAGAAAAGCAGCTCTGCAGATAGAGAAACATCCAGGGACAGGGAGCAAACAAAGCAGAGACACAAACAATCCAAGAACTCATGGTAGGTTTAGTTATGTAAACCTTTTGCTTGGGGTACTTGAAATGTGTGATTGACTGTGGGGCTGCCTCTTTCCTGATCCTGCCTCAATGTTGGGGCTTGTTTAAACAGAGTTAGTCCATGGCAAGCAGTTTGTACGATGTGTTAGATTCCTCCCTGTTATCTGGCAGTATGAATCTTCTAGGGAGCGTATAATGTTCCCTAGTGTGCCCCAACCCACTCAAATGGTAGTAGATTAAATACAGTATAGAATTTTTTAGTGCATGGTTGTGGGCTCAACATAGCCAGTTGGTGTACAGCAAGTTAGTGTGCTGTACATTTCTGCCCCTGCTGACCATGCATATACTAACTGGGTGCTTATGCCCCATGTGAACATTTGACTGGTGTGTTACTCTTTCCAACTTAGTTTACCTTGCCACATGTCAGCAAAGGTAGAGCTGGGTTGAAGTGTGAATAGGGCTGACCAAGGATTATTTTTGTCACTCCCTTATCAGGCCTCTGGTGTGTCTTGCCTATCAGTTAAGACTTGTGGATTATATACTCTTTGGAGAGAGAACTGTCATTTATGAGGTGTGTCTGCTGCTGTGGGGCCCTTATCGGCTGGGTCTCTATGTGTCACCAGGGGCATCGCTGGGGCGGGAAGGGACCTGGGTCATGGGCCCAGCCCCCGCCCCCAGAGGGCAGGCCCCGCCCCCAGCCAGAAGGCCACGGCCCCTGGCCCAGGATAGAGCCAGGGGAGGCCGTGCCGCCGCTGGCAGCTAGGCTGCCGTGTGGCACGGCGCCTCCCGGCTCGGCCCGGCCTGGCCTGAAGTGGCTGCTGGAGGCCGGGCCTGTGGCCGCAGCCCCGGATCCCCGGCCAGGGACGGGGCCGCCACGGCCAGCCCCCGGATCCCCAGCAGGGGACGGGGGCGCCACGGGCGGCTGGCCAAGACCCGGATCCCTGGCTGGGGATCTGGGGCCTGGCCGCTGATGGCCGTGGTGACCCCGTCCCCAGCCAAGGATCCGGGGCCCAGCTGGCCGCCCGTGGCTGCGGCGGCCCCGTCCCCTGCTGGGGATCCGGGGCCTGGCCGCCGGCAGCTGCGGCCGCGGGGGCCCCGTCCTCAGCCTGGGATCCGGGGCTGCGGCCACGGGCCTGGCCTCCAGCGGCCGCTTCTGGCTGGGCTGGGCTGCGCTGCGCCGTGGCCTAACTGCTGGCGGCTGCGCAGCCTCCCCCTGGCCCTATCCCTGGCCAGGGGGCGGGGCCTGCCGGGTGGCCAGCTAGGCCCCAGATCCCTGGCTGTGGACGCGGCCACCGCGGCTGCGGCCCGCTGGGGCTCAGGCCCCAGATCCCCGGCCTGATTGGGCTGGAGGTCCAGGGCACTGGCGTTGGGACCCAGGGCATGTGCCCCGGCGTGCCCAACGCCAGCGACGCCACTGTGTATTACCACCAGTAATATTACTAAATGGAAAGCCAAGAGACTGAAAAAAATTGGGGCTGGGAGAAGAAAGAAGAGTGGGTTGAGAGGATGAAGAGAAAAGGATGGTAGTTGAAGGAAAGGGTGAAGAAAATTTTTACTAGGTGAAATTCTCCCTACCCCCCGGAAGTGTCCTGCTAGATTTCATTGACTGATGATAAAATGGCCCGCTTCAACCAAAAAGGGCAGAAGCCGAGAGACACTTTACCTTCAGAAGAGCTACATCCTGATGTAGACTGAACCTCTATATAGCACCCAGCACAAGGGAGACCAATTATCCATGAGGCCTATGGATATTACCCTAATATAAACTGATGTGTAAGGCAGGCTTAGAAGCTGTGTCTAACAGCTTCTGAACTGACAGAGGGGAGAAAGTAATCTGCATGGGTCCTGTATTAGCATGGATACAAAGTGCACAATTAGCTGATATGCATACTAGATGCACTGGGGCAAAGTATACTGGGTAATAGAATCATAAAATCATAGGGTTGGAAGGGACCTCATGGGTCATCTAGTCCAACCCCTTGCCAGAGGCAGGACCACTCCCACTAAACCATCCCAATCGTGGTTTTGTCCAGCTGGGCCTTAAACACCTCCAAAGATGGAGACTCCACCACCTCCCTAGGCAGCTCATTCCAAATAGAATCACAGAATCATAGCATTTGGAGTTTCTTTTCTCACAAATCTATCAAAATCTGTAATTCTACTAAAGGGAAATATGAAATACTGTCTTTGGGTAAACTGCTACTCTCTGTTTCTTTCAAATCTGTCTGGTTTAGTTGAAGGGTAAAAGATACCTTAGAAGAAGATTTGTAAGAAAGGCTTCTGCATATTTTAGCCTGAAAAATGCAGGAAAATAGAAATGGTTGGTTAGTATGATTTCTGTTGGAACAATGTGTGGGGTACTTTGTCCTTCTTTTCTCTTGCATCCTCTGTTTGTTATGGAAATAGCTAACCAGCTATTAAAGGCTAAGAAAGCTAATAATCACTGAGCTAGGGAAAATTCCTTCTCCCTGACCTGAAAAGAAGCAATGGGGTAAAGCTGGTGAATGGTGAGAATGGTCAGTGGTAAGCTGGGCAACATGGGGACTGGATGGTAGTGCTTGTGGACAGTGGGTAGAGCCAGCAGATGGCAAGAACAGCTAATGGTGAGCTGGGTGACATGAGGGACCAGAGAGCAGTGCTGGTGGACAGTGAGAGTAGCCAGTAGCAAGCTGGGTGACATGAGGGACCAGAGGCTGAAGCTGGTGGACAGTGGGTGGAGCTGAGGAGCTGGTTCTAGAGGATGGAGTGAGTGATTGGTAGATGGTGTCAGTAGACAGCTGGTGTAAAAGACACTCCCTATATACCTTAGGGTTGGTTGGGAGGCTGGGATTCTCCAGATCAGTGCCAGTTTTGCCATTAAGTTTGTATGTTCTGTTATGTGGTATGGGTTATTGGAAACTTCACTCTATACTAAGGTTCCTAGATAAGTGCTGGCCTCTGTTATTTGGCCTTTCGCATTTTTGTTTTACTGCTATTAAAAGCTCCATTTACTACACTCAGACTCGTGCTTGCGAGTGGGGAAGCCTTACCCTTTGGGGTGCCCAGGGGACAGTGTGGGATTCCCAGAGATCTGGGGGGGGGTGTCGAGCCAGTTGGTGGTGCTGCATCATTGGGAAACCCCTAGATATAGAACCTGGCCCTTGTTCTGCCAGCCTGCCCTGGGAGAAGGGTTACAGAGGTAAATGCTCAGACCACTGCCAGGCTGTCTGGACTGGTTTAGGAGCATGAGACCAGGCTTAAGGTAGGCTGTTAAGGAGCAAAGTGTCCACTCCACCCCAAACAGGGTGTGAGTTCTATACTTAGATTTCACCCACCACTAATGTGTGAACTCCTTGGGCACTACAACAGCCTTAACATGCAGTCCTAGACAGTGCCCTTGGGTACCCTGGACTATCTTGCCACCCAGACAAGTGGACCTTTGTGGCCATTGGTGCCTTACACCAAAGATCACAATGATATTCAGGTCACCCCCAGCCCAAAAGGACTGTTCACATACCTTTGGTCATTGGCACCTCAGATCCCACACCAAAAACAATGAACCCCATAAAAATAAACTAAAGATTTATCAAGTAAGGAAAAGAAATGAGTTATTTATAAGATTAAAGTAGGTAAGCAGACACACAACAAATGAGTTACAGCCTTAGGTTCCAAAAGGTGAGGCAAGCTTGTGGGCACACTACAAGGAGCTCTGAGGAAGAGGTGGACAACACCAAGAAGGCCAGCGGAAGGAGGAGAACTGGCACAAGGCAAGTCTGACAGCTGTTAGTCTATTCCCCAGAGTTCATTCAGCCGTCCCTCCAGTGCACTGCTCATTGGCAGTACAGATAACCTTTGGCACAGCCGAAGAGAAAACACTGCAGCATCTGTCAGCCAGCTAAACAATTTTCCTGACCCTAGATTTCCTTACCAATGTCCCCTGGCTCTTAGTTGCTCTTCTTCAGTCCTACAGGATGGTCTCTGTGGGAGTCTATGGCTACAGGAGCCAGTTGGCTTCCTGTAGCTGCCCTTCTCAGATGGAAGTCTTAGAGCCTTTCCAGGACACAGGTAATCATCAGCCAAGGCAACCACCCAATCCTTCCCTAGCTCTTGGACTCACAGATGTTAAGGTCATAAGGTACCACTATGGTCATGTAGTTTGAACTCCTGCACCCTTCAGGCCACGGAACCTCCCCCACCCACTCTTGATCATGCCCTGCTACTATGTCCAAGCATTTGCCTGTTTTATCAGTGCTACTACAAGAAAGACTGCTGCCTGACAGAGGAAACCTTTTGTCCCGATTTCTGCCTGAGTAGGGAGCTGCTGTCTCACCCATAGGCTGGATGGACTGATTTCTTATAAAAACAAACAAGAAGTCTTGTCACAACCAATTAAACTAACAAATTACTGACTAACAAATTAGAAGTGCCACAAGATTCCTTCTTTGTTTTGCTGAAATAGACTGACATGGTTATCTTTTTGGAACTTGACTTTCTTATAGTAAAGCCTACATAGTTGAGTTCTCAGCCCCTAAACGAGGGGTGTCAAACTCATTTGCTATGGCAGGCCAGATTTGGCTTAAATGTACTTCAAATGGGCCATACATACCATAAATCAAAATACTACGGCACTCTCGCAGCACTGCAGAATGCTGTGTATGTGAACCTGTGGTACTTCTCTCTGTTAGGGGAGAGTGTGGTCCCCTGGAGCACAGTCATAGGCTGGATGGAAGATGTTCATGGGCTGCATTTGGCCCAGGGGACTACATGTTTGACACCCCTACCCTAAACACTATAGAGAGGACGACCAATTGGATAGAGTTCAATGAAGACCCAATGATATTAAGAGGGTAAAGGGACTGGCTCCTTGTCTAAAGATTAAAGGAGCTGAATGTATTATGCATGTGACAGACACAGGAAAGACATGGTTCTCATTTAAAGTTATCTGAAAAGTGTGAACACAAAGGAGGAATACAACATGTTTAAGGTGGCACGAGGGGTTATGAGAAAGAATAATATGATAAAAAGTAAGTAAACAAAGCTGGGGATAGTGTAGATTCTCCCAACGGTGCATTACTTGGGGAATTCTAAGCTAGATGGCAGAAAGATCTAGAAAATACAGTGTGCTGGCTTCAAGGCAGTAGGCTAGATGAGCTAATAGACTGAACTATTTGATATGAGTAATGATTGTTTCACATTTAGCTTTTTAGTTGGCAAGTCATTCATGAACCAATCTGCATTTTCTTTGATTGTGTTCATTATTCATATACATTAGCCAGAGAGTTTGGAGTAGTCATTTTCTGCCTGTGAATAGTTTGGTCTATTTGTTATTCATGGAGGGCAATCACCTAGGTCATACATTATCTCTGCTCCATGATTTGGTGACAAACTTTTGGAATAAGAACAATGATGAATAGATAGACTATGTCCACACACAGGCAGTTAAATCGATTTAACTTGAAGTGATCTAATTGAATCACTATAAAAATCATTAAATTGATTCAAGTTAAATTGATTTAACAGGTCCACACCAAAAAAACCCAAATCGTACTGCATGTCCAGGGACAGGACTTGCTAGTTCAATTTAGGAGAGGGGCACCCTGGGAGGTGTGGCAACATGGGCACCTGGCAGAGCCATGTTGCCACCCAATCCTTTGTCTGGCTCTCCCCAGGAGGGCCAGTGGCAGGGGAAAAGCATCCCCCACCAGCTCAGGGGCAGACAACCCCTGAGACTGGCTGCAGCCTTGGGCTCAGCCAGGCTTAGGAGAGAAGGGACCTCAGTGCCCAGCTTCCAAACTGCTAGCTGGGCAGTGGGAGAAGAGACCCCCAAGTGCCTGGCTCTAGGCGCAGTTGCTGGGCAGCGAGGGAAGGGATCCCCGCACGTGTGGCCTCCCCACACTGGCCGGGCTGCAGGGAAAGCTGGGCAGGGGTGAAGGGACCCCACATGCCTGGCTTCGCCAGCATTAGCCGGGCAGTGGTGGGGGAAGACACCCCACATGCCCGGCTCCTGGCAAGCAAGTTGGGTGGCAGGGAAGGGGCCCTGCGTGTCCAGCACTCCCACCACTGTCGGGGCGGTGGGGATGAGAGCCCTCCATGCCCTGCTGCAGTGTGCTTGCTGGTGCTGGGGGAAGGGACCCCCAAACTGGTTCCAGCCACACTAGCTGGGCTGCGGGGAATGGTCCCCCAGCACCTGACATGCTCACCAGGCAGCAGGGGAGAGGAAGCCCCCATGCCTGGCTTTTTTAGTGCTGGTTGGATGGTGGGGGAGACAGGACCTAAAGCCGGGAGCGGTGGTCCTGTCTCCCCTGCCACCCAGCAAGCGCTGAAAAAGCTGGGTGCGGGGGTTCCCTCTCTCCTGCTACCCAGTGAGCGCTGAGGAAGCCAGGGGCGGGGGTTTCCTCTCCCCCACCAGCCGGTGAGCATGCCGGGAACTGGGGGTGCATTCCCTGCAGCCCGGCTAGCGTGGCTGGAGCTGGCCTGGGGGTCACTTCCCCCAGCTTTGGCAAGCGCACTGCAGCTGGGCACGGGGGTCTCTTCTCCCCACCGCCCTGACAGTGGTGGGAGCACCAGACGTGCAGGGTTCCTTTCCTGCCGCCTGGCTTGCCTGCTGGGAGCTGGGCATGTGGGATGCCTTCCCCCACTGCTGCCCAGCTAAGGCTGGGGAAGCTGGTGTGGGATTCCTTCCCACCCCCACCCACAGGCCAGGTTTCTGAAACCTGGCAGTTCCTTCCAGGGTGCCATGCACCCTGGGAGGAAGGTCCAATAGCGTTATATCAAAACAAACGTTATATCGAAATAACACATCTGTACGGTGTTATACCAAGATAAGGGTTTCGAACTAACCCTTGTTTCATTTTATTGAATCGCTCTAACGTTTCTTGTTTTGAAATGACGGAGCCAGCATTATTTTGATTTAAAACCTATGTGTGGACATATCCATACTGAATAGCACTGTCCTGGGATCAAGTTCCAAAGGGGTAGCCATGTTATTCTAGTTCAGCAAAACGAGCAAGGAGTCTTGTGGCACTTTCAAAGACTAATATATTTATTTATTTATTTATTTATCACATGAAAATGGAGAACTTACAAATGGAAATGGAGAACTTGAAAATGGAGAACTTACAAAATGGGAGGGAAAATAAATGCAGGGAAGTGTAAGTCATAGGATGAGGTCTGTTTCAGCAAATCAAAGCAGTTGTTTAGAATCTGACCCTGTGGAACAACATATTAGAAGGAAGGGAGGTAGAGAGAGAGCAAAGTCACCTTTGTAATAAGAAAGCCAACCAATAGCTCTGTTCAATCCCAAGGTAATAGTGTCAAATCTGCATATGAATTCTAACTCTGTAGTTTCTTTTTGAAGCTTTGATTTGTAATTAACTTTTTTAAGTACAGCAGTTAATATATCTTGCACACAGTGAGCAGAGAGATCAAAATGTTCCCCTATTGTTATTTTTATTGTTATTCTTGATGTCAGATTTGTGCCCACTTATTTCTTTGTGCACAGACTGTCCTGTTTGTCCAATGTATAAGGTATGTGGGGGCATTTCTTGCACATGATGGCATAAATCACACTGGTGGATGGGCAGGTGAATGAGCCCTTGATGGAGCAGCTGGTTTGATTAGGTCCTATGAGGGTGTCATCTATGCAGGTATGTGGACAAAAGTTGGCAATGGGGTTTGTTGCAGGGATATGTGCCTGGCTTAATGTTTGTTTGTTCTGTAGCTGCTGGTGAGTATCTGCTTAAGGTTGGGGACTGGCTATATGTGAGGAGTGGTCTGCCAAGGCTGTTTTAGGATGAATTTTCTGGCAAATAATCCTTCATGAAAATCTTCAAATCCGTTTTTTACCAACTCTTCCCATAGGTCTTTTTATCTCTAATTTCTCAGTTTCTGTTGCAAAAAACCCTCTCTAGAGACAGCCAGGTTGTAAAATACTCAATAACAGCTTTTAGATTGACTCACAGTGGTCTCAATGGAAAAGTCAGCATTTGCCAACACTTACAACACAGTAGTGGCATCTGATTTAGTATAACTGTTCTCTTTTCTTAGAAGAGAGAGAGGGAAAAAGAAAAAAAAAACCCAAAAAACCCAAAAAAACAAAACATGGTGAAAGTGTGGTACCTGCATGCTGGCTGACTTTTTTTTAAATGAGGAGCTGTTACCTGTAAATTGAGTAATTCTGTTGGTAGTCCATCACTAATGATGACAATATTACTGCAGTTCTCATCTATGGATACGCATGTGATGTTGAAGTCTGCACCCTATGCACAGCGATGGCTGTACTGAGTGCATGGGAAGTGTGTTTCCCTGCTGTCATGTTTGCTTACTCAAGGACCTGCAACTGCTCATTATTGAATGGATGGAGTGCATGTGACATTGCTCAAGCTGTTTAATGTGCCATCTGTAAAGAGTCCATGTGTCAGATCCATAGAGGAAACAGGAACAAACAATTGGACTGGAAATCTTCAGGGTGGTGGGGAGACAAGTTTTGTGTTGGTTAAGGACTTTTCTTTGGAGTTGGCCAAGGGCCTGGCTAGCTTTAGTGAATCTGGGGACAAGATCCTTTTCCAGGGAACTGTCACTTGAGGTGGTGTCCAAATACTTGAGCTGATCTAAGTTTTCGAGATGTATGCCAAGGATGAACATGACTGGTGATGGGGTATTGAAATGAAGGATGGTTGGTAGAAGACCTCTACCTTACTGATACTGATGGTAAGAACAGCTGATCTTCGTGTCCTTTATCAATTACTCAAGAAACTCATCAAAGAGGATTGCAGTCTTCCTCCATCAGTTGAAGAGGTCATGAAAACTTTCAAACAATTGAACTCTGATGAAACATCTGGGAAGTATGACTTTCCAGCAGAACTGTATAAAGTAGCAGGCCCAAAGGGTAATGAAGTGTTTTATGACAGCCTAAGTGGCATTTGGGAGGAAGAAGAAATGCCAAAAGACTTCAAAGGTGGTACTGTTGTATCACTGTTCTAAAACAAAGGCAGCAAAATTGACTATAGAAGCTACAGAGGCATTTCTCTCCTCTGCACAGCAGGGAAAAAACTAGCTGGTATTCTACTGAACAGACCCTTTGAAAAGAAACATCTCAGGAGAATCTGCCAGAAGCACAATGTAGTTTCAGACCAGGTCATATTATATTAACATGATTTTTGTTGTAAGGTAGATTCAGGAAAAATAATTAGAGCAGAACTCAGACCTGAATGCAGTCTTCCTTGACTTGATCAAAGCTTTTGATATGGTCATCAGATAGAGGGGCTATAAACTGAGTGGTTGTTAAAACAGTACCAAATGGTGTGAAAATATTTCACATGCAATATTGGAACAAAATTTGCCCGATGAAGACCAGAGCATTAAATCTGCCACACTGTCAAATAATAAGTGACTCTTATCAGAATTATGGGAATTTTGAAAAATTATTTCCTTCTTAATGGATGTGTAGCCTTTTAAAGATATTTTTCTGCACTTGATTTGAGATGAACGCATTAGAGGATCAGAACACTAAATAGATCTCAAGATCTATTTGTGAAAAACAACATGGAATTAAAAATGGCATTTGCATTAGTATATTTTTGCAGAAACATGAGTCTTTTTTGATGACTGCTGTTCAAAGCCACTGCAGGGAGTTTTTGGCAATGAGTCTGCTAGGAGACCAGTATTCACTTAGCTATTTAAAATGCCCAGATAACTGACTGCCACATGAACACTGTGGGGCTAGTTTTCAGAGGTGTGGAAGGAACATTGGTAGATCCCCTTGCCTTCAGCTGGAGTTGCTGGTGCGTAACACTTCTGAAAAGTAAGCCCTAAGATGATGGGGAGGGAAGCTGTTATGGGTCTCAAGATGGGATGGACTCTAGAGAATTTTCCCCTCCCCATGGAAAAGGGATACAAAGTTTATTGAGCCTTTTTTGGCAATGTTTTTGTGAAAAGCATGTGTGTAGACACAGCCCTTAGGTCAGGGGGTCTCAAACTCACGGCCCGCGGATCACATGTGGCCCTTAAAGTTATTTCCTGAAGCCTGCAACAACACTGTTTTTATCACTATTACAATATCATTGTATAAAAAAATTTAGTGGTGCAGCCCTGCGGCTAACGTACTTGTCCTCATGCGGCCCTCATGGTGATTTAGTTTAAGACCCCTGCCTTAGGTCATATCCCTAAAAGCAAGAGGTGTATTATCACCGCATGCCCCCAAGTGCCGCACTGGTCACCTCTTTGATCTCGGCTGCCTGCAGCTGTTTGCTTCCACCCCTCTCCTTTCAAAGTCCCAGAATGTTTTCAAAACAAACAAGGAGGTTTCAGATAACTCACACTACTGTGGAGAACTCACTTCACAGCACAGCAAGGCCAATCCTCCCTGTCTGCTTTAAACTGCAGAGGAGTGTGTAATTCAGGGGTGTTGCTACACATAAATATGGGGGGGGGCTTGGCCCCCCCAGCTGCCAGGATCCTGATACTTTCCTTTCCCCCCTGCTGGTTTCCAGAGCCCTTCCCAACCCTCCCCCAGGGCAGCCCCCTGAGCCCTTTCCTAACCACTGGTGTAATTTCTTATCTGTCATGGAGAGCCAGGGAGAGAGGCTTGGACAGTGCACCAGCTCCACTGGACCCATCTGTGAAGAGAGGGGTGGGGGGACCTGGAAATCCTTATTTGTTCAGCTGTTAGCTGGTTGTGTAGCAGCTTCAGCCTTGGGATTGGATCAGTTGCTTCCAGCTCCTTCCTGCTACCTGAACTTAGAGGAGGAGTAAACACTCCCTTGCAGCGAGCAGACAGATAGGATTGCCTTTGCTGTGCTGTGCAGGGAGTTCTCCACAGTGGTGTGAGTTACATGAAACACCCTTGTTTGTTTTGAAAACATTTTGACTTTGAAAGGGGAAGGGCAGAGGCAAAGGGCTGCAGGCAGCTAAGATCAAAGAGGTGAGCAGAGCTGTCAGTTTGTCTGTCTCTCTTCCTGCACATGTGCATCACTCATTCACTCTCTCCCCGCCTGCCCCTGCTTCTGTTGGCTTCTTGTGTCTATTCAGCAGTGTCAATTTTGCTGACAGGGCACTTTAAAAGCAGCTGTCAAAGGAGTTGGGAATTTTCATCACCTGATGCTGTGTCTGCCCCAGGGAAGTTACTCACCAGTAACCGTCCTTCTTTGAGATGGGCTGCTCGGATCCATTCAGTAATAGGTGTCTCCACGCCGGAGCGTCGTATTGGTCAGAAAAACTTTGTCCTAGCCTGTCAGGAGAGGGTAGGTGGCCACCGCCCCCCCCCCCCACGCCACCCAGTGTGTATATATACGGCTGCCTCCCAACCCCTCCCCAGTTCCTAGGAGTCGCCAACTCCAGATGCGGGGATGGAGGGGAGGGACCTCAATGGATCCGAGCAGCCCGTCTTAAAGAAGGACAGTTACTGGTGAGTAACCCACTGTTCTTCTTCGAGCACTGCTTGGATGTATACAGTAATAGGTGACTGCTACCCATGCTGATAGATGGCAGGTGGAGTTGGCTCTTCCGCCTTCAGCACAGCAAAACCACACCAGATGGGAAAAAGCCCAGCGAACAAGGCTTAGCAGGACCCAAGGGACCAATAGGCCTCTTGGCCTGGCAATGTGGAACCAACAACTGTAAGCACAACCCAAGGAAGGGGGTGGGTCTAATCCAGCTGAGGCAAAGCGTGTGTGGTCTGGGCAGACTAAGGTCACCTTAACCAGAGTAGAGTCAACGCAACACAACCACATGGAGAACATGCATTTGGTTGCTCTACCTGATGGGTATAGCTCAAAGTATGAGAGCCAGAGGATTAATGTCTGGCCCACAGGACACTTCAGCGTGAACTTACGAGAGAGCACTGGAAGCCATAGGTTACAGGGTTAACCATGACAGCTGTGGGCTATGCAGATAACAATAGAGGGGATGAACATTATCCCTCGAACTGGCCGTGTCAAGGCCTGAAAGCACATGCCCAAAATGTGTAAGAATTAAAATACCCGGCTAAGTGCAAGGGAAGGACTACTGAGTTCAGACAAGAAGGGTCTAAGGGTCTTCATTCTAGTTAATGAGAGAAGAAAAGGGGCCAGGGTGGTGCGATGAGCGCCACATGGCATATCAGGCAAGATGTCCCTGGGCTAGGAGGATGCAATGCAAGCCTCCAGCTATGTACAGTGTAAGAACCCAGAAGGCTGCCATTGGGAAGGAGCGTTTCAGGCCAACAGGCGCCCATAAGTCGACATGGTGGCCTTAGGAAGTGCTGTTGACCTTGGTCTCTATGAATATCTTGGTATTTATGCAGACTCAGAGAGAAGGACCCCCTCTTGACCCTTGTGTTCCACCCCAGGATTCAGACAGCAGGAAGACTGCCTGGAGAGGGGGGGGGGGGGGGGGCGGACGGACGAGGACAACGGAAATAATGTTGCCGATTGGCCACTTAGCCGTAACAACTAAAAGTAGACAATCTCTGATGTTCTGGCCTGAGAGTCGAGGGTCTCTGTGGTGGAACTATGTCCACAAAGAGGTGCTCCCAGTCTGGCGAAAAGCTCATAGAAAGATGGACAGGCTGCTTACATTCGCAAGGAGTGGACATTCCAGATCTGACGCGTAAGGCAGAAGAAATGAAACTGGGGAGGGGTCGGGAGGCGGCCGTATATATAGCCACTGGGTGGCGTGGGGGGCGCGGTGGCTGCCTACCCTCTCCTGACAGGCTAGGACAAAGTTTTTCTGACCAATCCAGTGCTCTGGCACAGAGAAATCTATTACTGAATGCATCCGAGCAGCGCTTGAAGAAGAACGTTTGCCAAAGCACATGTGGGGATAGCTACCCAGAGTGCACTGCTCACTTTGTTGACAAAAGAGCTTATAGTGTAAACACACTCCTCGGTCAGAAAAGAGACAGCGTGGGTACACAACAGCAATTTACTTATAGAGGTGGCTGTATGCTGGCAAAACTTTTGTCAGCAAAACTTTCCAGTGTGTCATAGCCTTATACTACCCTAGGCCTCATGTGCCAGTCTTCGTGCTGCAGGCTTTACTGCTGCCTTCCGTGCAATGACAGAAGTGTTGGTTTGGTGTGTGAGCAACTTCCCAGTGTACTCAGCCCAACGTGCAGGTTAGAAAGATTAACTGCATTTTCTGTTCTTGCCTTTTTCACCCCTTCTTCCAACATGCGTGGCCTATTCTGCCCCTCTGCATTCCGGCAGCAGATATCCAAAACTTTACTGATCAGCTTTCAGTGCAGAAGCAGCCAATGACATGGAGACTGGGCAGATTCTAACTACGACTTGCTTTATTTACACACCTCCTCCAGTCCGGTGGTCACAAAGCAATCCCTTCTACCAAGAATCTCGACCCAATTTCTTGTTCCCAAGAAGCAGCTGTGCCCCCAGAAATTACACTAATCAGAGACCACTGAAGACAGCAAACTCTGCAGCTGCTCCCACTTCAAGGCCTGCTGCCTCTACACAGCACTTTGCATAATCAAAATGAGCAACCTAACCCCGCATGTCTTCCTGACTTGCAACATGTGCTCTCACATGAAGAATAAAGAAGTTGGAAGTCTATGTGTACCACCACCACCTGGGGACTGTTCCACCATCTGCTAGAACTGTACAGATGTAGTTTCTGATTCTCCACCTCCCTACACCTTGCACATCACTGAATTTTCACCTCCCTTACACAAGGGGCAGGATTTTACCCCACTTTGCTGAAGTGACAATAAAAGCACAAAGTACCCAGCAGCAGATAATAGCTTGTAAAATACACATGAAAATGAATGGCCATGTTTCCACCAGCAGGTATTTCTTTCCTGTTCTTGTTTGCTACAGCAGTAAACTGGTGTTCTTTCACATCCGGGACAGAGCAGATTTTCCTTTTCCTAGTAGCAGTTTGACTGCAGCTCATTGCTATGTATTCTAGATTGCAATGTTCAACAAACAGTATTAAAGAGCATACACAGTTCTCTACTAACTGCCAAAGAAAACAGCACAATCAATGGATGCTTCGGCTCCTGTTATTACAAAAGAGAAATCAGGGAGTGGAGCTCACAAATATGTTTGAATTAATTGAATAATTCAGTTTAGCATTAACAAGATGAAAGTACAGATCTCCTGCTGGGAATGAATACGTGGATTTTTCTGCATTCCTTTTATTATTCAGATTGCACTGAGCAATCACAATCATGAAGATGGTGTGCAAACAATTAAAATTTAAGCAAAAGGATTTTTTAAAAAGAAAATTGGTGTGTGTGTGATGGGGGAATTGTAAATATTTCATGGGGGAATTTTTTTTCCTCTTTCAAAGAAGAGAAGCAGCAGAAGAATTTTAGAGAATAAACATAACCAATCTGTCTCTTCCAGGGGAGGGTGAGACATGTGCCTAGTAACTATAAAAGAACAAAATTCTAAGCAGCAAGTGAGGAGGACATATTTGCATAATAGATTTTATTTACATAAATTACATTGCTTATAGCACTCTTCTGCTGTGACTTGGCACAGGTAGGAGACAACAGTTCAGAGTGAATGTGGAGACAGAAGCAAAGAGCTTGTTACAACACTTCACTCTATGCAGATCTAGTCAGTTCGCTGGGTCTCTGGTGTGTGCCTGTCCTAGTCTTGTACTGTGCTTGGGAGCACAGGATTAAGTTCTAGAGTCTTGTGGCACTTAAAGAAAACAGATTTATTTTTCGCATGAGCTTTTGTGGGATCTGACAAAGTGGGATTTTCTCCCATGAAAACGCATGCGAAAAATAAATCTGTTAGTCTTTAAGTGCCACAAGACTCCTTGTTGTTGTGGGGTGGTTTTTTTTTTTTTTTTTTTTTGTTGGTCTAGACTAACACGGCTGCCCCTTTGGAATTTAAGTTCTAGATGAACTCTTCAGCCAGATTATGATCTTCTTTACAAAGGGAAATCAGTGTAACTGTTATTCCCTAGCAGAGAGTGCCTGTATGTTAACTTCTGTATCCTGTGATTTGACAGCACTGGCTGTGAAATTTTTCACCTTACAACCAAATACAAGTGTCTGCAATGGATCTGTTTGCTCAGTGGTAGTTTCTTTCTCTCATTAACAATTTGAGTACTAAATTTGTCCTAGTTTCAGTGAGCAGAGCCCCAGGGATCAATCCTGGCTCTGAGGACTGTTTGTATGTAGGTGCCGTGAGATATTTTATTTGCTCTTTGTTGTTTTAATTCTTGACTATAACAATCCATTGATAGCAACACACGTGGCTGCTCTGAAGTAATGCTGCTCTGAAATGTGGCAGTGTTAAAACCTCACCTTCTTACTCATCAAACTTGAGTTTTGTTTGTGTATTATTAGTTGGAGCTGCTTTTTTCTAATGCTCTTAGTACTGCTTATTCAACACTAACGAAGAATGAGAGCTGGAATTTCCATTGCATGGGAGATTCTGATAGATCAACATTTCCTTTTGTGCTCATTCAGTCTGAAATATTGACTTTTTGGGGGCAATGAAAAAAGTTGTGCAAATTCCAAATTAGAAATATGGTTTCTTTTTCCTGGTTTTTGTTTTGACATTCCTGAATCAGAATGATTGTTTCTTGAACAAACAGCAACTAGGCAGTGTATTTGTAGCCATGCTGGTCTCAGGATATTAGAAAGACAGGGTGAGGGAGGTAATAGCTCTTATTGGAGCAACATCTGTTGGTGAGTGAGACCAACTTTCAAACCATGAAGAGCTCTTCTTCAGGTGTGGGAAAGGTACTGTGTCACAGCAAAATGAAAGGGAGAACAGATTGTTTAGCACAGAATCGTAGAAGACTAGGGATGGGGGACCCAAGGAAGTCATCTAGTCCAAGCCTTCCTGCTCAAAGCAGGACCATTAGCATAAGTTTAAGGGACCTGTCATGGTAGCTGTCGCTCTAGTTTGAATGGAACTGAAAAGGAACTCAGTGTGATTTGAAAGTTTGCACCTCTTGCCAACAATAAAAGGTATTTCCTCACCCACCTCATCTCTCAGATCAGGAGCTATTCATTTCGGGTCAGGTCAGTATTAAATGGCCAGTGCTGCTGCACTGCGTCATGGGATTTGTAGTTCATGTGCAGTGCCAAAAGTAGGCGTTTTTGCTTCTGGGTGCGCCAAGGGCAAGCAGGATGAAACGCGCCCTCAAATCGAGTGGTGAAATGGAGCCTTTCAACTGAAATTGCCCTCTAAAATTTGGTGCCTGGGGTGAAGCCCCAGTTGTCCCCTAATTACGGCCCTGTTCATGTGCCTCATGCTCCTAGTCTCCCTGATGGGCTGGGCTCTCAGGCCAGACTGTATCTCCCATGAGACAGTTAGAGGCTTCCACAGTGATCCATATGGCCTAGTCATTTCATCTAAAAATTCTTGAGCTGTTCTGTTCAACACAGCTGTGGGATTCCTTCCCTTCCGAAGCATCTCCATGGACGTGACTAGTGGGATCGACAATTACACCTGTGTCAATCAATGTATGACAGTGGCACAGCCCAGGCCTACTTTGAGCTGCCAGACTCTTGTGACAGGGCATGAGAAGTGAGGAGGAAAAACCTCAACTCAATTTGGAAGCCATATCTGCAATAGGGAAATTGGGCCTTGCTGACAACGGGAGTCAGCAATAGGCACAGCTGAACCTGCTTTGGCTATCAGTGTAAATTAGGACAACCAACTCTAATGTTCCTTCTAAGGCCCTAACGCAGCTGAGCAACTTATGGTGCTTGCTGCACCCCCTCCCCTGCGCGGGCCAGATCCTGTCCGCCCTGCTGGCCCGATCCTGCTTCCCCCACTTGCCCGGCCACCGCCCCAGTTGGCCCAGTCCTGCTCCCCATATCCCCCTCAGCCAGCCCAACCCCTTCTTCCCTCCAACCCTCCACCCTCTTTCACAGCTGGCAGCCCCTGCCATGTCCCCAATCACCCCCTTATCCTGCCACTAGAGCAGTGCAACCTGGCCCTCAGCCACTCCTTCGACCAGAGAAGCTCTCATTGAGCATGCACAGAGATCCTGTGCATGGTCAGTGAGAGTTTACTCTGAGCGGGAGTCTTAAAAGCTCGCCGCAAGGGAACATTGACCATCTCAGCACCCATTCAGAAGATGAGAGCCTGTGGTCTGAACTCACATGTGGCTATCTATGTGCATGTCTACACTTGCAGCTGAATCACTGCATCTGTTGCTGACTCCTGTTGTCAACTCTGAGTAATTTTCTGAGTATAGACAAACTTAGGAGCTTTGTAGCTGTGGCAGGTGGAAAATAATCATCTTCTTTATACTTGTAAAGTGAGTGTTTTGAGAGATGATAGCCAGGGAGCCATTTTTAGAGCCACTCACGTCAGTCAATCTCTGTTCTCTGCAGTACATTTTCCAGTTTTCAGATGGCAATTCCGTCCATGCACCCTTGAAAGGACATTTTGTCTGTCAGGCTGTTGCCAGCACTACCCTGCAGCTGATCTCACGCAATATAGCCTGCAAAGCACATTCCAGTCCAAGCTCTGTGCAGCAGGACAGAATGTTGTTCTAGTAAAGGGACAGGTACTGCTAGGTTTTTGGCAGAATGCTTCTTTCAGCCGCAACATGAAGGAAGCTGGCAAGGTTCCCAGATGCAGTGCTAGGCCACAGGTTAGGGTGAAGAGTAGCTGCTATCTCATTATTTCATTGTAGCAGGCTTGCTCTGCACACCAGCTGGCACATGGGATCAAAGTAAAAATTATGGGTGTCAGTAAAGCAACGCTAGTGGCAAGGATTCCACACAGCCCTGCTGTCTCTGTTCGGGCTAACTCAGCCTTTTTCCAGAAGCATTAACCTCCTGAGGGGCCAACTCTTGTCTGATTTCATTATGGGAAACATTGGGTGATTTGTTTTAATAATGGTTCAGGGGCTGATCAATTAGTCACTGTCAATGGAAAGAACAGAAAAGGGTATTTGGAAGCTGGGCTATACTTTGCCTGTGAAAAACAACATGCAAATCCATAGCAAGATGGGGAGGCTGTTGCAAGTCCGGTTTCAAAGCAATATGTCTTATGGCTGCTGCCCCGCCTCTGCATTCCTCCCTCTGTCTCTTCTTTTGTTAAGGTTGCAGATCACTTTGGCATATCTGAAATCTTTCAAGGCTTCATTGACCCTGGCAAGGCTGGTTTGTCAAATAGACCATGCCTGGTAACATCACTGCAGCTCAGGCTTACAGCGTAGCTGTTAGCTTTCTCTTATACATGGCTGTATGAGTGTCCCACTTAAGTAATAAGATCATGACCAGTAAACAGTAACCAAGTGGTGTGACCTGTTTCTGACAGTGCCTGTTTTGTGCCTGAACTTGGAATGAACTGGGATCAAGTCACTGATGTCAGGAAATGAAAAACAAAAAGAGTGTTACCGCCTCCAGTGGCCCGGATGATGACAGCGGTGTAACCTTTCCTGGCTGCTTTCACAGGTCAAATCTATAAAAGCAACAGATTAGTTACTTCAGCACTCCTCTGCTTGATAATGGAGTCTCTGAGGAGGGGAGAAGCCAAGCAAACCAAGCAGACTCTAGCTCTAGCAATTTATTTTTAAACACTCACCAGCCCTTATTTACTGAACTGTAAATGCAAGAATCCATTGAGTTACTCCACCTTTACAACTGAGCGTAAAGAACAGAAGTTCCCCATAGGCTGAATACAAGTAATTTTCTACATTAGCATTTGTAAGCCATGAACATTCAATAATATACAAATGTAGCACAAAGTTGTACTACAAAAAGAATCGTCTCTTATATCAGTATCTAGGTGTGGAGAGCATCCAGAAATGGTCTGGGGTAGTTACACCTCTGAATTCACTCCTGCAGTCGTAGCTGGGATGACAGTTGCATTTTGAGTTGGGAAAATGGATGTTTTGATATGCTGGCAATTCAACACAACTGAAAGGAAGTTTTGGATTCGAGTTGAAGATTCAAAAAAAATTTTAGCAACTGAAAAGGTAAACTTTGAAGCAAAATAATTGGTTTTGATTTTGGGCATTTAAAACATTTAAAAATGTTTAAAGAGTTAAGTTTAAAGAAAATTTTGAAACAAAAAGCTGTTTCGAATAAACCTTTTTTTTTTTTTTTTTTGTAATTTTTATTAGGAATGCCTCTCCCAAAACCATTTTGGTGAAATTGACACAAACTCACAAAATGTTTTGGTGTCATCAAATCTGCTGGGTGGGTGGGCTTTTGGGGGTGGGGGACAGAAAAAGTTTCACTGAAAAGATTTGATGGGCTCTAGCTGTATTAAGAATCACTGTGTGGCTGTATAGCCACCCAAGTATTCTGCTATGCAGAAGGGATGGATTTTCAGCAACAAGGTCTGCTGACTTCCTGGTGTAAAACTACTATCACACATCCAATAATGGCAGCTAACCAATATTTTCATCATGAAAACACTGAGAATCTTTATACAGCGTCTCTGTCTATATACAAGTGGTATCCGTCTGTATATGTGTGACATACACTCCTTTGCATGTTTTGTCTGGCTGTCTATTCAGGCAGTATCCATCTGTCTCTTCATCTGCATATGTGCAAATCCATCTGTTGTCACACTAGTTACATGCCTACACAGTAAACTAGTTAGAGTTCCAACCTCGCTAAATAAGATATTTTTAAAGAGGAGAGGTTTTAAAGGGGTTGTGGAGACTTCCCCTCTTCTTCTCAGTCTTCTTTCCAATACCAGTCTCAGCTTAACTTGAGCTAACATATCAAAGAAGTGATCTGGATATGGTCATGTCTACACTACAGACTTATGTTAATACCAAGTTGCAACAGCATAAAACTGCAAGCAGTGAGTACATCACTTCTTGTGTCAGCGGTGTGTGTATTCATCAGGAGTGCTTATGTTGATGCATGATGCAATGCATCATGGGTAGGTACATAGTTCAGAGTGGAACCAGCCACTGTCTAGCACACTGTCTTTTGGGAAGTTTTGAAAATGTATGATGGGGCTGAAATGAGTAACTGGGAGTCTTGGGGTTAATTACCGAGTGTGCAACTGTCTTCGTCCCATATTGTCATCTGTAATGCCACCCATAACTTTTGTTTCTTTTTTTTTCAAAATCCCATGAAGCTATGTGGCCCTTCTTGCTGTGCACTGTCTCTGACAGAAGCATGGACACTCCACAGCTCTGGACTGCTGTTATACAGTATTTGCAGAGCTGGTAGAAGAACCAAATTAGTGGGAAACATGACAGTTTCATGGAGGACAGACTTCTGTGGGATATAGCAAAGACTAGTTTGAGGTTGTTGGCATTCAAGGACCAGTTGCAGATGGTTGAGTGCTGCTTCTGGGCCCAAGAAATAAGCTGTGATTGGGTGGATTACATTATAATGAAGGCTGGGTGTGATGAACAGCAACAGCCGAAGTTCTGGATTCTCAAGACCACATTCGTGGATCTAAGAGCTGAGCTTACCCTGCGCCTCCAGTGCAGAGACACCTAACGGAGAATGGCACTGACAGTAAATAAGCGAGTGTCAATCACACTGTGAAAACTTGGTGTGCCAGTTGGCTATCAATCAGTCAGCACTTGAGTCAGGGTCAGGAAGTCCATTGTGGGGGCTGTTGTCATTCAAGTGTGCATAGTCATCAGTCACCTCCTGCTACAGAGGATGGTGGCTCTCAGCCACGTGCATGACATAGTGGATGCTTTATCAGCAATGGACTTTTTGAACTGCTATGGCAGGATAGATGGAGCACTTCCCTGTTTTGGGACTAGGTCAACTGAGCACATCAACAGAAAAGGTGACTTCTCTATGGTTATGTAAAGATTCATGGATCCTTGGAAATGCTTCACTCGCATTCATGCAGGCTGGTCAGGGAAGCTGTGTGACACTTGCATTTTTAAGAAGACAGGGCTTCTCAAAAAGCTGGAAGCAGGAACTTTCTCTTCTGACTGGTGGATTATCACTGGGAATGTTTAAATGCCAGTAGTGACCTGAAGCAATCCAGCACACCTGTTACTCCCCTGGTCCGTAAAGCCATACACTGACTATCTCATCAGCACCGAGGAATAATTCACCTAAGTTCATCAGGTGCACAATGATAGCTGAATGTACTTTTGGTCAATTGAAGGATTGCTGGCATAACTGAGACATAAAAATGGATCTCAGCTAAAAAAAAAAAAAAAAAAAATCTCAGTGGTTACAGCTGCCTGCTGTGTCATGCATGGTATCTGTGAAGCAAAGGGTAAAACCTTTCCACCAGGTGGGAGGCAGCAGGCGGAGTGGCTGTCTAGTGACTTTGAATAGCCAGACACAATGACTCTTAGAAGAGCTCAGCATGGAGCTGTACAGATCAGGAAGGTTTTGAAAGACCATTTTCACAGCAAAAGACAATGATGTATTTTCTTGTACTGTGCTGTAGCTGTCCCTGCTCTTTTGGGGCCTGGCAGAAATTGTGCAGTGATCACTGTACATGCAGGCATATAGCATTATCATTGCACTTATTCATGTTTGTGGCTTATCCTAGTAGTTGTCACACTGCACAGTAACACGTAATTACCTGCTTTCAGACCTGCAAAGCACTCAGTAACAGATGTTTTGAACTAACAGTCAGGGCTCGATTAAGGCTTGTGGGGCCCAGGGCTACCCACTCTTGTGGGGTCCTCCCCAGCAGTGGTGTCTCGCTTGGGGATGGGGCAGCATGGCTCCACCAACGCGGGGGCCGGGTCCAGGACCTGCAGTTTTGCTGGTGCTGGTGGGGGAGGCAGGGACTCTGGGGCTAAGTGGGCTCCACAACCTGGTGGCATTTGGTGTGGGGGGGGGTGGGGGGGGCGGTTGGCCAAGGCTTGTTCCTTGCCAGCACTGAAGGGGGGATCCAGAATTGAGTAGGGTCTGGGTCCCATGGCCTGGTGGCACTGTAGGCAGTGGGGGTTCGCCGGGGCTTGCAGTCAGGTTGGTGCTGTGGGGGGGGGCAGGGCCCAAGGTCCAGTAGCCCTTGGGGGGGGGATGTTGGTCAGTGCCTATGCTCAGTTGGTGGGAGGGGGCCACATCCAGCCCAGCCCGGGGCCCAGGCAGCAAGACGGCCCTCCATGAGTGATGAGGACTCCCTCTCTCCGTGGGGAGTGCTCAGCAATGTGTTGGGAAGCCTCTGGCCATAGGGGTGGGGCTAGGGCAGGGCCAGGCAACAATAGGCCTGGGATAGTGGGAGTGGAGTAGTGATGCTGTGGCGTGCACAAAGTCAGACCTTGGTGCATTCCCCTTGGGAGTGTTGTGAGTTTGGCAGCTCTGCCAGGGCAGAGACACGGCGGGGGAAAGGCAGCACATCGTGGTGGGGCTGGCCAGAATCAGGACAACATGGCTGTCGCAGGTCTGTGTCTGGATCTGTGTTGGTCTTCAGTGTCCCCCAGGGTGCAGGTGTGGGGGTTGTAGCAGCGAGCTCTAATGCCCCATGGTACGCTGAAGGAGGATATGGGGAGGTCCCAATACTGAGTTCTCAATGGGCTGTAGAGGACGTTGAGCCTGGGAATGTTGACCTTTCAGGTTCACCAGAGTGGCCAACATTTGTGTTTGCTGCTTGGGATGCTTTTTATGCTTTAGTGCATCTCTCTTTTCTTTTCCTGCTAGGCCTTTCTCCTTTCTGCTCTTCCCTTCTGCAGGCTCTCCCATCATCACCCTCCAGTCCCTATACTTGTGGTCCAGTTCAGCGCTGGCTTTCAGGCTTTTTCTGAACATGTCATCCAAGGTTTTCCTCTTTCTGTTCCTTATCTGGCTCAGGTGTCCCGCAGGTGTGGGGAGGGAGATACTGAAGACCACAGCAGCAGCAGCTGGAGGTAAAACACACAGAGCTGCTGTTGTCAGAGCCTTCACCTCAGAGAGTGAAACAACAGATGCTGAACTCACTTGCCTATATTTTGCAGGTCTAGAGTCACATTTCCAAAGGGGCAGCTGTGTTAGTCTAGTCCAGCAAAAATAAACCAAGGAGTTGTGTGGCACTTAAAGACTTCGTCAGATGCTTCGAAGTTGGGGAAACTTACAGAATGGAATGAAAATAAATGCACGGGCGTGTAAAACATAGCAAATGTTGATTTGCTGTTACTGTATGACTTAATCCTATGTTTTACATGCCCGTGCATTTATTTTCATTCCATTCTGTAAGATCCCCCAACTTCGAAGCATCTGACGAAGTGGGATGCTCTCCCACGAAAGCTCATGTAAAAATAAATCTGTTAGTCTTTAAGTGCCACACGACTCCTTGTTGTTTTTTTCTTGTTAGAGTCACAGAACTTCTTGTGCTGTCAGGCTGAAAAAGGGGGCAACTAATCTGCATGGTTTTGTATTTGCATGAACACAAAAAGCACAATTAGGTATTAGCACAGTGTCACTGGTGGGTGCAGGACATGACGCTTAATGGTATCTGGGTTGGTTTGATCACAGATCTGTCAATATCTGCAATGTCACTGAAAAGAAGCATGAAATACTGTCTTTTGTAATAAGCTACTCTTTTAATTGTTCAAACTCTGTTTAGGTTAGTTGAAGGGTGAAAAATCACCATTAGTGGTAAGAACCTTGAAAGAGGGACCAGCCCTCTGTTTTCAGCTTGGTAAAAACAGAATGGGATGAGGGTTAGCATTAGCTTATGCTGGAACCATGCTTGAAACACTGCTTCATCCTTGCTAAAGAACATATCAATAGCCTGGCTTCTTGAGAAGCCTGTCTTTTGCTATTTTGATCAGAGGAGCTGTTTATAGCTTTCTGAATTCAAGAGCTGAAATCACTGAAGAGAAGACAGTTGGAGCAACCAGAGGGTAGTGCTGGTGCACAGTGGGCAGAGCCAGTGGATAGTGAAAGCAGATTGCTGGACAGCAGGATTGGTTAGTAGGTGGTTCTGGTGGACAGTGGGTGGAGCCAGTAGCCAGCATGACTGACCAGCAAGTGGCGCTGGCAGACAGCTGGCATGAGGGACATTCCCTACATACCCTGGGATTTTGTTGGGAATCTGTTTAAAACTGATTCTTCAGATCGGTGTTGGTTTTGCTATTAAGTTTACATGTTCTGTTATGCTGTGTGGGGTTTTGATTGGAGTCTTGTTCTGCACTGATTCTCCAAATCAGAGGTTTGATTTTGCTATTGTGTCTTACATTCTTTTCTATTACTATTAAAGCCCTATACACCACACTCAGACTTGTGCTTGCGAGTGGGGAAGCATTACCCCTTTGGGATGCCAAGGGAATATTGCATAATTGCCCAGGAAACTGGGTGGGGGCTCGAGCTGGGTAGTGTTGTAACATTATTTGGAAACCCCTAGAAACAGAACCTGGACCTGGTTTTGCCATCTCAGAGCTCTATGTGCTTGTTCTCACTTGTGCCTGGATTGCTTGTGCCCAGCGCCAGTCACAGCCCACCTGTGGAAAATGCAGCCTGCTGGGACGGTAGGGATACAAGGAGGGAATTGTTCATTGGCATGATGCTAGTAGCTTCGGGCAGTGGTGCCGAAAACTGGCACCATCTGTGATTTTAGCTGATGTCTCACATCTGAGGGTAGGAGTCACAGACCACAAAGCTGCTGCTGGTGTCCCGAAGCCACCAGCATGCGTCTGTGGCCAGCCTGTGTCCTATAATGATACCTGCTACAGTTATTGCAGCCTGGCATGGGAAACTCCTACCACACAGAGAGAAATAAGGCAGCCCACCCCAGAAATCTTCAGCAGAGGATTGCAGCAGCTCCAGGAAGGCTTTCATTGAGATCTCTCAGGAGTCATCAAGAGACACCCTGTGCACATAAACAGACTGCTTCACTTGGCCCCTTGGGTGAACTCAAGGGGACTGCAAAACTGACCATGAATGTACCTCTCCTGGCTGTTCTGCTGCCTCTTCTAGCACGATCAAAGTGATGAAATATCAGCAGCTGTGTTCTGCTCTTAAGAAGCCATCAGTGTAACAGAAAAGTTACCTACACATCTATCTGAGGTTCCTTCCCTGATCGGGCTCACCTGTGCTCAACTGACAGGACTAGCTGGATGTCAGAGGAGTCAAAAACAAGTCCTGGCCTGCTGTGCAGCTGATGCTTCTGGTTCCCTGTCTCCCATAATCCTCTTCCTCACACAGCTCCTCCTTCTCCTCCTTGCTGTTCATGGCAGAGGCCTGTGATTCAGGCTCCTCAGAGGTACTCATAGTCTACATGATCCCTGTGCACTGGAATTCAGTGGTGAACAAAGCAGTCAGGGGGAATGGGAATGAAGCATTGTGGTACAGCTGCTAGAGGACTGTCCAAGTCTACACTCGTGTCTCCATACATCATCTCCCCAAGCAGTGTTGAACAGAGGTCAATGTTACTATGTTGGTATAATGGGCCACATACTCAACTGGGAAATAAATGTCAGTATGGGCACATGCACCACAAGGCTGATGCAAAGCAGTGCACATCACCCTGGTTTTGAGTGTAGACCAGGCCTTAGTCTATACTAGAAATGCTACAGCTGCACAGCAATGTTGTATCTGTACCACTGTAGTGTAGACACTTATTACACAGATGGAAGGGGTTATCTCGTTGTGGTCGTACATCCGCCTTTCCAAAAGATGGTAGTTACGTCAGCGGAGGAATCTTTCACGCCCCTGAATGATGTAGTTAAGTCATCTAATAGTTATAGATATAATTGTATTTAATATATATCCAGAACTTTTTATTCACAGAACTCAAAACACTTAGAATAGTAGGTCAGGATCAATATCCACACATAATAGATGGGGAAAAGACACCTAGAGCAGCAAAATGATTGGTTCGTTTGTGGTCACTGAGGAATTGAATGTAGGTCCTCACTCCTAGTTCAGTGACCTGTGCCAAACCACAATGCCTCCCTTTTAATACTGCAAAAAAAGTATTTCAGTCTCTCAGCTGCCTTGATCCTGCAGTCAGGTTGGCCTTTATTTTTCTGCTTGCTTTTTTTTTAAATATTAGAAATGTAGGCCTTATCTAGGCTGAGGTACTGTGTTGACAGGGGTTCTAGTGCAATTGTCACTGCAAGAGCCAAGAGAGTGAAAGTTGAGCTATGACGGGCTTTATAACCACATCATTTAAAATTCTTTTTCCACTTGGTTTTGCAAACACCTATTTAATATTAATGAGTGAATAAAACATTTTTTTTTATAAAGGAAGTCTTTATTAAATCATCAGTAACCTCAGCCCTTCAGTGAACATGTTAAGAGCTCACATTAAACATCCCTGACTTTCCAGTGGTTCTCTAGCAAGTCCTGGGAAATTCAGATTTGCCATCTTTATGTTCCTGATATTTCTAAGGTAAAAATAAGCAGATTTTCCTGTTATAAAAGAACAGCAATGCAGGACTTTTTCCCTTAGTCATGGAGCAGATCCTGAGCCTGCTATTTTAAAAAGATCGCCTGTAAGTGAGAGAATGGGAAATGTTGCTGAATTTAACATTCAAGACTATGGCTGGGAAGGCAATAGTTCTCCTTGCCTCCAAGAATGTTCAAAAATCACTTTCTGTCTTTAATCAGAGGAAAGTCAATCTTAAGAATTTTCATGATTCAAAAATCTGAAAAGAAATATGCTGGATAAATCAAAATGTTATGACTGACCATTTAAAAATTATTACCATATGTTTTTTGGCTACAATAGCTTCAGTTTCTAAATCAAATCTCCCCCCCCCCATTAAAATGAATGGCAAAACACTCATTCAGCTTTATGGGGCAGGATTTTTCCCTTGGTTCTATTCCCAGCACAGTCCCTAATGTAACCAGCAATAGTTGTGATGTTTGTAAAAGTGCTAAATTAAAATCTAGCACTTAAAGCTTGAAGGAGTCCTCCTGGGGCTCTCTAGGCAATTTTGTCAGCTTATATGGGTTGGAA
The DNA here is from genome assembly GCA_007922195.1 of Podocnemis expansa. Classification (NCBI taxonomy): domain Eukaryota; kingdom Metazoa; phylum Chordata; order Testudines; family Podocnemididae; genus Podocnemis; species Podocnemis expansa. The sequence continues at coordinate 93,712,751 of ML681966.1, read as the reverse complement.
TCTATGGTACGGTTGGGTGAGTTGTGCCCCTCTGTTCTAAGGAGCAGCTTGCTTTCACACTCTCTGTTTTTGGTTTCTGGTTTAGTCTAAGGCTACGTTCACACACAGAGATTTATTTTGAAACAAGTTATTTTGAAATAAGGTAATTAGAAATAAAATCTTTAATTTGATTTAATTTAAATCGAATTAAGGAAAACCACCAAATCGAAATAGCACGTCTGGACACAGGACTTGCTATTTTGATTCAGGAGAGGGGCACCATGGGAGGTGTGGCAACATGGCCTCTGGCAAGGCCATGTTGCCACTCAGTCCCCTGCCTGGCTTTCACCTGGAGAGCCAGGCAGTGAAAAACAGCCCCCAGGGCAGGGATCCCCCTGCCCTGCATCCCCCGAAGCTGGTGGGGCAGTGGGGGAGGGACCGTGGGGCACCTCCCCTTCCCCAAGCGGGGGTCCTGGAGCTGGCTTGCAGGGCTTGCCTGCTGCCAGCCTCGCAGGAGGTCCCGGAATCGGCTCCCCAGGCTTGCTGGGGATAAAAAAAACAAGGAGTCATGTGGCACTTTAAAACTAACAGATTTATTTTTCGCATGAGCTTTCATGGGAAAAAATCCCACTTCCTCAGATGCTTCGAAGATGGGTGAACTTACAGAACGAAATGAAAATAAATGCAAGGTGGTGTAAAACATAGGATCAGGTCATACAGTAACAGCAAATCAGAGCAGTTTGAACCATGGCTTGAACCTAACAACTGCTCTGATTTGCTGTTACTGTATGACCTGATCCTATGTTTTACACCACCTTGCATTTATTTTCATTCCATTCTGTAAGTTCACCCATTTTTGAAGCATCTGAGGAAGTGGGATTTTCTCCCACGAAAGCTCATGTGAAAAATAAATCTGTTAGTCTTAAAGTGCCACACGACTCCTTGTTCTTTTTGCTGGGGGTGCCAGCTGCTGGTGGGGTGGTGGGTGCGGAGCCCACTGGCCCCACAGCCTGGGCTCAGCAGCTACTGGTAGGGCAGCTGGTGCCCGAGCCAGCTGTCCCTGCAGCCCGGGCTTAGTGGTTGCCGCCTGGGTGGTGGATGTGGGAGCCGCAAGGCCCCACAGCCCGGGCTCGGCAGCTGCTGGCAGGGCGACCGGTGCCGGAGGCAGTTGGCCCTGCAGCCGGGCTCGGCAGCTGCTGCCCGGTGGCTCCCACACCCACCGCCCGGGTGGCAGCCGCTGAGCCCGGCTACAGGGCCGTCCGGCTCCGGCACCAGTTGCCCCGCCAACTGCCGCCAAGCCCAGGCTACGTGGCCAGCTGGCTCTGCACCGGCTGCCCTGCCAGCAGCCACTGAGCCTGGGCTGCGGGACTCGCCGGCTCCTGCATCCGCTGCCCCGGCAGCAGCCGCCCAGCCCGGGCAGCGGGGAGAGGCGGCTCCCGCAACCGTCACATGGGCGGCAGCCACTGAGCCCAGGCTGTGGGGCCAGCCAGCTCTGCACCAGCCACCCTGCCAGTGGCTGCCGAGTCTGGGCTGTGGGGAGACCCAGCTCTGTCACTGACTGCCCCCTTGAGCCCTCCTGCACCTCCACTCAGCACCCTGGCCAGGATGCTGAGCAGGGCTGAGTCTTCCTCCCAGGGTGCCATGCACCCTGGCAAGAAGTTTATCTGTTATATCGATATATGGATCATATTGATATAACAGAGCCAGACGGCGTTATTTTGAAACCACAGTTTTGAAATAACCCTCATTTTGATAACAAACAAGGTTTTATTGTATAGAAATGATTTTCCTTATTTAGAAATAAGTGAGCTTCTTATTTCGAAATACGGAAACGTCGTTTGGACATGACTGCTTTTAAATCGGAACAATGGTCATTGTATCAATTTAAAAGCCTCGTGTGGACATTGCCTAAGAAATAAAATATTGTTACATTACAACCTTCCAGTGAGAGGACTTATCTTTCTTTATCTAACTTCTTTGTGTGTAGGTCTTAATAAGGGCCTAATTGAATGGGAGCCTTCCAATCCCACTCATTTAGGTTATTAGTTTCAAGAGCTATGCCCAAAGAAGTTAGACAAATTCCAATAGGTTCTGGGTGATTAAAACCCCTTCTGCTCCTTTGAAACCTCCAACCCTAACTTTTTTGTGCCTCTCTTTGCCGATCTGTAACATGTGCAGTGTGGCACTGACTTCACAGGCGTGTTGCAACTCAAGATGGCTTTTCAAGATTGTTTCATGAAAACCCACTGGTAGAAGTGCAAATGTTTGTTTCATTTTTACCAGGATATGCTGATTAGATTTTTAAAACAAATTATCAACTATGTATATCAGGCCAAATTCTATTCATTAGTTTTAGCAAGTCAGGAGCCTTAGTGGAATCTGCCTAGTACATGGCACTTACCTTGGCTTGGCTGGATACGCTGTGCACTTGGCTGCTAGCCCAATGTTTCTGAACTGTTGTGCAACTATAGCTCCTCAAATTAGATGTACAAGCCAGACATATATTGTTTTGCTTCACTCTAAAATATTAAATATACAGTCAATTGAATTAGGAAGTTATAAGAACTATGAATGTTTAGAGATTTAAATACAGCAGATAAGAATTGTTTTCCTTTGCTTTTCCATTAACCTGGTGTTAATTAGGTCAGAAATGTATAGTATCTCATTTTACGGTGTAGAAGATGGTGTATATTTCTGACTTAATTACACTCTCATTTTATAGCTTAGGAAATAGTACCACTGAAGTACTAAGACCGTAGTGTTAAACTCATTTGCATTGTGGTCCAGATTTGACTTAAATGTACGTCAAGTGGGCGTGTACATATCATAAATTGAAATACTGCGGAATTCTTGCAGCATCCTGGAGCGCTGTGTATGTTAGACTGCACTCCACTATACCACACTGTCTGTCTCAATTAGGGAGACACTGAGGTTTCACAGGCTATGTATGCACTGTAATTTAGGTTGAATTAAGGAGGCTGAATTTGAAATAAATTAGTCTTTGTCTACACTAGACTTTCATTAAGTCAAATTAAGAAATTCCTTATTTAGACTTCATGAAAGCTTAACTGAAATTAGTAACAACCTCCTGTTAGTTGGAATTAAGCCTTAATTAAACTCCTTAGTTTGAACTAAGGACTGTGTAGACCTGGATTAACCCTTAATTCAACTTTATTAAGGTTAAATTAAGGGCAGTTAGGTCAAATTTACAAAGTGGACTATGTCAATTTAACTTAAGCCAATTTAGTTCACTTTGTTAATTCAACTTAATAAGGTTGAGTTTAAGTTGAATGAAAGTTGAACTTATTAGTTCAAATTAACAAATTCAACCTAACTTTTTCTAATGTAGACATAGCCACAGAGAGCAGTCTCCAGTACCCAGTGCTCCACAATGTCCTGAGACCTGACACTCTTGTGGCATCGTCTAATGCTGGGTGTGTGAGACCTCTCTCTTTCTCTTTCTCTCTCTCTGTTGGGGGGAGTTTGGTCCCACAGAGTACAATCACAGGCTGGATGGAAGGGTTTCGTGGGCTGCGTGTTTGACATCCCCTGTGAGTAGATAAAAGGACGAGCCTCCTTAGCACTTCAACCTAGAAGAAACAACATTTCTAAATTCCCATGAAGACAATTGTTTCTTTAAGATATTCAAACTGCTGGGCTTAACATGTTTTCTGTGAGAATTGTGCATCTGTTTGGATTTTTGGGAGGCTATTAGGGAGAATTTGGTGTAGAGTATTTATGAGAAAATTGTCAACTAATGGACCTCATCCAGAAAACCTTTACTCTCATTAGAGGCAATGGGGCTACTCCCATGATTAACAATGATTAACAATTGTGACTGAGAATCTGGACAACCTGCCTCTTTAAAATCAGTCTTGGCAGATGCTTCCCTACTGGCTCAAATGCCTGCAATTTCAGGACCACAGTACCATCAAACTCCTTTTGCTAGCTACATCTGCCTAATCTTACTCAGATAAATGGGTTAGCCAGATTGTATCTTGGAGGTACTAAAGTCTGTGGTAAAACTTTAATGGATAATTATAGCTTTATCATGTTGGCATGTTTACTAGGATATTTTTGTGAAACCTTTAATACCATTGAAGCATGACTGTCTTGTTAAAAGGATTTTAGTGATTTAGCTGCAATGACCACTGCCCAAGCAGTAATGGAATCCCGTCGCTCTATTCATTGTAAGTGCCAGTGCTGCCTCCAATGAAGGTTTAAAAATGCCAACATAAGTTGGGTCTGATTCCCTTGCAGGGCATGATGGGTTTGTCACTGTTGCCCAAACTAGAACTGGAATGAGCTGCTGAGTTATTTGAGTCACATTGTAACTGTCCCTTCTCTCATCAATATAGAGCTCTGGACAGAAATCATGTAGTCAACAGGAAGAGTATCTTTTTTTTATTCCAAGAATTAATGAGACTAGCAAAACTCATGCATGATAAGTATGCAAAATGACCAAGGCTACATGTTATCACTGTGAAAAATGAACGCCAATGGTAGTAGAGTCAAATTTTATTATTTTTTGGAGTAGAGGGGATGATTTTATGATAATCTGGGAAAATTATAATATTTACTATAGAGATGTTTGTTTTAACACAAAACAGACAAGTCATATATTCCCATTAAATTATCTTCACTTGCCCAGATGGCCTCTGTTGCTGAGTGCTTCCTGTATAATCACTGTAAATTATTTTTTTGTTGATTTTTGTTCTGTCATTAAGCTAGCAAAAATACATATGAAACCTGGATTTTTGCATGCCTTCAGTAATTGTACAGGGCAGTGAAGTCAATGGCTTGTATGGGCATGTTGTGAATTTGTCTCACAGTTTGTATAATTGAAAGTGCTCCCATCCCCCAACTACTCTTACTTGACCAAGTTCTCCTCTTCTTTAAAGTGATGTCAGTGAAGTCTCATTGGGGAAAGGAGAAGGGTAATTTGGTTCTCCTCCTTTCCACCTCAAATATGTGGTGGAGCTCAACATATTTGCTCTAAATCAGTTTGTGCTAAAATCACGAGGCTGGGCATATGTGTCAATGAGACCAGACCTGGGTCTGCTGAGTGCAAGATTCAGACTATAAACACTAAATCCTGCTTGCTCTGTATTGATTTGCTATCCCAGAAGCAGAGTCAGAATGAGCTCTATCACTTCTGAGGGCCAAATTGATTAGTCACAAATGTGCAATGTCAGTGATGCGTACCAAGGTTCAGGTGGTCTGGTACCCTTTGCTGGACAATTTACTATATGCATTTCTTTCTAAGGACAGGAGTTTGTGAAAGGACCCCTGGAGGCTATGAAATCTGAAGAGAACATCTTGTGGGAGTCCAGCACGGAGAACCTTGGTCAATTAGTTCAAAACAATGTTTATGCACATTCATTAGAATCTAGAATGGCTGTTTGGATTGACCAAGATCCAGTGGCTGGAAACTGACACTAAACAAATTTGTCATGTAAATAAGGTGCACATTTTAAGAGAAGGGGGCGGAGGCACTTGCTTGCTAAGTTTCAGGGGTTCCTAGTTGATGATGTTCAGATCCTGCTTTACACATAAGCGGCATTTCAAAACGTGTTTGTATATATAAGGGGTTCCTTGCACCTTATATGTCCTTACTGAGCTACCATTTCTCTTCTGCAGTGGAACTGAAAGAAGAAAGGGTGGACAAAACACCATGAGGGAGGGTTGCCAGAAGTGGGCCTTATTTAGGGCCAAAGGGTCCTTGATCCCCAACTTTCACCCCATTTGTGGGGCCCCAACATCACACCCTTCCATTTTATGCAGCAAGGAGTTAATTTCTGAAAGGAGACTTACAACTGAGTGACGACATGCTTTGCAGGCTTTCAAGTTAAATTACTTTAGCCTTAAAAACCCCAGTAAGTGTCACACCCTTTATTATCTTCCAGGAAGGTTGAGTTAAAATGTTGGCTGGTGTCATTTCTATCAGCACTCCACCTCAACAAGACATTTAGACATTCCATGCACATCGGCATAGAAGACACGAGGCCTGCACTGGCAGTAATTAGCATTCAAACTGGGAAAGAGACTACATATTAATACATTGTTCTTTTATTGGGTGACATTTATTTACAATGACAGGGCTGTGGACTTAACTGTAATTCTTCAGAGAGACTTGAAATGGTGGTACTACATGATTTTCACTGCATTAATCATGGGAATAGATCAAATAAACACCCACTGAGGGCTTTTTGTATTCATCTCGTGTCCAGTTGTTGGAACATTTCTCTTTCAGGGCAGCCAATCTAATTGGACCAAAAGGGGGAAATAAACAACGGTAAAATGTACATGAAAGCAAGAACCATTTCATATTGTAATGGGAAAAAGATCTTCCCTAAACAGTACAGGCCATTTTGAACTGATAGCTGAGTCTGTGTTTTACCATGCATTATCTGTTTTCAATTAATAAGTGCCAGAATCGACCTAAATGTATAAAGAGAAAACAAGCACCCAGAAGCTCTCAGGAAGCTTTATTGGCACTCAATCTGATTAGGGCCTGAAGGACATTTCTGTGTCTGCTCACTTTTTTACTCATCACGAGTAGGCTTTTCAGTACTGCTCAGTGGTGGTCTGAACTCTGCTCCCATTGAAGTGGGTGATAAAACCTCTCAGTGTTAATGGGAGAGGTAATTTTCTTGAAAAATCCCCTCGTCTGTGGTGGTGTTACTGGGTCTCTTTGTGTCTGGTCTACACAGGATTATGACGCTGTTTGGGGCACCAGTTACACAGCATTACTGCCAATAGTAGCAGTTCCTGCCTTGGTAGCTTGGGAAAACCCAGTGTTTTGGCCAGGATGGCGGCTGTCACGTACATTCCTGTCTTTCAGACCTAAGAGCACCTTCGGGGCTCAGCAGTGCTTGGTTGGTGCACCTTTGAGTACCAGAGCACAGGGTGGTGGTGTTGGGGGCAGGCTCTGTCAGGAACAATTGTTTGCGGTGATCCCTAGGTCCCAGGGCAGCAGACCAGGTGCAGCACCCCATAAGGATGTGCAGCACACAGTTGTCTGCATCCCCAGCCAGGTCCTCTACCAGCAGGGAGGGGTTTGAGTGAGCCTCTGCCTCTTCCATGCCCCTTTGGAAGTATGAGCGACCATGTGAATCAGATCCTGTTACTGTGAGCAAGTCGCTTAGCCCCTCGGTTTCCTTGTCTGTAAACAGAGGATAAGGGTTCTGTCCTGCCTCCCAGCAGGGTTGTGAGGCTCAAGCAATTAAATATTCTGAGGTGCTCCCATATTATGGTAATGGGGGCCAGTTAGATACCATAACTAGATGACTCCCAGAAGCTGCACCCAAGGGGTCTGGATTCCTCCCCTCATCTGTGAAGTGTTTGGGCCATATCTGGCCTTCCCTCTGATCGAAGGCCCATTCTGTAATCAGAACAAGGACAGTTACCTCACAGCGATAGTACCCAGATAACAACAGAGTAGTACAGAACTCCTGCGTTCACTCATCCTGCTGCTGGGCTGGGACATTGGCTCTAGGAAGGCTGGGGTGTGACCAGGGGTAACTCCAGTGAAGTCAAGAGGACAAATGAGATCAGAAACCGGCCTTGTTATTGGTTTATACTACACTTTAGATCAGGGCCCAGTGTGATGCTGTACATGCATGGATGTTTGTGTCTCAAAATGCTTACAGTAAAGGAAATATTATAATTCCCATTGTATGACTAGGGAATGACATTACAGGGAGATTAAATAACTTTCCCAGTGTTGACAAGGGAGTCTGTGGAAGGAAGATTTCCAGAAGGGTAGCAGTGTTAGTCTGTGTACAGCGAAACCAATGAGAGTCCTGTGACACCTTAAAGACTAACACATTTCTTCAGGTCTAAGCTTTCATGGGGTGCAACCCACTTTGTCAGGTGGGTTTCAGCCGAAGAAAGCTTTATGCCTGAAGAAATTTGTTTGTTTTTAAGGTGCCAGAGGACTCTTGTTATTTTTGTGGCAGGAATGTAAAACCAATAGCCTAAGTTTAGGAGCAGTGGCCTTAGACCACCTTTCCTCTCTGTTTGAAGGTACTGTTCATATGGACACACTGCTGGCCTTGTTGCATCTAAGCATGGGTTGCTTTCAGAGAGGGCATGAAATCTGAATGGATTCAAGAGATGGAATGTGAAAATCTATTGCCATGCAGGTTACTGTTGATGGCAGGAAATCATTTTAATGAAGTTAGCCTGTTTGAAACAGTTTGGGCTGCAGAACATAAAGAACATGAATTAGCCAAGCAGGATTTGACTGGACGCTAACACTGTCAACCGAACAATGCAAGTATACAGTAAAAGTTTCCAGCAGCAAGAGTTTGAATGGTCTTGAATCAACAAGATCTATTTCATTAAGTGCTTTATTCTTTCTGCCTAGGTTTTCTTATTTGTTTTTTCATTTGATGACTTCAGGAAGTCATTCTCAGTCTGGCCCCTCTGAATTGGCTGTCTTCTCTGCTGGATTTATAAGACACCTTTCACTTTGGTATCGAACTATGGGGCAGAGCTGTGCAAACAACAAGTAAGCAGTGGGTTCTTTGGTCTACTTTCATGTGATTAAAATGATCTTTCTGGACAATACCAAAGCTTAAGGTGGAATAAATAAATTACTTATTTATAAAATCAACTGAAAACCATCCTTCTCAGAAATGAGTACCTAAGGGAGAAGTGACCATCCCAGAGTAAAGGGCAAAGTTCACTAATGTTGTGGACTCCCATGGGCTTTGTTTTGTAAGAGCAAGTTGTATGAGGGCATGAGGAGTGCCTGATTTTTCATGGCGTCTGTAGGCATTCAAGGCAGAGCTGCTTGCCATGATGCAATGGATGAGTGCTGTGAATGTGCATGTAGCGTCATGTTGCTGGATGGATTGTGACTGCTCCATCTTAAGAGTGGAAGTCTGGGGATAAAGATGCTACCCAAGGGAAACTGAGTGTATTGAGCAGCAGGTCTGAGACTATTGGTTTTAAAGAAAAAAGGGCAATAATGATTTGCTGATCCAAAGCTCCCTGAAGTTAGTGGTGCTCTTTCCACAGCCCCAATTCAGCAATGCATTTAAGCATGCACTTCATGTTAAGGACATGCTTACTGGTAAGTCTTTCAATGGAACTTGAGCACATGTTTAAAGTTAAGTATTTGTTTAAGTGCTTTCCTGAACCGGAGAAACGGGGTCTAAGAGCTGGATGTATAAAGCAGTCTCCCTCATTCATTTTTTCTTTTAATTTTAAACATAACACGAAAGCAAGGTTTATAAATCATACACATGAGATGCAAATCCATGGAAACAAAGAAGAGAATGGGCCACCTCCAATGGTTGTATAACTCCACTGAATTCATGCCATGGTATGCACCAGCAATAGTATTTTTTTGCATTATTTGTGTATATATTAATAGCCACAACACAGAACTACAACCTCATTAAACCATTTCCAAGTCTTTTATCATGCCATTGCTGTAAACTACTAATTAACTGAAACACTGAGTCTGAAGAAAAGAGAAGAAAACTGGTTCATAATAAGAATCTCTTCCAACCTTGGAGCCTCCAATGCTCAACTCCATCCAAGAGAATTTTCTTATGCAATTCAAAAATATTGGGTTTAGTTTTATTTTCCATTATTTTTCTGCTACACTTCTGGATTCTGGTTAGAATCAGAACCAGAAGTGCTGGAAACCAGCCTAGCTTTACAAACTGAAAAGGGTGGGAAAAAACTGGTCTTTCTCCAATGTCAGAATGTTGATCCAAATTGAACCTAACTCCAACTCTTTCTGTGAAGATCTGGTTCAGTGAAGGAAAAACAGTGTTCTTGAATAATTATTGGACACATAGTGCTCAGTTTTGCCAAAAAGTATTCATGCTTGTATCTTTCTGTAGGGCTCAGTGCCAGTCACAGGGCTTTCAGTGGGATTGTATCAGTGGGGTTTGATTGAATGATTTTGTCTTTCCTATTCTGCACCAATATAATATCCAGGTAGGACTGTAATACTCTGACCCTATCAGAATAAGAATTAGGGCAGAAGGACATGCAGGTTTCGAATGGACAACAGTGAGCTTTGAGGTTGGTGGTTCCTTGTTCTGCTTTGAAGGGAGTTGTGAAATGAATGAGCAACTGGCATGGGCATTGTACAAGGATGTCTTTAATCGTGCAGGCAATGGCTGGACTTTGTGGCAGTACCATTATCGAGTTTAACCACACAGACTGGAGAGGTATGTGTGCCCGAACATACATAGTAAGTGAAATAAATGTGAATTAGATGTCCACGGCAATGTCTACACTGGGTGGCTCAGTTAAGTCAACTTAAGGGTACGTCTACACTGGTAGATATACCTGGGCCTGTACCCTGCCCCCTGCCCAGCCCCGAATCTTGATCTGGCTCCGGGATCCCAATCGAGCCCCAAGGGGCCCAATCTGGCCCCTGCCTGTGGCAGACAGGCTCAGGGCCAGATCAGGCTCCAAGCTGCTTGCTGGCAGTGGCAGGAGCTGGCCTGAAGCCCCCTGCAGAAGGTTGCTCAATGCTGGATCAGGGCAGGAGGTGGGGCCAAGGCTCAGGCCCCAGCTCCTGCCCTTAAAGAAGGTCAACTTAAATCTTAAGTTGACCTTAGGGGAAGGAGTTATTAAGCTGACTTAACCAAGTGCTCAAGTTAAATTAATACAAGCCCAATTTAGACGTGGAGTTCCTTAGATTGAGTTATGGAAGATTAAGTCAACCTAAGATCCAGTGTAGACATACCCCTCATGCTGCTGAAAATGCCACTATGAAACAAGCTGCATCTTTAGGCATCTAATTGCCTTTAAAAATCTGGCCTTATACCTTGATTCTTAATCATTGAATTCTGCACAGTGGCCATGACTCATCTGTTGTCCCTCATCAGATTGTAGCTCCCTACCAATGGGACTTTCTTTTGCATATGGCTTTGCAACATCATGGCGTAGGCCTGGTTTATAATGTTACCTCAACACATGGCCAAGAAGGACAAGAAAAGAATTGGAGAGGAAAAAGAATAAGGGCGGGGATATGGAATATTTGATCAGAACTGCAGGTTCAGGTAGAATATTAAGGTAGGCAGAGTGTTTCCTATGTTGATAGTAAAATGGCAATTAAGATAAAATGCAAAGAGGTGAAAGGAAAGGATTTATTTGTACATCTTTTTATGAAATGAAGTCCCTGGCCACCACTATGGTTTTAAATGGGGTTCCCATGAAGAACACATCTGATCTTTGAGTTAATCAGGAACATCTTTGCTTTAAGCCTGCAGTTCAAGCACAATTATTTCAATGCTTAAAGTGTGCCCATCCAAAGCAAAAAGGAGAATGTCAGCCAGGTGTGTCATGTTCTCAGGAAATGTATGACTTTAACCAGCTTAATTTATTGATAAAAGAATTGCTCAGGAAACAAGTTCCCTTGTGGGGTGGGAGCATTTAAATGTGTATTATTTTTAGATGACTACTTGTATTTTTTATTGGAATAAACTGGCCATGATCTTCTTCAGTAGCACTACAATTAGAATTAGCTGTGTCCTTCAAGCATTTTGGAAGATAGGAAAACTGACCATTGTTTCTGGATTATTGATCGGATAACAAGCATTCTCTTAGAGAGGAAGGACTCAGACTTTTAAATAAAAAAATTAGCTTGAAGAATTGTTGACTGTTCTGTGTCCAGGCTATTTCCCCTCATTTGTGCTATATTGTCTTCAGGCTTCAATATGTTACCGGTCATCTAGGTTGACTCTCTCCTCTGTTTTCTTCCTCTGGCATTTCTCCAAGTGCGTATTTCATCTCTGCACTTAGCCTTAGGATGGTCTGCTATGGCTCTGCTTCTTCCCACGTCTTCCTCTCTGCTAAGAGGATCTCAATAGTTTGTACTTTCTCTCACCACAGTGACCTGAGTACAATCAGCATATAAGACATCAAGGCAACACGTTTAATTCTCAACAATGTCATTACTGCAGAGATGGATAGCCCCAATGAGGGTGAAAGCTACCATGTTAAAGCCAAAGTGCTAGTTACAACTGGAGAAAGGAGAAGAGGTGAAAAATCTGCCTTCCTCAACAAGCATAACTTTCCTTTGAACCTGGGAGCATCTGAGACTTTGGAATTGTGCTGGGGACCTATAAGTTGATCTCAATAGGAGTTGTAGGTGCTCAGTAGCACAGAGGATTTACAGAAGACTTTTTCGTGTCATTTTATCCTCTATGCTTGGTAGGTGTTAGATAAACAAACAGGTTGTCCCAGAGAGGGATTGAGTTGAACTTTACTCTTTATTGTTTGTTCTTTCCTCCTGATGTCTTGAGTGAGCAAGGAGGGGCCACCTCACAATTCTTTGATCCAGAACATGGAAATGTATACATGACTGACAACATTTCATGGACTCTTCTATGGTTATATTAACACCTATACAATGAATACTGATGATTATGTGGTGCATATAATTATTCCCACCCCTCTATACTTGTTTACAGGTTTTGCATATATTGAGCAGTCACTTTACTTTCAAACTCATTATTTTCTAATTACTTAACTGTCCTTAACAAGCAGGGAGGAAGAGTTAGAAAGGTGATAAGCAATGTTCCCACCCAGAACCTTATGTAGGAGGAGAAGCTGGAGATAAAATGGAAAATAACATAACTTTTAACTAGAATCTTGTTTACAGGACACCAAGGCTTACCTGTAGTGACCCTGTTACCATAATAGCTATCATTCAGCCTAGGCGCTCAATTTAACTCTTTCCTACAATAGGTATGAGGTGTAGGTGACTGTGCAGGAAGATAGGTGCATGCCATCCCTAAATAGATATGTGTGGGCAGAGTCACTGGGGAAAGGAACAGAGAAAGGGCCACTCTGGTGCTACTTATTGGATTCTGTGGCCTACAATTCCTGCACGAGGACTGCAAGTGGATGGGGTCAATAGTCTAGCATAGTTGCAGTGGAAGAATTCCAGCACATTCTCCCTCATGGGCTGCCTGGGGGTGGGATTCCTGTCCCATGCTTTTTGCACAAAACCTAACTGTTTGCTGCATGGCTTCATTTTCCCCATCATGTGCAATTGTAGCTCTACAACTACATTGTTGAGCTTTGATCCCCAAGCAGATTGTGAGAAGCTACAAAATGTGAATGTTCAGAAATGTGTTGCAATTGACAAAAAGGAAAGCAATTAAAGCTGTAGTGCAAGTGGGGAAACAGACAATCCATAAATCCATTTGTTGTAGCTTTTGCACAAGTATGAAAACTAGATAGTTAGCCTAATGTGTGTGATCTAGGTTATAAGACTGAGCAACGCATATCTTGTGACTAATAAGTAGGTCACAAAAAGACAGTTTCACCTTGAAACAAAGGCTTTCTAGGGGATTTTTGGCAGACATGACCATGAGGTTAACCATAATAATGTGCTGGAAGTGTTAGGAAAAGTTTTAGCTGTCAGATCCCCAGCTATGGTTCTCTAGATGACAAATATGGAAAAGCGGCTGAGATCTAAATCACATATGGTCCTAGATGTGTGTGAGATGTAAGTTTAAAGTATATAAAAAAGGTATAAACTCAACCCTAATTTTGTCATCAGGATGACAAGCTGGTGAAAACTTGGATGTCATGCTCACTTATGGTACTTTTCCACTTGTTTTTTCTTCCATCTTCTCCTTTGATACTTCAGATGATCTCCAGAGGGTTGTGAATAGCTAGTGTGCAGTGGCTATTTTTGTTATATTTATCTGGCATTTCTATGACTGCAATTCTATTTGCTTGGTTGTATCTGAGTACTGAGTAAGAGTTGTCATGTTTCTGTGTGTGATTCACCAATTTCAGTTTGAATACAACTCTTACATAGCTGCCTAAATAAAGAACTTGTTATTAGTGATGTGTTGATATTGCACTCTAAATTAATAAGATGCTAATAAGTAAACTCTGAGACCTGAAGTTCTAGAGCACTGGTTCTCAAACATTCTGACTACTGTACCCCTTGCAGGAGTCTGATTTTTCTTAGCTACCCAACATTTCTCTTCACTTAAAAACTACATGCATACAAATTCAGATGTAAAAAAAACCAAAAATGTCCAGCATAGTACTACTGAAAAATTGCTTACTTTCTGATTTTTTACCATACAATTATAAAATAAATCAATGGGAATATGAATATTGCATGTACATTTCATTGTATAGTATATAGAGTAGTATAAACTAGTTGTTGGTATGAAATTTTAGTTTGTGCTGACTCTGCTAGTGCTTTTTAATATAGCCTGTTGTAAAACTGGGCAAATAGCTATATGAGTTGACATATCCTCTGGAAGACCTCTGTGTACCCCCAGCGGTAAGCATAACCCTGGTTGAGAACCACTGTTGTAGTGATTTCACTACTCCCATCTCTTGATGAGCAGGAATTTGCTGAGAGGCCATTATTGTATTAAAGATTACTCAGGTATGTGACGGTTCCAGGCTTGGTCCTGGCAGTCCAGCACAGCTCACTGGCATGAGTGTAGTGCAGAGAGGATTAAAAGAGCATGCATTGCTGCTGGGCTGTCCTCCTCCTTCGCCCTTACATTAGACAGTGGTGCTTAACCTATTTACCATTATGGGCCAGACATGCAAGTCTGTGTGTGTTAGGTGGGCCACATCCACACACTATACATCTAGACAGTGGTTCTCAAGCTATTTACCATTAAGGGCATTGAGGCAGGTCTCTGTGTCTTAGGAGGGATGCAGCCATGCAATATATATACACATCACCTCTAGAGCTACTCCAAAATGAGGTTTAGTATTTGTTATCCAACAGCAATGGGATTTAGATCAATATAACGCCTTCCTTTAGACCCTGGCCTACCAAGATCACTTTAAGAAGGCAAACTAAGTTAAAAAGTTAACTGTTCAAATTACTTTGGTCTCATGTACATAAGTGGGAGATCCGGCATTTTCTGTGGGTCTGGTTGGGCACGTGTCCCTTAACATCTGCTTCCAGACAGTCAGGGGTAGAGGTGATCCCACCCACCAAGCCATGGGGGCCTTGGCTGGGAAGTCTTCTACAGGACAAATTCCCACCCTGCATCAGCTTCCCCCTGCACCCCAGAGACAGGACTTATAGGGCAGCTTTGTGATTGGCTGTGAACTCTTGGTTTGGACATGGCCAGGAGGGAATTGGTAGTGGGCGCTGTTGGTTACAGGCACCCCAGATCTGCTGCAGCCTGAAGTCTGCTCATAACCCCCCCCCCACAAGAGGCAACAGGTAGCTGTGGTTAGTGTCCCCCTTCTCTGGAAGCCTCTGGCAGAAATGAGGAGGCAGTACTCCCCAGGCGATGGCAGACTGTCACCCCTTTCTCTCTCCTCTACCCTATCCCCTTACCCCGTTCTTCTCCACATTGTCCTCTGTCCCATTCCCCATCCCCTTCTCTTCCCCCTGCCAGATCCCAGCTCCCTTCCTTGTCCACTGCCTCCCCCGCCCCTGTCGGCATTCTCCATTGTTCAAGAACAGGACCCAGCACCTACAAGAGGCACAAGGGCACTAAGACCCAGAAGGCAGCATCCTGGAGCTACCAACCTCAGGCTGGGAGAGGGGCTGAGCTAGCCTCCTCCCAGACTGGCTGAGCAGAGCAAGCCCTGCTCCAAGCCACACAGGGAGGGAGGATGTAGCAGGCTGTGGATCAATTCCTCCCCTGCCTCAAGGGGCTGCTTCACCTTCCATGCTTGCAGGGCATGTTCCAGCAGAGCTGCATGGTGCTGGCCCTTTCCCTGCTGGAGGGAGCGCCAGACTTTGAATTCTTTTAGCACAGAGCTTGGCCACAGCTGTGTGCTAATTTGGTAGCATGTGGGCTGCAATCTGAGGACCTCTGCATTGTACCCTCTGCATGTTAGTGCTTGTATTACTTTAGTGCCTCATGCCCCATGCCCAGATCAGGACCCCAATGAGTAAGGCACACATCTAGCAAGAGACAGTCTCTGCCCACACAACCCCTACAGTTTAAAGAGCTGGGAGAAGGAACAGTGAGGCTGTAACTGGCCCAAAGTTATACAGGAGGTCAGTGGCAAAGCCACTGCGAATAGACTTCCTCACTACCCTGTGTAGTGGTGCACACTACACAATGCTGCCTTCCTTCCAGTCATGTTTCCAGAAATGCTCACTCTGAAGCAGATGTGATAGTTCACCCACAAGTCTTGCCCAAAGAAATTCAAGACTGTCAACGGTGCCAGTATCTGAAAAATCTAATAGCTGAACTTTCACTCTAGAAATGATGTGTGTAATGTATGGGATGTTTGCTCATCTGACCCTGCTGGAAATGTTTTGCTAATAAACAGAAAGAATATAAAACCTTAAAATTCCCTGAAGCTCTTTGCTGACATATTAAAATATATTTGCATACCTTCAAAAGATAAAGTTGCATTACTTTGTGACACAATGCAAAACACTGTTAGTGCTGTCTAGGCAGATTATGGGCTTTGCAATTTGTTCTCTGTTGGCATATGACTTTTACTCTGCAAAATGAGTAGCATTTCATTTCAAACCACCATTTGACACATCTGCATTAGACCAGTTAGCTGCAATCTGCAGAAAGAAGACAGCTATGCTGTTTGGTTCTTGTGGATGTCATATATTCTAAGTTAACCTGTACACTTAGATTCAGTGTGTAGCTTCAATGGCTCCCAGGCTGACACATAAAGACTCTTAGAATGACTAGAAATAGCATTCAGGTTTTATGATCATTATCACCAACTACCAGATTAGATATGATTGTTCTGGACATGATTAGGGAGAAATTACTCTGCCATGCAGCAATACCAACTAACTGGTCTCATGGGTGCCTAATACTATATATGAGTTACCCACAAAGCTATTATATTTGGCATAAGTACTGCCCATAATAATTTCCAGCAAAATGTCCTGGAGTGTGAACGCCCAGAGGAAACTTTCTCGTGGGCAGATGGCTGTTGGCCAGATCCATTTCACTGAAGAACTTCATGGAAAAGTGGAAGGCTCTTCCCTGTCTGAACTATAATACAAGATAAATAGACGGTAGCTGGCTGTGAACACCAGTAACATTTGAAAAAAACAGCAAATAGCATGGGAAAATAGGAGTCTGAGAAGGAGGGTGACCAGAGGTCCTGTTTTTATAGGAACAGTGCCTGTGTTTGGGACTTTTTCTTATACAGATGCCTGTTACCCCTCTGCCCCATCTTGATTTTTCATACTTGCTAGCTGGTCACCTTTATGAGAAGACTAGCAAAAGCGGTAGGGCCTTGAGACAGCACAGGCAATGGGAGAAGAATTGCTGAGGAAATGAAGGCAGAGATCACATAACAGAAGCATTACTCAGAGCTTCAAAGGTGAGAACTGGAGCTTGAATATGTTGCACAAACAGCTGGGAGGCGAAGCAGTAGGGTCACCATGTTTCCCACCAGGAAAATGGGAAACCACATATAGACAGTCTGACACCTCCCTGCCATTTACCTCTCCCGGCACATTCCTCTGTGCCCTCCTAAAGGTTGCACATTCACACACCCCATTTTTCAGCAAAACTTGTCATTTGTCCCATCTGCACTGATGGAGCTGGCAAAAGGACTTTAGAGCAAAGGCCATACAGATTGTAAGAACCGAGGACACTAGTGCAACTAAAGCTATTTCCTGCCCCCCCATGTTTGACTATAACATCACATAGGTTTGAAGTAGCCTACCACTTCATCATTGAGGGAGGTTATAATTATCTTTGCTCTGCAGAGGATTAGAAAAACAAAGGCCCTTTCCTAATGGGCCTACAGAAATGCTGTATGGAGAGTGATCATCCTCTTCTACTCTGTTGACGGGCACCCTGCACACTCGTGGTACAGCCGTGATGGTGAGGGAGCAGTTCTGATGGGTGCTGTATGAATAACAGATTTTTCAGTTTGCTGCCAATTTCAAACAATTGAAATAAAATCATTCTGAGTTGATCTGAAAATACCCTTTTTCAACATTTTTGGTGACTAACAAAAAAATTCAGATCAAGCAAAATGCTTAGTTCAACCCAAAAGGTTTCATTTTGACTTTGAGCATTTTTACTATTTTCAGTTTAAAAAGTGAACAACTGAAATGGAAGGACACTTCAGAACGAAGCATCATTTCCAGTTGAAAAATCAAAATCTTTATATTAAAAAAATGTTGAAATCAGGGCATAGCCAGATATGATTTTTGGTCACATGACAGAAGCAGAAAATTCAAGATGTGACTGGGCAGAGAAACTTAGCTGCTAGATGCTCCCATTGCCTTAACTACTGGAATGTTGGGCAGATTGGTGAGTCTCAACCGGTCCTTATCCAAACTTCCTGCTTCTGGTCATGTGGCTGGAAGTAGGAAGTTTGAGCAGCAACTGGCCAAAAGCTGCCTGATGCACCAACAGTCAGTAGAGTGACACCAGCAGAAGCAAAACATTAGATGGGCCTGCTCTCAAAGCTGATGGGTTGTCATTCATCCAGGCCCACCTGCAGCTATGTTTCTGGTTGAAAATTTTCTTTTTTTTTTTTTTCCTTTTTTTAAAAAAACACAAGCAATTTGGTGAAATCAACCCAAATTCAGAACATGTTCTGGTGAAGCCAAATCTTCATTTTTCATAGAAAAAGTAGTTTGGACAAAAAATGTTGGCTAGCTTCATTTCTGAGCACCCTGTAGTCAATTCAGGCAATCTGTCATTAGGCTCTGCAGGGATCTTACAGCTAGACCTACTACATCAGAAAGATGAAGACCCCAGAGCAAGTCCTTGATGGGATGAGGGTGAAGCAAAAGATCTTACTTAGGTCCCTTACTTAGGTCCCTTACTGAATGGGGCAGGCATCCTCGTGACAGAGGATGAGGAAAAAGCTGAAGTGCTCAATGCTTTTTTTAGTTCAGTTTTCACAAGCAAGATCAGCTCCCAGCCCACTACACTAGGTACGGGGGACTGGGGAGAAGAAGAGAGGCCCTTGGTGACAGAAGGTCAGGTTAGGGACTGCTTAAAGAAACTAGATGTGCACAAGTCCATGGGGCCGGATGAACTGCATCCGAGGGTGCTGAGGGAGCTGGCTGATGAGATAGCAGTACCGTTGGCCATTATCTTTGAAAACTCGTGGCGAACAGGGGAGGTGCCAGAGGACTGGAAAAAAGCAAATATAGTACCTATCTTCAAGAAAGGCAAAAAGGAGGATCCAGGGAATTACAGACCTGTCAGCCTCACCTCAATCCCTGGAAAAATCATGGAGCAGCTTCTCAAAGAATCCATCCTGAAACACTTGGAGGAATGTAGAGTAATCAGGAACAGTCAGCATGGATTTACCAAGGGTAAATCATGCCTGACCAACCTCATCGCCTTCTATGATGAGATGACTGGATTTGTGGATGCGGGAAGAGCCGTTGATGTGATATACCTTGACTTTAGCAAGGCTTTTGATACGGTTTCCCACAGCATTCTCATTGGCAAATTAAGGAAGTATGGGTTAGATGCATGGACTGTAAGGTGGATAGAAAACTGGCTAGAACAACGGTTTCAGCGGGTAGGAATCAATGGCTCCATGTCAAGTTGGCAGGCAGTAACAAGTGGTGTGCCCCAGGGGTCGGTCCTGGGGCCAGTTCTGTTCAATGTTTTCATCAATGATCTGGATGATGGGATAGATTGCACACTTAGTAAGTTTGCAGATGATACCAAACTGGGGGGAACGGTAGACACCCTAGAGGGCAGGGACAGGATTCAGGGAGACCTAGACAAATTGGAGCAGTGGGCCAAGAGGAATCTCATGAGGTTCAACAAGGATAAGTGTAAAATCCTGCACTTGGGACGAAAAAACCCCATGTACTGCTACAGGCTGGGGAGTGATCAGCTAAATAGCAGCACTGGAGAAAAGGACCTGGGAGTCATGGTGGATGGGAAGCTGGACATGAGTCAGCAGTGTGCTCTTGCTGCCAAAAAGGCCAATGGCATACTGGGCTGCATCAGAAGAAGTGTTACCAGCAGATCAAGGGATGTGATCATTCCCCTCTATTCTGCACTAGTGAGGCCACATCTGGAATACTGTGTCCAGTTTTGGGCTCCCCACTACAAAAAGGACATGGACAAATTAGAGAGAGTCCAGAGGAGGGCAACCAAAATGATCAAAGGGCTGGAGCACAAGCCCTATGAAGAAAGACTGAAGGAACTAGGCTTATTTAGCCTGCAGAAGAGAAGACTGAGGGGGGATTTGATAGCAACCTTCAACTACCTGAAGGGTTGCTCCAAGGAGGAGGGAGCTCGACTGTTCTCGGTAGTAACAGAGGGCAGAACGAGAAGCAATGGTTTCAAGTTACAGCTGGGGCGGTCCAGGCTGGATATTAGGAAAAACTTCCTTACTAGGCGAGTGGTGAAGCATTGGAATAAGCTGCCTAGGGAGGTGGTGGAATCTCCATCTCTGGAGATGTTCAAGTCCCAGCTGGACAAAACACTGACTGGGATGATCTAATGGGAGTGGTCCTGCTTTTTTTGGCAGGGGGTTGGACTAGATGACCTCGTGGGGTCCCTTCCAACCCTATGATTCTATGATTCTATGATCTCTTAGTTAGAGCCAGCTAATGTTTTTTATGCAAAAATTTTTCCCACAAGAAAACTTGGTGTCATCAATCTGTTTATTTTGGGACAAAGTCATGTAGGAAAAATGTCAGTGTCAATACTTCTCATGGGAAATGTTTAAACCAAACATTTTTGTGTTTCTTAGACCTTAAATGTCACTTCATTTTAGATATTTTGTTGAAAAACCTCGGGGAAAATTGACATTTTATGTCAAAATGTTGATTAGAAATGACTTTTCATTTTACCTTCAAAAGTCGTTGTCGTCTTCTTTTTCTTTTAAACTGAGGCACCAAAGGGAAATAACATCTTCCCTTAAAACAAACCATGGCAGACTAAAAAACATATTTTGCCAAAGTTTCTCATGGGAAAAAATGTTGGCTTTCTGACCCTGAGCCATTTGGGAGATAAAGGAAGTAGGAAGGGAAGCTGCTTCCAGAATGTGTAGGTGGGCATATCCCATGTACCCCTTTATTTACTGCACTCAATGGACTAGATGCCTCATTTCTCATGGTTAGTGGTCGGTTTTTCTGTTCATCCTTTTGTACCAGCACTCTGCTAGATCTCTGTCTTATAAACTTGGATTAGTACAACAAAGTTTCATTGGTTTCAATGGACTGACATCAAGACACACCAATTGAGGACCTGGCTGTTTTATTTCTAACTGCACCCACTATGCTAGTGACCTTATTGTGCAACATGTCTGTCACTGGAGATTGTGGTGTCTTAGAGAGGGAAGAGGAATTGGGAGTGCATGTGTTTAGGAATGGAAGTGGCGCTGGTTGTGGTGTGGCTAACAAGACCCTGGGTGCTGTGGGTATGTCTATGCTTGCAAGTTAGTTCGAATTAAGGAGGCTTAATTCAAACTAATTTAGTAACAATATTCCCCCTAAGCTGCACAGCCATGTGGCCGTGCAGCTCCCTGGCGCTGCACCGTGCAGGGTACGCTGCTCGCCACACATGGCTGACAGCCAGAGCCCTACCCGGCTGGAAGATGCTGTCTTCCAGCTGGCTGAGAGCTCCTCTGGAGCTGGGAGTTATTAAAACTCCCGCCCAGAGAAGCTCTGTCAGTGCTTCTCCAGCCAGAGGAGCCACGGCTCGGACCTGTGCTGCCCAGAAAGAGTGGAGGGGAGTTGAGCCAGCTGGCGGGTTACTGGGGGGAGCGGGCTAGGGTAGGAGGAGGAGACCTGGCTAGCTCGGGGGGGGCTGCGTACTGGGAGAGCTGTAGGGGGGAGGATTGGGCCCGCAGGGGGGTTCAGGATTGGGCCCGCATCCATGTGCAGGATCGGGCCCCCCCAGGGGGCAGTGTGCACAGCGGGCAACTTCAGTTGCTCAGCTGCCTTAGGGCCTTAGAGGGAACATTGCTTAGTACCTGTCTACATTAGGCTTTCATTAGTTCACATTAAGGAATTCCTTAATGTGAACTAATGAAAGCTTAGTTCAGACTAGTAAGACCTCCTAGTTAGTTTGAACTAAGCCCTTAGGTCAATTGTTAGTTCGAACTAAAGGCAATGTAGACAAGGATTAACCCTTAGTTTGAACTTAATAAAGTCGAGTTAAGGGCAGTTAGTTCTAATTAACAAGGTGGGCTAATTCAAACTAACATTAGTTAGAATTAGTCCACATTGTTAATTTGAACTAGTAAGTTTGAGTTTAGTTCGAACTTACCTCGAACCTATTAGTTCAAATTAACGAACTTGAAATAACTTCTCCCAGTGTAAATATAGCCTGTGAGTACAAAGGGTGTATCCCTAGTCTTGGTTTGACAGAAGCTGGGAAGGGGTGGTAGGGATGGATCTCTTGATGATTACCTCTTCTGTTCATTCCCTCTGAATCACCAGGCATTGGCCACTGTTGTAAGGCAGAACACTGGTTTAATGGAGCATTGGTCTGACCCAGTGTGGCCGTTATGTTCCATGTTCTTATGTACAAATTTCTATTTGTTGGCTTCTGCTGATGTAATGTTCTCAGGGTCCAGTTCTGCCCACGCTTATGCATGTGTAGCACTCATCACTTCAGTGGCAGTTGCACCGATGTATCTGAAGGGGGATTTGGGCCTGCATTTCTTCATTTACCATAATGAAGCTTAATCTGAGAAATGTAAATGGCTTTATATGTCATGATGTATGTGAAGAACATCTGCTGAATTTGAGATCAGGGAATCCCACCCTCACCTCCGCCCCATCTAAATAGCTAAAAGAAGCCCTGGAAATTGATATATAGAACTGCATAGTGTTGTGTTGTCCATGTGCGAAATCCTTTGTAGGTGCAGAGTTTTAAAATCTAGATTTGAGGTCTGAGATGGGCCTCAGACGCCAAAACTGACGCCCTTTAACAGCATCAGCCTTAGTTAATAACAGTGCCTTCCCTTAGTTACTGTCAGTGAGTTGGCCCTGGCAGACTGGAATTCAGTGAGAAATTGACTATCTCTATTTATACGGTTCAAATGGCTATCATTAAAATATTTTGGCCAGTCCATAGACAAGTATTTACTTCAGGAGACGACTAGTGGTGGGTGGGTGTAAGCCAGAGGCTCCTTGGCAAAGGGTCCCCTCTTCTTTGCAAACAAGTTTCACCTTAGACCTGACAAACTCACTACACCAAATATATGGTGATTTGTTTTCTTGGGGTGTTCGGAACTATGTCACCTTGTTAGCCCTCTCCCTAAGCTAAAGATGATTTACTGATGCTAAACTGTACCCCTCGTTTCCACTTGCCACTTTTCTAGTAGCAGTCAAAGGGAAATGTGCAAGTTACTTAAAATCTTTGACTTCCTAATAATGCCTGCTTACCATGGCGTCCCCACTGTGCTGGGTCAAAGAGAAATGCCCTCCTGTCAGCTCTGCACTATGCTATGTGCCGAGGTGATTTTAATAGACCAACTGCTGGCTATTTTTGGGTTCAATTGAATGTGTTTTTACTGATGCTCATTCAAACTTGCACAATCGATCCTACACTGTCAGCAGCACTACCATCAGTTTAGTCATGCCTTGAGTGGCAGCACCCTGCCCCCTCTGTCTGTTAGCCTGTTAGATGCTCAGGACTCTGCCAGGCTTTACCTTGCTGTGTGGTAATAGTTGGTTCACCACAGTGCCTGAACCCCCAGGACAGCATTCCTCAACAGTATCCACACCTGTTCCAGGACACTCACAATTACCAAGTCCCGTGTCTCCAAAGAGACAGTGTTCACACTAGTCTGTCAACTCAGCTGAATTTACACTTCACTTTACAGAACTGAGATGAATTTATAGTAGAACTAAGAATAAGTTTATTACTAAAGAACAGACATTTAAGTGACACTAAGTTGAGAGAATGGAAACGGAAAACGATTACAAATAGAACAGAAGTATTACATGCTTTCTAGTTACTAAAATATAACAACCAGGATCTGTGTCTAAGGCAGTTTCTCACCTAAACTCGCATCTCAGGGTCACCAACAAGTGATGGAGCCCCTCAAAGTCTTTTTGCCTGTTGTCTTATGAGCCAGCAAACCTTTGAAAAATATTCCTGTTGCTGGCTTCTGTTGCAGACTGCTGGTGCCATACCCCTTTTAAGATCCTCGGAGCAGTTTGCACTTCCTGTAGATTTCAGGTGCAAGTGTAATTGCTATTGTTTTCACCTTACACTGCTCTGCCTATATTCAAAACCTAGGCAAACAGGCAAATCAACAATCCTTTGTCTGGGACAAACTTGTTTACCAACATGGTTTCAGCATATTTTTAGTGCATACCTACACCTTTTACATTGTTACCTGTAAATACATCACATCACATCACATCACACAATGATTATGACTTGACTAGGCAGTTTGTGGAATCTCCATCACTGGAAGCTTTTAAGACCAGGTTAGACAAGCACATGTTAGGAATGTTTTAAGAGGATATTTGGTCCTGCCAAGAGTGCAGGGGACTGGACTGGATGACCTCTCATGGTCCATTCTAGTTTCTATGATTCTGTGTGTAGTAACCCTTGGGGAGGAAGGGGTTAACACTCTGGTCAGTGAGTCCCAGGACAGCCAATAGGAAGGAAGCACAGCTTTTTGAATTGGAACAGCAGCCTGGCCTGGGCCTGTTTGGATGCAGCAGAGCTCCTGGAAGGATCAGGAGGAGGCTAGAGGGGCCTGAGGAAGAATCCAGCAACATCCTTACCAGAGATAAGTTAAGTTTGGTACTGACCAGGCGTGGGTAGAACAGGGAATGTTTACTTAGACGCGGTCAGGGTATTTTCTTTGTTTTTGGCTTGTTTTTTGGATTTCTCTGTGCTAAGCACATGTAACCACCCCCACTACCCTGTAACTACCTAAGTTAATTCCCAGAGAAGCAACTCTCTGTGTTTATTATCTGTTCTTTTTGATTAAAGAGTTTACCTTTTAAGCAAGTTCTGGTTCTGTGTCTGGAGAGGCAAGAGGTTTGTGTGCCCGTGCCTTAGACTGCACAGGCAGCTACTAGAGGGAACCCTGTTCCAGTTCCAGCTCATATTGCAGCTGGGGTTCAGTCATTTTCCTGAGAGAGGAATAAACAGGATTGCAAGTACCTCACAGGGAGGAATTCCCAAGTGCGCCTTCCTGGGTCTCAAGAGGTTTTTTTTTGCATTTGGGTGGTGGCAGCGATACCACTCCAAGGCCAGGAATTGGAGCCCTTGGAGACTTTTAAGAGCAGGCTTTAAGGCCAGTGGCTTTTCTGGCCTGTTGCGGGCCCCCACCTTCTGCACTCAGAGTGCCAGAGTGGGGAAAAAGCCTTGACACTGTGGTTCTATGATGACCAGTATGATGCAAGTTTTCATTTGTACTTCTCACAGTATTCTTTATAGATGAATATCATGACAGCAATATGGTAGGAACAGTGAATTTGTTAGCCTTCATCAGAGTGGCTGTTATGTGACAGTGAAACCTTTGCCAGTAGGTCGGAGGGCTTGTGGAGTTACATCTTGCATGATATTTAGCCATAAAGGGTAATTTAGAGGCATCTGCAGAAAGTTCATATGTTCTCATAGGGAGCATGAGCTGTATCCCCAGGAAATTTTAAAGGCAGGATGTCACTATATGGAAAGTAGACTTTATGGACTTGGACTAAGGGTTAATCTACAGGGGTGACAGAGTGTCTTGGTATCTTCACAATGGCCCATTCAGGCAGAAAGGAGAAGTCAGTTTCTCCTGGTTAGCAGCTGATACAAAGCAACTCTCAATTGTCGAGTCTTGCTCAATCCCAAGACTTTCAAAGGGAAACCCTCAAAGACTGCTGCAAATTATCAAAGCTGCTTGGAAGTAAGAAAGGAACATGACAACAGGCAAAGCCTGGCCTGGCCTACGAAGCAGGCTGAAAAGCTGTAATGTAGGAAGGGGAGAGGCAGTCGGAGTCCTTTCCCTGAGAAGCGCAGCAGTGGAAGAGTTTGTATGGAAAACTGGCTCCAAGTTCCTGTGAAGCCAGCCAGCTTGCAATGGACTGAACTTTGTGGGGACAACCTACTTTATGAGACAGAAGAGGCAACGACTAGTAAGCAGGGCTGTAATTAGTATGTATTTAATTATTTGGTTCTACCTGCTACCCTGGTAATGAGTCCAGTGTAGTTCCTTGGCAGGGGCTGCGAGCCCACTGGACTCAGGTCAAAGAAGCAGGTGGAACCTATGGAAGCATATAAAGGACAGCTCAGCTGTGAGTGAGACGATGAGGTGAGTGTGGCTGATAGCATTTACATCACTTTGTTCTATGTTGGGATATTTTTTGCTGGACACTAAGGGGAGCCCAAAGGACAGCAGCTTGAAATGACTTGACTTTGGAGCCTCAGTTTTACATTTCCAGGCTGCTGAGGCTTACCACTGGATTTTCAAAATCATCCAAGTAACTGAGGAACACAAGGGCCAGTGATTTTCAGTGGGTTTACACCCTGAGGTCATTTGGCTGTTTTGGAAAATCCCACCCTAGCAGGGCCATCTTGCAGTGTACTGTGAGAGAAGCTGTTCTTGTAGACGCAGGAAACACAACAGTGCTCCAGGAGAGCTGGTTCTTGTGAACTATCTTAAACCTTCATTATCCTAGGACTGCAGAGGTGCTAACTGCCCGTGGCATTTTTAGTGGTCTCCTACAACATGTTCATATAACATGGCTGCTCCCAGTGACACATCTGTGATTTATACCTGTCTGTGGGTACGTCTACACTTAGAAGTTATTTCGAAGTGAGGCTTATTTCAAAATAACTTTTTTCCTGTCCATCCAGTCATTTTGTTATTTCAAAATAAGTATTTTTGTTTCAAAATAATAAAGCACTATTTCAAAATCATAAAACTTGCTTTTATTTTGAAATAGCGATCAACTTGAAATTATTATTTTGAAATAAACCATTCTAAGCCACAAAATAGGCTTATTTCGAAATAATGGCCCTATTCTTTTGCCTGTCTTCCCCTATTTCAAATTAGAGAGTCTAGTGAAGACTTTTTAATTCAAGATGATAATAACTCCTACCTTATTTTGAATTAGAGAGTCTTCCCTGGACTCCTAATTTTGAAATAATAAATTTG
The DNA here is from genome assembly GCA_007922195.1 of Podocnemis expansa. NCBI lineage: Eukaryota > Metazoa > Chordata > Testudines > Podocnemididae > Podocnemis > Podocnemis expansa. The sequence continues at coordinate 93,685,748 of ML681966.1, read as the reverse complement.
AAATAGTGCTAATTTGAAATAGTTATTTTGAATTAAAATTGAAATAGATATGTCAAAATAACTATTTTGAATTAATTTTGTCAGTGTAGACATAGCCTGTGTGATTAACATTCTATTCCTCATTCTTTCAAGAGTGTGGTCTTTAATAAACCCTCAAGATCATTACACCTTGTCTACTCACCTTCCTGAGCAGAGTTTCTCTGGGCAAGGGGCCGGTGTAGTGTTAAAAAGCCATTTTCTTCCCCCAGTAAACAAGATTTCCAAGAGCTGCATACAGCTGTGCTGCTCTGCCCACCCTCCCCCCAGGTGCAGCCCCTTCCCTCATCCACCCCGCAGCATAGCTGAATCCCCCCCTTGCCCCGCTGAAAGCCCTCTCCCTGCCTGATCTGGGGGCAGCCCTGACCTAGGCCCCCTGGCTGGCCCCAGGCACCACCCGGCATTCCCCCATGCCCAGCTGTCCTTCTAGCTCCTAACAGCCCACCCCCCTACCCTCAGTGCTGCTGACTCTCCTGGCATGCCCACCCAGCCATGGGACAGCACATGCCCTCCCCTCCTTCCCGCCCAGCCCCAGCTGATTAGACCTCCTGTTATCCTCTCACCTCCCCAAGCATGGCTGCCCTTCTGGAGTCCAGCCATCCCTCCCCCTGCCACACTTCCATCCACCCCCAGGATAGTGCCCCCTCCCCACCAGTGGTGGATCCAAGCTATCTGGTGCTTGGAGTCCAACACATATTTGTCCCCCCAACCCTGCGCAGTCTCTCCCCACATGGGGTAGGAAGGGTCCCAGTGGCTGGGACCCCACCTGCTATGGGCAGAAAAGGGAGGCAGAGGGCAGTGAGGGGGCATGAGACAAGGGGGGAGGCAAATGTGACAGCCCCCAGGATGCCAGATAGCCTCTGCCGGGCTGCATGGGGGCGCCTGGTTCATCCCAGCACCAGGGCCAGACTGGGGGGTTCCAGCCAGGCCACCCAGTTTTGGGGCACTGGCACCACCCCGCTCTGCCACCACATGGGCCAGAGGAAGCTGGGGAGCTGTGCTGGGTTCCCTGGCACTGCAGGGGAGACAGGTGAGAGGGACCAGAAGCCTCAGTGCCTTCCCTCTGCTGCCAATGCGACACAGCACTCCCAGCTGTCCTCATATCCAAGCCTCCCCTGCCGGAGAGCAGCTGGCATGGGGTTGCTGCTTTCAGGGGGCAGGACTGGTTTCAGGGAGTTCAGTTGCTTCCCCCAACCCTCTTAGTGCAGAACACAGGCTACCTTGCCCCAAGACCCTGGAGCTGGTCTGTTCAGTGCTGGGGGGCAGGGGAGAAGTGGCCCAAACTCCAAGGAATGGGACGCTCAAGGGCGCTGCTCCTGAAAGCAGCAGCTCAGCACCCGCCACTCGTTGCCCCATGGGGAGGGGCAGCCAGCCAAGGACACGCTGGGCAGCCAGGACCACTGCTCTGCATCTGCAGCAGAGCGGAGGGAGGGCTGCGCGTTCTCTGGCCCCAGCTGCCCCAGCTACTCCTGGCCACCATGTGGCTCCGGCAATGCCAGGCTGCAGGGGGATGCTCTGCCAGCCCCAGCATCACAGACATATTAGAGGGCTCCTGACCAGCACACGTCTCCCAGTTTGTGGGCACCGGGGCTTCCCCCACCCTCTCACAGCATGAATACGAGGTGGCTGAGTGGGCACACTGTGGCCCCTAGTGCTGGCAGGGCATGGCATGGAGGTGCAGTCAACTGGGGCCAGAGGATGTACCAGCCTTCCCGCCTCCCTCCATCCATCTGCTCTGATAGCAGGGCGTAGCAGCACCTCCTGCTGCCCCACTAACCCTAGCCGGCTGCCCCTCCCTGAACTGCTGAGTGAGCCACTTGAGGGCCCTGCCTCCGAAACCAGCAGCTCCTTGCTAGCCTACATCCTTTTGTGGGCAAGTGATGCTATTGTCTCTCTGTTTCACAAACTTCTCATACTTGTTAAAACACCATGCTGTGTTAAGTTGTGAAGTGGACATGGGGTGTCTGATGGCCCAAACCTGACACACAAATCTGGGGCTGATTAGTACTGGAGGCTGGACTGCTGTGATTTTCACTATCAGAACACCTTTTTGAGCATGCAGAGGTTTAATGAATATAGGCCCCAAATAGAGAATAAAAGCTTTGCACATTGAGCTCTCTGTGCAAAATCAACCTCCTAGGGCTATTCAGAGATTCAAAATAGGGATTTTTTTGGCTATTCTATTTAACACACTGTGAGATGAGCCTTGATGTGTGAGTTATGTGAATCCCACTCTAAGGCCTTATCCTGGAAACCTTGTGGATGTCAGTGATGTGCGTGAGCAAAGATTACTCACGCGAGCAAGAGCTTGCAGGCTCAGGGTCTTGCTGTGTGATGTTTATGTAGGGGGAAGAGCTGTCAAACATTTGCTGTAGCAGCAAAAAGCAAACCGCAGCCCTCATCCGTATGCAGTGCAGTCAGAACATGGAATGATGAGCTCTGTTTTTTTGAAAAAACTGAATTAATAATGGGAAGAGTTTAGAGCTGGCTTGTTTGCATAAAGCTGGAAAATATGAGTGAGTGGCAGCATTAGCTATTCAAAGTCAACTGGACCTGAAGGTTAACTTATCTACTCAGAAGCACTGTTGGGAGAAAGTGCCGTCTACTGATTAGAGATGGGGACTGGACGTGAGAGTCTCCATTCTGATTCTGCCACTGACTTACTGTGGGCAAATCATTTACCCTATCTGTGCTTCTGTTTATCATAAAGCCTGCTTTACAAAGGTACTGTGAGATTAATTCATTAACATTTTCCAAGGATCCTAGATTCATCAGCTACAACTGGTCTACAAACACAAGGAGTTTAATGCACCAAGTTTTCCTCACTTAAAATACTTCTCTAGTTGCAGTACACCTCCATTTATTCTTTCTAGAGAGTGGACCGTTTTCTGATGCAGTGTCCAATTGATTATGGCAAGAGAGCATTGATTTGTGTGCTCTTCCCTGAGGCAGACTTCTCCAGAGAGATGGTGCAGGGTACCTCATACTTGTAGGAAGATTGTGTTTGCAGATCTTAGACTTGGGCCATTTACTTTCCAAATACTTTCCCTTTCCCTTGACGTTTTCCAGGGGAAATCCTGATTTCAGTATCCAATTCAAGCAGCTGGGCTGAGTACATAGCTGGAGACTTTGGGTGGGAATGGAATCAGCCAACAGCAGCCTAAGGACTGAAGTAGCCTCTCCATTCCTATCCGATTGCCCTTCTTCTTGCACTGACCTGCTGTTGTGCTAGGCATTGCAGGGTAGCTGGGCTGTGCAGGGTACAGAAGGTAAGTATGGCCTATGTGAACTCCTCAAGAGCTAGTTTTCTAGCAGTGCTCTCCATAGCTACAGAGAGGGGGTAAAGATTTGCATCTTAAGGAATACTGCAGAGCAGTACTATGGCGAACCCCGAATGCTCAAAAACCATGACCCCCTCAACATCAGATTTTAAAGAATAATAAACCTTTGGCTGTTTTATTTGCCTTCTGGTTTTTGAGCCTTCAGAGGCATATTTTCAGGTTTTTCTCTGCAAACAGGAGAGCCAGAAACCCCGTGCGTCTTTTAAATGAAAGCTGAGACTTTCACCTAATCACATAATGCCACAAGCTTTGTCTTTGAGAAAAAGAAACCCCAAGAGACATCTACAAGAGCTGGCAGAGGTGTACCTTGGCACAGAACAGTTGTGTGCTGTGGTTTGCACAAGATGCACAGTGTGGAGGTAAAGTGGAGATTGCCAGAGAGGTGTGAGCTATCCTTTCCACTTTAGAACTGCCTGGGAGCCAGCCCTTTGAGTTCAAGCCTCTCCGGTTGGGTGCCCAAAGGAACCTCTTTAGTGTCTGCCCAGGGGGATTTCTGTGGCTTCATTTGGTTTCTAGGCTCTCAGTAGCATGCTTTCATCTTCCTCAACTCAAAGTTGTTATAGGCATCCAGATCCTCTACCGCTGCAACATGTAAAACTATAGATGATTTTAGGTTTTCATCTTTATTCTGTGCCCTAATGGAGGACAAATACAACAGAAATCACAGCTTAAACTGTTATCCTGTTCTCTGCAACATTGTCTGACATTTGTAGAATGGAAGGAGGTTATAAAACATCCATTCTTAGAGCTTTCACTTGCTGAAGGCTTCAAGGCACTGCCCTTTGTCTCTGCTTTCAGCTATTCCCTGGGTTTGTCCACATTTTCAGTTGCAAACCCAGGAGTTTTCCTCCAAATCCTTGTAATTTCTGAACTCATTCACCACTCCTGACATCATGTAATGAGCTTGAGGGTTCAGTAAAGACCAGACTATTGAATGAATGAGGAATAGAACTTTAACAACACACATAGGACTGATTCCCAGGCATGCAGCTGGGAGCAGCCATGTTAGATCAGATGTAGGCAATCTCCCGGTTGACACAAACTGTCTTATAATAGGGAACATCTCTAAATCGCAGTCTTCTGGAAACATATCTCCATTATGCTCTCCCATGGGGGCACAAAGGATTAGCTAGGAAGAGTGAGGCCCAGGGAAGTCCCTCAGCTGTTCTCCAGGATTTCAGCTTTCATTTAAAATAGAAGGTGGAGTGTTATGGTGGCAAAGAAAACCTTCAAACCATGACCCCAATGTACTTAATGCAGCAACGTATGCCTGAGTTTACAGAGAGGCTGAAGCAATAGCGTTGGAAAAGACTGAACAGCTCCATTCATTTCAGTGTGTGTTAACTCCAGTGTCAGGGATGATGGTCAATAGTGCTGATGTTTGAAATACTTCTCTGTTCATCAAAGACACTAAGAAAGGAGAGGAAGGTTCACTCAGACATCTTCACAGTCTACACTGACTGACTTCTTATTCTGAGCACCTGAGGATGGGGGCAAGATTTGGTTTCATTTTTCTGAAGGAGCTTTCACAAGATGGGGAAATAAAGAAGGCTGGCCTTTTGGGGGCAGGGATGTGTTTGTACAGCAGCTAGCAAAGTAGGGCTTGGAGGTGCTCCTGTAATACTATTAATTATAATTTCTAAAGTAAAAATTCTTCTGTAATAGCATAGGACCAAATACTGACCTCCATCTTCCTCTTTTACTTAGACAAAGCTCCCATTAAACAGCAAGAAGTGGTTGTCTGATCTGGAACTGCTTCTTGTTTATGTTGCAACCAGAATTGGGCTCACTGAATTTAATTAAATAGTCACCTTATGACCTATTCAAAGGATCTTTGCCGCACAGAATCCAGCCCCTTTAAACGTCTAGCCACAGTATTTGTTCTCAGTAATTACCAGCAGCAGGAAATTGTACACATTGACAACATCCCACATGAAGGGACATTTTCATGTATTTGCTTCTACATTCTTGTAATAATGGAATCACCTTTAGTTTCATAGAACCATGGAGTGAAACAGTGACCTCCATTCACTGTTGGATTTTATAACATGAAGACTTAAAGGTTTCCAGAGATGTCCCCTTATGTAGCACAGCCATTAGGAAATGGTTGATTGGGAGATAACATAATCACACTGCTCCGGAGGTTTCTAGAAATCCCAGCCATTCTCTTAGGCCCTAAATTTAAGGGTGGCTTGCTAGATGGTGTTAGCTAGCTCTATCAGACTAACGCTTTCTAAGACTCAGAAAAAGAAGAGAAAAAAAAAAAAAGAAAAAGAAAGAAAGGAGATCCAAACAAACAGGAGAGGGCAAAACAATCTGGTAAAGGAAAAAGGAAAGAAAACAGGGATAGGAATCAATAGAGGCACTGAAATGACGAGAAGCAAACTGAGAAGCTGTGGATGGAACATTAGGAAGGTGGAAAAGGGAAACCGGAAGGAAGGGACTGACCAGAAAGCAAATGATATGAGGGGGCAGAGAAACAAGGAAAATGGGGAGTGAAAGCAGCAGATCATGCTGTGGGGCTGCGAGTGTTTGCTTCAATGTCTGTGTGGTAGAAAGCTATAGATCACAGTGACCCTGTTAGCTTTGTTCTCTAAAATTAGATTTGCCAACGAACCTAAGGGCAGGGGTTAAAGTAAGCCAGAATGCACTGGAACAGCGTTCCAGGTCTCACTGTTTTTATGGGTGCAGCATTCTGGGCCCCCCTAAAAATAGAAAATGGAGCTGGAATGCTGCGTTCCAGGGGCCACCATTTAAAAGAGTGGGCCCCAGAATGCAGTGTTCAGTTCCGTTTTCTATTTGGGGGCCCCGGAATGCTGAGCATCTAAAAATAGTAGGCTTTGGCACGTTGTTCCAGCGCATTCTGGCAGGCCAAGGGAGAATGGGGAGCTGCCCCAGCTCCCCTGCACATGCGCAGGCTGCACCAGAAACAGGAGCCTCAAAGCACAGCGTGGAGGGCGGGAAGTTAGGGGCAATTCTCCACCACCTTGGCACATGGGTGCAGGTTAGTGTTGCGGTGGCCTGGCTCCGCTCCCTTTTGTGAGCGGGAAGCTCGTGCAGGGGGGAGGGACCCTGTCTCCATCATAGGGTGCCTGAGCTGAGGTTGGGTATTGGGTGTGTGGATTTTGGGATGGGCATTGGGGGCTGGGGGAATATTGGGGGCAGGGGAGTGGATATTGGGGGCTGGGGCTGGGTACTGGGAGCAGGGTGCGGATTTTGGGGGTGGAAATTGGGGGCTGAGGGAATATGGAGACAGGGAATGGATTTTGTGGGCAGTAGCTGGGGTGAGGCTAGGCATTTTGGGGGGACAATAGCTGCGGTGGGTGAAGGGTGCCTGGCCCTGTGTGAAGGGGGCCTGTAAATTTTGGACGGTTCTGGGCCCCCCCCAAATTATACTTTAACCCCTGCCTAAGGGAATTAGTGATTCAACTCTCACTGAAGTGCCTAACTCCTGGAGGGCTCTGTAGCAGGTGGAGTGCCCACCCTTGGAGAGGGAGCCTGAGCCCCCACGCTCCTTCTGCTGGCCAGGGGATGGTATAGGCCCGCTTCTGGCCTAGAACCAAAGGGGCTGGCCTACAGGAGGGGAGGCCTATTTAAGGGAATGGACTGGGCAGCCAGGGACAAGAAGGAGAAGAAGACACACGACAGTGAAGGTGGATCTCCCTTGCTGGGAGGAGCAAAGGAGTGGCCGGTGCCTTGACACCCCCACCTAACCCCCCCCCCCAGGTGAGGACCTGGAGAACTTATCCTCAGCTGAGGAACTGCCAGACAGAGGGGACGAGCGAGGCCTGCAGGACCTTGACGAGCTGCCCTCAGCGGAGGACACTGTTGACCCTGGGCCACCTAACTCCTGCAATCTGGAAGAGCTACCACTGGTGGAGACTGCGGAGGGATTTTCAGACCAACCCACACTGAACGCTGAAGGCCTGACAGGCATTCCTCTAGCAAGGTACCTGGGGGTATGGTGAAGGGAAGGTCCCTGAAGGGGGAAGGAGGAAGCAGCCCAGAGGGGCATGGGCTAGCCCTGTGCGGCCAGTGTGTTTCGGCAGGCACGCTGCTGGCTATCGGGTGGCCCCTGGCCACCCAGTAGGGCCCTGGGCTGAGATGCAGTGGAGTGGGTGGGCCTGCATCTCCCTCCCCTCAACCCTTATTGCTCCAAACCCGACACTGAACCCCGCCTAGTGAACCTTGACTGTTCCTGAACTGAGCTTGGCCCACTAGAAGGCTGAAGCCCCGCTACTGCTTGCTGCCTCACCCTGTCTGGGCTGGAAGGCAGGGACTGTTGTAATACTGAGCTTGTCCTGCGGGAGGGCTGAAACCCTGCCAGTATTTGCTGCCTCACCCTTGTCCAGGCTAGAAGGGCGGGACTGCTGTAGGACTGAGTTTGCCCCGCTAGATGGCTGAAGCCCTACTACTACTTGCTGCCTCTCCCTGTCTGGGCTAGAAGGCAGGGACTGTTGTAGGACTGCGCTTGCCCTGCGGCCACAGCAGCTGGCTGCCATCGTTGAGCGGGACATGGAGGCGCCCTGCCCCCCCCCCTGCAAAGAGAAGACCCGATTTACAGGCTCCCTGAAATATCAGCCATGATAGCTCAGGTGTATTAAATCTTTAGGTAGTGAATTAATTTGCAACAAGTAATGTCTTCCATGCCCTGACTGTCCATCTGTGTTAGTGTGGGATGCACTAGCAGGCCTTGGTAGCTGGTCACATGCTGGTTTGCTGTTTGTAATTATTCCTTGAATCACATGTCTGCATAACTAATATGCCATGGATTGCTCACCAGTTGCCAGTGTTAGTACTTAGTATTCATGAGCTGCTCCTTGTACCATGAGTTTGATGACCGGAGTTTGCTCTCTAACTGCTTCTCATTAACAAAGGGGGGATCTGAAGAAGGCTTAAATCTCTCTAAGGGATCTGGGCTGGGAAGGGAAGGAAAACCTAAGGTATTTGGGCAGCATTAAAATCTTCCTCAGCCTCCTTTTGCACAAGAGATACCATTCTAGGTGGCTATACACATGCACTCTCATTTTAAAATTGGTTGGTAACTTCCTGACTGTGGGAGATGTATAAGGCATTTCTTACTGAATATTCATCTCATAGGCTATGTCCACACACAAACCCTTGTTTCGAAACAAGCTGTTTCGAAATAAAGGCCTTATTTCAAAACGCCTTATTTCAAAATAAAAAAAAGTTATTTTGAAATAAGGAAAGAAGAGGGAATCGAAATAGCATGTCCGTTGTGACATGCTATTTTGAGATAGGGGAGGGGAGGAGCAGGGAGGCCTGTGCTGGGCTGGGGACGCCCTGCCCCCCCCACCACTTCCCCTGCCCCACCACCGCTTCAGCTGCGGGTGGGGGGCTTCCCCTACCTCCCTGCTGTTCCTGCCATGGGCAGGAGGGCTTCCCCGGCACCCCCCCTGCCACATCTGCTGTGGGCCAGGCTGGGGCAGTGCCGCCTCCCATCCAGGGTTCCCCAGCACCTGCTCATGGGTGGGAGGGGTGCCAGGGAATCCAGGGCAGGAGGCGGCCCCAGCCCCCCCCGTGGCAGAAGCGGTGGGGGGGCACCAGGGAAGCCCCCCCATCTGCAGCGAGGGAAGCCCCCCCACCCCCAGCAGTAGCCGCAGGGGAAGCCCGCCCGCCCCCTGCAGAAGCGGCAGGGGGCAGGAGGGGGGTGCTAGGGTACCCTGGGGGCAGGGCACACTGGGCTTGGGGGCAGCACCAGTGGCGGGGGCAGATCCCCTGCAGCCCGGGCAGGGGGGAGCCCTGGGGGTGCCCCAGCTGGCTTCCCCCCGCTTCCCCATGCCAGGGGTAGGGGGGGTGAAGGGGGCTGAGGCACCCATCCCTCCACTCTCAGCAAGGGGAAGCAGGAGGGAAGCCAGCTGGAGCACCCTTGGACCCCCTGCACTTCACTCAGCACTCTGGCCAGGGTGCTGGGGGTGGGGTGGGGTGGGGTGGGACCCTCCCCCCAGGGTGCTATGCACCCTGGGGGGAAGGTCCTTGTTATTTCGAAACAATCCTTGTTTCGAAATAACATGTCCAAACGGCTTATTTTGAAACAACTGGTTTCAAAACAACCCTCCTTTCAAAAGCAAAGTGGTTTAAGCTGTTTCGAAAGGAGGGCTCTTGTTTTGAAAAGAGGAGCTCCCTCCTTTCGAAACAAGAAAACGTGGTGTGGACATAGGGACTTTTATTTCGAAACAACCAGTGTTGTTTCAAAATAAAAGCCCTGTGTGGACATACCCATAAGGTGCTATGCTAGGGAGAGCCTATGGCTGTAAGGAAAGAGTTAAATAGCAAATGAGGGACGTGGGTGTTTTCAAGCCAACAAAATGTTGTTTAGATTTAAGTACTGTGACATTGAGCTATTGATTAGGCCAGTGTGTTTTGGCATTAAAAACAATGTTTAAAGGTTGAGATATTTGTTCCTTAAAGTTCAATGTGTTTGCAAATGGGTGGAAAAGTCAGAAAGCTGAGAACATTTGCAATGTGTAATTAAGAGATGATCTGTTTATTAGTCATACGCAGTCATGGCAAGTCCCACTCAGTCAATTAGCCAGTCTAGGCTGAAGTTCTTTTCCTGGAGTAGTCTTCAATTGCCTGTGTCTTCTCACTGAAGCCACTGGACCTGTTTAATGGAGGATAAGTTGTATGAGTCAAAGTTGCAGGGTTAAGCCCATAATAATTATACAAGGACTGTAAATTGTAGCTGTCCTTTGCCTTTGAAACATGTAGGGTGTGTCCTCAGAGCACTTAAATGCCTACAGTTGGCCCAGGTCAGCTGGCTTGGGGTCCAGGGGCTTGAACTGAATAATTACTGTGTAAACATTTGGGCTGTCATGATGCGGGGGAGTCCTGGACCCCCAAATTGTCTAGACAGCAATTTTTAGCACTGCAGCCTGGTCCCCATGGGCTCAAGTTAGCTGGTCTGGGCCAGCCACGTTTGTACCTCATGTCTTTAGTGTCAATGTGGATGTGCTCATAATGACTGGGTTTTCAATGGGGTTAACCCTCCCCCAGCTTCCATTACGCTCAGTGTGTGTGTGTGTGTGTGTGTGTGTGTGTGTGTGTGTGTGTGTGTGTTTTTTCCATTATGGGCAGCTGGTGAGGTCTTGAGAAAGTCTGTCTCTTCATTTTAATTCCTATTATCCAGTGTCAGCAAGCTCTAGGATAAATTAGCTTGGGTAGACAAACATAGGCAAACCATGTCACTTATAAATAAGCTTTGATGAGATGGAAACCAATCTCTTAACATCTCAGCTTTGGAACTTGATACCTTCCTCAGAATGCATGTGACAAATACTGGAGTAGCTCTGTTGCCCTCTGTGGTGATGTCAATCATAGTTAGTGCTATTTAATGGAATTCTGCAGTGATGTTCACCAGCAGGTTCACACCCTGTGTAAGGTTGTCTACCATGACACTTATGTTCTTTATTTGTAAGGAGAATATTGGCTCAAGTTTCAGAAACAATGACTCTAGCTCCTGTGAGAGTCTGGGCGGTCTGATGTACACTCTGAGCTTCTCAGGCACATTGTCAATGTCATCGTGCCAGCTTTTGAGCTCATCATGCAAAGTGCTAATGTTTTCTGGGAAGTCATTTGCCTTTACATTTACCCTTCCCAGTAGCTCACATTTGCATACATTGTTTTATGGGGCATGGCATGGATTATTGATATTAAAATCATTCCATTCTGGGTGTATTGTTCCTATATGAGCCATATTAACCCAGCTTGTGCCAAAGCCAAATCGGTAAGTGCCCAGATGCACTCAGGCCATGTGCCCTGATAGTGAGGGAGACTCAATGGTGCACAAAGGACAAAACAGAGAGCAAAATCTGCACAAGTACAGCATCATTGTTGGGACACGAGTGATTATTGCCATCATGGTTGGGGTGAGCAGACTGGACTGGGCAGATGATCAAACACGCAAACTCTACCTCCTAATAGGTCCTGATTCAGCAAGGTGACTAAGTGTGTGCTTAATGTAGTCCCATGGGCACATGCTGACTTGGTTGTATCACTAGGGCTTAGCAGCAAAGCCTGGATTAGACTTAGACTCATATCCAATTTATAAATTCCTTTGATCCTACCTCCTTCTTTACTGTAGTTTTGCCTTTTCTGTTCCTCCTAGTATACAGTGAATACAGCTAGTGTGGCACTCCAGTAAGCTTTCAGTTTAACTCCTTGTAGGGTCCCCTATGTTTTTTGCAGTCCTTATAATGATGGGCCTAGGCCTATGATACAGATGTGGTTATCTTGTGCAAAAAAGGGCACCCAGGATCTTTCCAAGGGCAAAAAGGCAATATGCCATGTTTATTACAAGAAACAAGATCAATACCTATCTTATTCCTACACACACACACACACACACACACACACACACTCATGCACCCAAACACGCCAGTAGATGTTCTGCAGTTTATAGTTACCATTCCTGGTCATGGCTTGAAACCATAGCTTAGATTTGTTGCCGGGGTTTGTGGTGGCTACCTGGCCAGGAAGCTGGGCATAGTGTAGTGGCTAGCACCTCTGCTTAACAGACAGAAGGTCCTGGATTCAATTCCCAGGGGGTTGGACTTAATGATCTCATGAGGTCCCTTCCAGCCCTATGATTTGATTGATTGATTGGACAGTGGGGTCTTTGTTGGTGATGCTCCTTTCTTGTTGATACTGTGCAGAACATTAGCTAAAGCCTTGCAGTCTCACCCAGTCTTTTATACAGTTTTGACTTTAATGTAAAGTTTTGCTGGATCACGCCACTTCTACATGACCGTTGATTGCTGGACAATAGCAGACATGACTTTCAGCTTGTTTTTGATGTCCTGATTAAGTTTGTTCTTTTGTTTCTGGGATGGATCCTTCTTTTGCTTTTTAGGGATGTGTTCACACTCTTCAGCCATTAGGATGGAATTCACACTTTGTCAGGACCAGCTGGCAGTTTGGGACTGATTCACACATACATACGCCCTTTGTCCACACCTTGTTCACGGAAGATTACCTATTCATCTATGAGATTTGTACAAGATGGAGTACAGTGGTCAAAATGGAGTTTTACATTTAGAATATGGCGTTATGTTGACAAGAGATCAATCAATCAATCAAATCATAGGGCTGATATATTACTTCACATATTACAAGGATTGGGTAAAAAGGGTGTTGAAACAACTTCTAACAGTAAAACATGCTTATTACCTAAGAACAGATAGGCACAAACTTCCCCAGGAATGCAAGCTGGGAATGAGTGGGTCAGAGGAAACAACATGGCTTATCTCAAGTAAGAGAAACAAAAGGGCATTAGTTTAAGTCCCTCGCCTCGTAACCAATCAACATAGTCACAAATGAATGGCCCTGACAGAGCCACACATGGTGCTCCTTGTAAAGGGGAACATGGCCAACCCTAGGAAAGGCAGCATGGCTGCCCCCAGGAGAGGCAACAGGGCCGCTGAACATCTGTCTGTCAAAGCAGAGCTCAAGGGCCAGGACAGAGTGTATAAAAGCAAGGCCAGGGAGCTCAGTTCAGCCCTGGCCACTGAAGAGGATGGATGGCTGTCTCCTAGCTGCTCAGCACTGAACATCCCTCAGGCCAAGGGAGCATCTGCCTACCCATCGATCTCCACCCCAGTACCAGAACGGCCTCCCATGGCAGATGCCCCTGAGGAGGGGGCCAGCTTCCCTCTGGGAGAGCAGGCTGGGAGGACTGCTGGAGTCAGGGATCCCCGAGTTTTCCCCTGAAGGCCCAGGCTTCTGGGATCCAGCCCCGACACCACCTTCCTGTGATTTGGAGGAACTGCTGCTTGCTGTGAAGGAAGACAACCTCCTGGTGGGCTAGGACCTGGAGCTACGCTTTGTAGAGGACCAAGTGGAGGTCTCTGAGTTACCCCCATCAGAGGAGATGGAGGTCCCAGTGGAGCTGCCTGACTTATCCCCACCGGATGAAATGGAGGGCTTCTGTTCCCTGCCCCTAAGCAACTACCTAGAGGACTCCACTGAAGGGGCTGAACAGGTGCTACTGGGAGAGGGGGAAGGCAGTGACCCAGGTGAGTTGTGCCTCGGGCATCTGGGCTTGAGCCCAATACTGGGATCAGCATGTTGCTGCTGGATCCCCACTGATCCCATGGTTGAATCCTTGGCCACTATCAGGGCCCTGGGCTGGGACACAGTGGAATTGGGTGGGTCTGTGTCCCCTCCTCCTCGCCCCTTCCCCTAGACAGCATTACCTGTGGGGTCGTGTACCTTGAAACTGAAAACCCATCTGATACCTAGCATTGTTTACCCTCTAATCTGAGGACTTGTGGTTTGTGTACCCTTTGTAAAAGGGCCCCACACTATTACTGGAGTGGCTTACCTCAGAACTATAAACTACTTGTTTGCACGTACTGTTTTTCCCCCTTTCTCTCTCTCTGGAAGGGACCAAAAACTAGAGACTTGTTTGAACCATCTGTCCTAGGTGGTTAGTCCACACCCAGAAGGGACCAGGCAGACTCTCACACTCCTCAATAGTACCATGAGTGGACACAAATAAAACTAGGAATGAAACAATTAACACATCTATATGGATATATAAAGATTGACATAAATAGGTGTCTGACTCAATTAATGCAATAAATCAACAAATCTATATTGTATATAAATATTGGCACAAATAAAGCAATGAATGGATTGACACAGTTAGAAATGATTTCACCCATATATTCCTACAGTCTTTTGCACGTGACTTTTACATCCAGGAGCATTTCTTCTGCCACCAGCTCACAAGCCACAGACCCTAGACAGCTTCAGCTGTTGGACTGCAGAGAGTGGAAGGCCAGGTCATAGATGAAGAGCTCTGCATATCTAACATAGGACTATGTGAAATCTGGAGCTGCTCCAAGGCTCCAGCTCTGTGGGAGCTTTGGGATTTCATTTTGTGATGGAGGGACACGGGTCCACCCTATTGGGGTTTTGCATTCTGCTGAAGGGATAGAAGAAGTCTTTGCTGAATTAGAAGAGGTACAAAAAGAGGTTCAAGGGATCTAGACCATATGACATTATGATATATTATACTGTAATGCTAGGCACCCAAGAGACTGTAGCTACCAGCCAGATATTAAAGCCCAGTGAATATGATGTATTTGATCTAAGACACTAAATAGGTGAGTTGCTGCTGTGAAAAGACGTTGACAATGAATGTCACTGGGTCAGTGCAAGTCAGCCTATTAAACACAGACAACATTTGTGTATGTTGTGTTTCCCTTGTTTCCTTTGCCAGCACAGGGTTGATTGGATCTGGATAAACTTCCTATGGATATGAAAGATGGTTTTCACTGTAGAACATAGAAGTCATTAAAGGGAATGAAATCAAGTGAGGAATTTAAAATAACATAGTATCAGACTGAGAAGACTTATTTGACCCAGAAGTCAGTTCTTCATCTCCTTAAACTGGATGTATCAGATATCATACTGTGATAGTTACCTTTGACTTTGATCAAAAGGTCAAGTAGATATGATCTGTGCATTTGTCTGAATATTTTCCAGTAAGAGAAAACCAGACAGGTTCAAATAAAAGTTTGATGCCAAGGAATTGGAGGAGGCTGAAACACAGGACTTCCAGTTTGTGGGAAATTTTGCTATCTCAAAATTTGGGCTATTGCTTCAGGGTCTTTGGCCCTGTGACAGTTCGCATGGCAGGGCCACCTGGAGCCAGGGATCCTGCATAACCTTGGGAAAGCTTGCCCTAGATTTGTCAGAAGTTCATTGTTCCAGAGATGTTTTGGTGACATTTTTCAGTGAGATTTCCTTAGCAAGCTTTGTGCCACCTCTAACAGGAGTAGTTCAGCAAACAGCAAGGTTGGCAGGCATGTCGCATGCCAAGTGCTCATGTAAGCACTCAGCCTAGAATTGGAGCATAAACCAGTTTTGAAACAGGAGTGCAGCATGTAAAAAGGCCTCTGTGTTGGGGTGTACTAACACTTCCTACCAGAGTGGGAGCCCTCTACTGCCTTAGCAGCTTGAAAGGCCCCTTCTGGTTAGGGTTACCAGATGCAGATTGCTGCATCAGAAGCATTGCCAGCAGATCGAGGGTCGTGATCATTCCCCTTCTATTTAGCACTGGTGAGGCCACATCTGGAATACAGTGTCCAGTTTTGGGCTCCCCACTACAAAAAGTACATGGACAAATTAGAGTCCAGCGGAGGGCAAGAAAATTGATCAAGGTACTGCAGCACAAGCCCTATGAAGAAAGACTGAAGGAACTAGGCTTATTTAGCCTGCAGAAGAGAAGACTGAGGGGGGATTTGATAGCGACTTTCAACTACCTGAAGGGATGCTCCAAGGAGGATGAAGCTTGGCTGTTCTCAGTAGTAACAGAGGATAGAACAAGGAACAATGGTTTCAAGTGGCAGCTGGGAAGGTTGAGGCTGGATATTAGGAAAATCTTTCTTACTAGGAGGGTGGTAAAGCATTGGAATGGGCTACCTAGGGAGGTAGTGGAATCTCTGTCTTTGGAGATGTTTAAGGCCTGGCTGGATAAAACTCTAGCTGGAATAATTTAGTGGGAGTGGTCCTGCTTTGTTTGGCAGGGGATTGGACTAGATGATCTTATGAGGTCCCTTCCAACCCTATGATTCTGTACCAAAGCATGGAAAGGAGGACAGGGAAGTACAAAAAGGAGGACACTGGAGGACAGGCACATGTAGTAAATGTAGTATTAATATAATATTCTTCTATTTTTAGAGGGCCCTGGAACACTTCCCCTTAAAATTGGGTGTTCTGAGGCATTCCAGCATACTTTAACCCCTGTAAGTAAAAAGCCAGACAAAATCATGTATTTTTAAAATGCCTGCTGGACGGAGGACATGAAGGTAAAAAGGAAGACATGACCTCCTTTTGCCTGACATCTGGTAACCCTACTCCTGGTCAGACAGGCCTCCCACTCCCTATCAGGAAGAGGAAGTTAAAAGCCCAGCCAAGACCTCAGCAAGGGGTGTGAGAGGAGGTCCAGAGACTGATCTCACTGGGTAGATCCCTGCTCAACAAGGCTTGAGTGGATGGGAGACAGGTAAGTTATTGAGGGCTGCAGGGTGAGAGCCCTGCTCTGGATGATGCCAAGCCCCGCACAGAGACTGAAGGATATCCAGGGAGACGGCAGTGGGGTATGGCCAGGGCCTGAAGAACTTGCAGCTGGGGGCCGTGATTGCACACTACTGCCCAGGGAAGTCCAGCCATGCCTTGAGGGTCTTGAGGGCTTTGTGGTGACCCACTGCCTCTAAAGACAGACTCCCAGCTCATTCTTGAGATGGTCATGGCCATGCTCTTTGCCCATAAGCCCCTGCAGGGATCCACATGGGGCAGAAGGGAGTGCCCCCAAACACCTGTGAGTAGAAGGCCCTAACAGAGATTACCACAGCCTCTTAATGCTACATAAGCTTATGTATTGGTAAACCAAATATTTCATTTTGGATGACTAGATTGCAAGCTCTTTGGATCAGGCAATGTTGTCTTGTCATGTGTTTGTACAGCATCTAGTGCAGGGTATCCTGGCCAATACCTGGTGCTTGTACAATAATTAATGGTGAAGTTAGTGACAATGACATGCCTGTGAAAATTCACTCCAGGTGAACAATAATTAACTACAATGTCCCAGCCTTAGCTTAGTCTAGTACAGTGTATGGCGGGAGTGCACAAGGTGATGGCATGCTGTGTGTGGGACCAGCCAGTGCCCTGCCCTGTTATCTCTGTCAGAAGCATCTGCCACTTGTAGCTGTTGGGTTGGAGAACGCTGAGAAATAGGCTTTGAGTAGGTCAGCTGGGGGCTCTGGAGGCTAGAGGCATATGCAGCCCAGTGGTTAGAAAGTGAGTGTGCACACAGGCTAGAGGGCATCAGAGTGAAGGGGGAGGTTCATCTGCTTCTATTGAGTAGGACATAAGGAAGCTGCAGCTCACTTACAAAAGCTGCATTAGCCTTAAGGCTGGCGTAATGTGGGATCAACAACCACCCCCACCACTCTCTTTGGGAAAAGCATCAACAGTTTCTCTCAGATGGTGCAGAGCAGTCTCCATCCATTTCAGGCAGATTTGAGGTATGGCTGCTTTTCCTCCAGTAGCATGGGTAGCTAGAGGACCCAGTCTCAGCTCTGGGCTGTGAAGGGATAGGCAGGGTCCTGGAAATCATGGACAAAAAGGAATTTCCCTCCCTGAGCACAGGTCCTTCATGTCAACATTTGCAATCTTGAGCATCGGAAGAGTTTAGCTTAGAGTGAATTCTAGATCATGGCTGATGGGGTCTTTCCTTAATCATCCCTGTAGGACCCCATCCTGTTCCATTAAAGTTAATGACAAAAGTTTCATTGATTTCAGCAGGATAGGGCACGAAAATAGCAGTCTCCCATTCACTAAATATGGTCATTGTGTAGCTCAGGGTGTCTCACCTTTAAGTAGCTCTAGCACACACATTACTTCATGGCAGTCTTCCTCTTGAGCTTCTGGAAATCACATTGAGGGTCTGCAACATACCCACTGCACAGAGCAAACTGGAAATGGTATCTTGCAGTGTACAGGCAGCAACATAGCAACTAAGGGTATGTCCACATGAGGCTTTTGTTTCAACACTACAAAATGAAAGCCCGTATGTCCACACGACGTTTTCTTGTTTCGCCCCTCCTTTCAAAACAAGAGCTCTCCTTTCGAAACAGCTTAAACCACTTTGGTTTCGAAAGGAGGGTTATTTCGAAACAAGTTGTTTCAAAATAAAGCCGTTTGGACATGTTATTTCGAAACAAGGATTGTTTTGAAATAACAATAACCTTCCTCTCAGGGTGCTATGCACCCTGGGAGGAAGGTCCCACCCCCCCAGCCAGGGAGCTGAGTAGAGTGCAGGGGGTCGGCAGGTGCCCCAGCCATCTTCCCCCCTTCTTCCCCTTGCTGGGACCAGGGGAGAACAGGTGCCTCAGCCCCTTTGCCCCCCCTCCCCAGCAGGGGGAAGCTGGCTGGGGCACCCCCAGGGCTTTGCCCCCTGCCTGGACTTGGGGGGAGTTGCTGGCCCCGCAGCTCAGTCAGTGGGGCTGCAGCCCCCATAGGGTGGCTGCTCCACAGGTGGCTCACCCTGCCACTGGGGCGGCCTCCAAGCCCAGTGGCGGGGCTGGGGGTGCCCTGCCTTGGGAATCCCCAGGTGCCCCACTTCTCCCCGGTGGTGGGGCTGGAAAGTGCCTTGCCCCAGGAATCCCTGGGCCCCCCGCTTCTGCCAGGGGGCATGGCTGGGGGGCGTCCTACCCTGGGAATCCCCAGGTGCCCCACTCCTGCCGGGAGTGGGGCCAGGGGGCGCCCCACCCTGGGAATCCCCACTGGGGTCCATGTTGCCACACCTTCCAGAGTGCCCTTCCCCTAACTCGAAATAGCAAGTCCTCTGTGTGGACATGCTATTTTGATTCCCCCTTCTAATTGTTTTTTGGTTATTTCGAAACACCCCCCTGTGTGTGGACATAGCCTAAAAAGGCAGGCTGTTCCCTCAAGCAGGACTGCTCTGCAGGAAGGAATGAAAGGAAGAATTCTGATATTGTGAAGCCTTTGCACAATTGCTGAGATGAAAAAGGGGAGTAAAATCAACAGAAAAGAGGTCTGGGGGAGTGGGAAGTCTTTCAGGCTTCTTCAGTGCTGAAAAGTGGCTCTTCAGGATGCTGAGTGACACAGGAATGCCTTTGCTATTCTCCCTGAAGCTATGCAGATCTGACTGCCATAATAGCAGGTGGCAATGTGAGTGCAGTATTAGTACAGGCCTTGGCTAATTTTCTCAGAAACTTTCATGTGTGTTGTACAACATCTGGATGGCCCAGGAGAGCCATACATGGTAGTGGATAGAAAAGAAACCAAAATCAGAAAAACCAAAAACGCACATGTGGAATTGGATGAAAAACATCACATCAAATCCACCCCCTCCCCAAATTCCATTATGTCTATTGAACACTTTTCCAGAGTTCAGGAGTATGGTCCAGAAAAACTGCAAAAATATTTCAGACAGCAGTCCAAATAAGCAACAGTAGTTGCCTTGGAGACAAAGTGTTCTACATGCTCACAAAGGCAAAATATTACATTGTAGATCAATTTTAATTACAACAAGATAATTAATGAACCAAGGCAATTTTCAGTACTGGATATTTGTGGCTAAAGTGCATTAAATCTCTAGTTTCCATGGAAACTTCCACATGAAAACAGGGGAAGGTAAATTGAATGGAAAGGAAATAATGTGAATTTCAAACATCTTCAAAAAGAGAGATGCTACCTTAGCAATTAGGTACAACTATAATTCATTCATCCATGTGCATGCACCCGTGGGTGCACGCATGCACGCACACACACATTACTTACCTTAAAAGAAACTGAGGAGTTAGGTACCCACATTTATTGGAACACATTGACTGTGGATGAGATTGATTTTCTATCATGTGAAGACTTGATGTTTTTCCCACAGATACACTCTGCTCAAACAGAAGTTAAAGGGTTCATACAGGAACCACTCCAGTTTTCTGGCCCATGTTCTCTAGAAGTGCAGACAAGATGATCACAATGGCTATGACTCCACTAGCCAAAGCTAATTCAAACTTGTTAGTTTGAGCTAACCTTGGGTTAGTTCACACTAACCTTGCACTTATAAATTAGAATTAACAATATTTTCTCATTCGAACTAATGCTTAGTTCAACCTAGAACACATTTTTAGTTTGAACTAAGCATTAGTTTGAGTTCACTTCGTGCTTAGTTCGAACTAAGTGCTGGTACTAACTAGTTTGAACTAAGAAATCTCTAGATTTCTTAGTTCAAACTAAGGAAAGCCTGGTATGGCCATGGGCTAAATTAGTCCAGATTAAGCCTTAATCTAGACTAGTTTTCCAGTGTAGACATAGCCAGTGGTTCCTTCGGGCCTTAATAATCATGAATCTCTGTTCCTCAATGAGCAGGGTATTTCCCTAAATTGGGCCCAATCCTGAAAGACTGTGGAAATCAGTGCAAGCTGAGCAAGCAGCTACTTCCTGAAGGTGCTTGGTACTGGGAGTCAGACTTGTAGAAGAAATAAAGTCAGTGCAGCATTTGGAGATATCTGGGTGAGAAATGCTGTGCTAGATATTGTATGCAGTCCTATTGAGCAGACTCATGCCATGCTCACATCTTGGAACACATGCTCCATCCTTGCAATAACATCACCAAGGCTAACAATGCCCATTTATTAGTATCCCCCTGCTTTGCAGAGAGCTGTATCATAGAATCGTAGGGTTAGAAGGGACAATAAGAATCATCTGGTCTAACCCTCTGCCAAAATGCAGAATTCAGTGTGTCTAAACCATCCAAGACCAATGGCAATTAGGCTTTCTTTTGAAAACCACCAGTGAGGAAACTTCTACAACCCACCTAGGCAGTCTGTTCCATGGGCCTACTGTTCCCACACTTAGGATGTTTCTTCTGAGAATTAATCTAATTCTACAGTGCTGTAGTTTGAACCCATTGCCGCTTGCCCTGCTCTCTGTGGCAAGTAAGAACAGCTTCTCAAGGATCTGAAGATTGCTATCACTCCCCCATAATCTCCCCTTTTCCAAACTTACCATACCTGGTTCCTTCAAGCTTCTGTCGTATGGCTTGTATGACCTTTTGATCATATTTGTCATTCACCGCTGGATCCTTTCCAGTTTCTCTGTTTCGTCTATATCTTGGTGACCAAATGGGGGCACTGTATTCCAGCTGAAGCCTAACCAGTGCTGAAAAAAGAAGTGCTATCACCTCCTGTGACTTCCATGCTATACTTCTGTTAACACAACTTCAAACTGCATTTTTTTTTTTTTTTACAACAGCATCACATTGCTGATTCATGTTGAAGCTGTGATCCACCACAACTCCTTCTCAACAGTGCTGCAGCCAAGACAGTTTTCTTTCATTCTGTATTTGTGCATTCTTTAAGGCTATGTCCACACACAAGTGCTTGTTTCGAAACAAGCCGTTTTGAAATAACGCTTTATTTCGAAACGAGTTATTTTGAAATAACAAAAAAGTTATTTCTAAATAAGAAAAAAAGCAGGAATCGAAATAGCATGTCCACACTGTGGGCTTGCTATTTCGCTTCAGGGGCAGGGCACCAGGGGAGGTGTGGCAACTTGGCCGCCTCCCTGGGCCATGTCGGTGGCTGTGTTGCTAGCCAATCCCATAAAAGCTGGCCCTGACCTCACTTCCCTGTCCACTCAGGCTAGCAGCACGCTGCAAGCAATGAATATTGCCCGGTTGCCCAGACAGCACTGTGCAACACCCAGCTGTGGTGTTTTGGACTACCTAGGGTCATTGGGGTTGTCATAGTGATAAATGAGAGAGTCATTTAGGTGCTAGGAAAACCTGTCTGTCTCCCCTCTCTCTCTCAGTTCTCTTTCAATAAAAGACTTCTATTACAGCTCTGAATATGCTGTCCTCCTTATTGGATTATAATTTCCCTTAAAACTCTACATCTGGCGACAGAGGATGGGATTTGTGATGGAGTGGCTATCCTCAACAACCCTGGCAACTTTGGAAAACCAGAATACAATGTAAGAAGCAAAACTTTATTTTACTGCTTGCATGGGGGTTGGGTTGTAGCTGTGAAAGCTGATCTGTTTGCCTAAGGGCTAGCTGGCTATTCTGAAAGCTGATCTGCCTGTTGTTAAGCACAAGGAAGAAATAAGGCTGGCTGGCTATTCTGAAAGCTGATCTGCCTGCTGTTAAGAGAAGAGACAAACAATAACCACAAGAGAGCATCATGGCTTTACTTACTACAACCTTTGAAAAATATGATCATTCGGCAGATTCCTGGCAGACATATACAGCCTGATTTAGCAGCCCGATTTCAAAATTTTGTAATAGCAAACGACATAACTGATGAGAAGAAGGTACCAGTTTTTCTAACGGTCATTGGAGTTAAGACTTATAATTTGCTATGTGATTTGCTTTATCCAGAGAAGCCAGAGCAGAAAACTTACGGGGACCTAGTGGAAGTTCTGGCAGCACATTTTTCCCCAAAGCCACTAGTAATTGCAGAGAGGTATAGGTTCTACCAAAAGAACCAAGAGGAAGGTGAATCAGTTGTACAATTTGTAGCAGCTCTGCGGAAGCTGGCAGCACACTGTGAGTTCAAGAACATGTTAGAGGAAATGCTGCGTGACAGGCTGGTGTGTGGCCTGCACAGTGAATCAACACGAAAACGCCTATTGACTGAAGGTCAACTCACCTTGCAGAAGGCTGTGGAAATTGCAGTCTCCATGGAATGCGTCACCCAAGACATGCAACAGATCGGGGTCAGTGTCCGTAAAATATCCCTACAACCTGCCCCCAGGGCATCGGGGAGACAAGAATGTTACCGGTGTGGGAAGCAGGACCACCTCGTATCTGAGTGCTGGTTTAAAGAACTACTGTGTCGACAATGTGGTAAGAGAGGGCACATTGAACGTGCCTGCAAACAAAGGAAGGGTAAGCCAAACAGAAGAGGTGGACCTGAGAAAAATGGGCCGTTGGTTTGGTGGACTAAGAGGGAAATTCTGCATGCAGTAGAGCAGAATACAGATGATCATAGTGACACCCAATTGGAAAATGAAGATTCCCTCCATGTTTTGTCTATAACAGCTGGCCCATGTAAATTCTGGGTAACACTTGTGTTGGAAGGCAAACCTATATGCATGGAACTGGACACTGGCGCAGAAGTTTCATTAGTTTCTAACCTTGTATATGAGAAGGACATTAGACGTCTGCCACTTAAGCCGACAGTAGTCATTTTGAAAACATATACTGGAGAGACTGTTCCCCTGTTGGGTACTATTGATGTGAAAGTAGAACTCAATGGACAGACCACAAAGCTACCACTGTTTGTGGTAAAGGGGAATTACCCAGCCCTAATGGGAAGATCTTGGATCAGGAAAATCCAACTTGATTGGTCACAGGTGCATCAATTGACTAAAGAAGAAATGAATCTAGCAGCGGTACTAACGAAACATGCTGCTGTTTTCGGTGAAGACTTAGGCAGTATGAAGGGAATCACTGTAAAATTAAATATAAAGCCTGATTGCCAACCAAAATGTTTGAAGGCCAGGATGGTGCCATTTGCCATCAGACCCAAGGTGGAAGAAAACTCGGAGCGGTTAGTCAAAGAGGGAGTCTTGGTGCCAGTTACTCACAGCCAGTGGGCAACACCCATTGTCCCTATAGTGAAGAAGGATGGCTCCATTCGGATTTGTGGAGATTTCAAGGTCACTGTCAACCCAGTGTTATGTGCAGAACAATATCCTCTTCCCTGCATTGAGGACATCTTTGCAGGTTTGGCTGGAGGACAAAAATTTAGCAAGATTGATTTGAGTCAAGCGTACTTACAGATGCATGTTGAAGAAGAATCTCAAGAATTGTTGACAATCGTAACACATAAGGGGTTGTACAGATACTGTTGTTTACCTTTCGGCATTACTTCAGCCCTAGCTTTGTTCCAAAGGGCAATGGATTAGATTTTGAGTGGTTTATCAGGGGTAAAGTGCTATCTGGATGACATCCTGATCACGGGCAAAAATGAGGAGGAACAACTTACGAACTTGGAAGCTAGTCTGCAAAGAGTATGGTCTATGTGTTCACAGAGACAAATGTGTTTTTCCAGCCCTCAGTTGAATATTTAGGACATATAATTGATGCTGATGGTCTCCATAAGTCTCCAGCCAAGGTTAAGGCTATTGTGGATGTTCCGCTACCTCAGAACATAAGCCAACTTCGCTCTTTTTTTTAGGCTTATTAAACTATTATGGCAAGTTTATTCCACAATTAGCGACGCTCCTGAAACCCCCTACATGAGCTTCTGGGGCTGAAAAAGGCCTGGAACTGGACTGAAGCCTGTGATGTTGCATCGAATGAAGCTAAACGCTCACTGGTAAACTCTAAGGTTCTGACACATTTTGACCCATCCTTGCCCCTACAGTTGGCTTGTGATGCCTCCCCTTATGGAGCTGGGGCTGTATTGTCACATATTATGCCTTCTGGTGAAGAGAGACCTATTGCTTTTGCTTCATGCTCCTTGACCAAGGCAGAAACTAACTATGCCCAAATTGAACGCGAAGCACTGGGCATTGTTTCTGGCGTTCAGAAATTTCACCAGTACCTGTGGGGAAAGAAGTTCACACTTCTCACTGACCATCTACCCCTGACATCAATTCTGGGGCCACACACAGGCATGCCACATTTGGCTGGTAGTCGGATGCAACGATGGGCATTGATACTTTCTGGATATACATATGAAATCAAGTATAGGCAATCCTCTTTGCATTGCAATGCTGATGGCCTTTCAAGGCTACCCTTACTGGCACACCATCAGGATCTGGGCCAGGAAGGAATCTTTTACTTTGAACAGGTGGAAAACACACCCGTCACGGCTTCTCAAATGAAGAAAGCAACATGGGTTGACCCAGCACTCTCACGAGTTATGGATTTTGTGATGCATGGAACGTTCTTACCTGACTCTCAGGTCTCTCCTGACCTCCACCCCTATGTGTCTAGGAGGACAGAGTTATCAACCCAATCCGGGTGTTTGTTGTGGGGTATGCGTGTCATTATCCCACCTTCATTAAGACCACATTTGTTGGAACAGCTCCATTCAAGTCACTGCGGCATAGTGTGCATGAAAGAAATTGCATGGAGCTATTTCTGGTGCCTGGGCTTAGACAGGGCCATTGAAGAAATCGCTAGAGCTTGTACCTCATGCCAGAGCGTCCGGAATGCACCTCAGTTGGCACCTCTTCACCCATGGGATTGGCCCGAAAGGCCATGGCAACGTATCCATGTTGATTTTAATGGCCCATTTGAAGGATGTATGTTTTTAATTGCTGTGGATGCCCATTCAAAATGTCCAGAAGTCTCTGTAATTGCAGTCCACTACTACGGAAGCCACTATTCAGACCCTGCATGGCTTTTTTAGTCGTTATGGTCTTCCAGAACAGCTGGTGAGTGACAATGGACCACAATTCATTTCACAGGTTTTTGAAACATTTATGAAGGCCAATGGAATACATCACTTCAGGTCAACACCGTATCATCCTTCCACCAATGGACTTGCTGAAAGGTTTGTACAGACTATGAAGCAAGCTCTAAAATCTGCAAAGGGACGTTCACCGCTTCATAAGTGTCTGGACAACTTTTTGTTGTCCTACAGAAACACTCCACAGGCTACAACTGAGGCATCTCCAGCTTTTCTTATGATGGGACGGCAGTTGCGCTCTTGCTTTGATTTGTTGAAACCACGAGACACACGGCAAGTGGTTCAATGCCAACAGCAGGACCAGGTCAGCAGACATTCACCAAGAACAAAGGGCCTCACCTTCAGTATTGGACAGCCAGTTCTTGCTCGAAACTATGCTTCAGGAGGTAAATGGGTCCCAGCAACGGTCATTGCCCAGACAGGACCTGTTTCCTACTCTGTCCAGACAGCGAGTGGCCTAGTTTGGCGACGGCATGTAGATCAGCTGCTTCTCCGTCATATACACCCAGAAGATGCATCTCCAGCAGACATATCTGACTTCAACCTTACTGATGATACAACATCAGAGCATGAAACTACTATTTCTGTCTCTCCTGCTCCAGCCACCCCTTCAACGCCTTCAGCCTCCCTGGACCAACCGGACACAACATCCTCTCCGGTTCCGGCTACTTCCCCAGTACCTGTGATCCCACCACCACCAATACCACCTTGTGGGGTGGGCACACCAGAAGTTCGCCATAATCCACCTCGAGACAGAAGGCCTCCTAATCGGCTGGATCTGTAGCTAGTGGTGACCCCCTGTTCAGGGGGCAGAATAATTCCCCAGGGGTTCGCCGGAGATGGGACAATCTACCCTCCTCTCCTAGTTTAGTTCTTATTCTTTCTGGAGGGGGGGTTTTCTTTAGAGGGGGAGGAATATGTGGTGTTTTGGACTACCTAGGGTCATTGGGGTTGTCATAGTGATAAATGAGAGAGTCATTTAGGTGCTAGGAAAACCTGTCTGTCTCCTCTCTTTCTCTCTCTGTTCTCTTTCAACAGAAAACTTCTTATACAGCTCTGAATATGCTGTCCTCCTTACTGGATTATAATTTCCCTTAAAACTCTACACCAGCCCCTCTGACTGCCTGCAGTGTCCTGTGCATGTGGGACACTGTGCTTGCGCAGCCAGAGGGTGACCAGCCTCTGCCCGAGGCTTTCCTCCACCTCGTGCGCAGGGCAGAGCTACTGCCCCTGCCCCCCTCCATGCCTCACCAGGTCTGGGCTCAGGAGACGAGCCCAGACTGGTGGGAGCGAGTGGTGCTGCGCACCTGGGGGGACGACGACTGGAGGCAGAACATCAGGCTGACCAGGGCCAGCTTCACCCGCCTGGTCACCAAACTCGCTCCGCAGCTGCACCGCAGGAACACTCCCATGAGGCCTGCCATCCCCATGGAAAAAAGAGTGGCCATTGCCCTCTGGAAGATGGCCACTCCAGAGTGCCACATGTCAGTGGCACATCTGTTCGGCGTCGGGAGGTCCACCACTGGATACATCCTTGTTGAGGTCACCAAGTCATCAACCATGTACTGCTGCATCACCTGGTGAGATGAAGGGAGCTGCAGGACACTGTCCCAGGCATGGCCACCCTTAGCTTCCCCAACTGTGCAGGGATCCTCAACGCCACGCACATCCCCGTGTGAGCCCCGGAGCACAGGGCTGCCGAGTACTGCAACCGCAAGGGGTACCACTCCATTATTGTGCAGGCCCTTGTGGACCACTGGGGCCAGTTCCAGAACTTGTATGTCGGATGGCCAGGGAGGACTCATGACTCCAGGGTCCTCCAGAACTCTGCCCTCTACTGGGGCATGGAGGCGGGCACCTTCTCCCCCCTCACAACATTGATCTTGGGGGAGTAGAGGTGCTCGTCCTCATTGTGGCGGATGCGGCCTACCCCCTGCGGCCGTGGCTCATGTGGCCGTATGCAGGGCCCCTCGATCTTTTGCGGCAGATGTTCAGTCACCGCCTGATCCGCAGCCACCAGGTGGTGGAGTGGGCATTCGGGCTCCTCAAGGCCCTCTGGAGGTGCCTCCTCACCCGCCTCCACCTCACAGAGAGGATACTGCCACAAGTGATTGCTGCGTGTGTGGCACTCCACAGCTATTGTGAGCAGCGTGGTGAGCCCATTCCACTTGCCTGGGAAGTTGAGGCCCGAGTCCTCAGCAGGGACTATGTGGAGCCCAGACCTGTGCCCACATGGAAGCGGCCAGCCCAGTGAGCCCTGTCTGTGCGCGATGCCCTCCGGACTGCCTTCGCAGAGGAGGAGCTCTGAGGGCCAGGTCTGCCCTGCCCCACACCAGCCTCTCCCCCCCCGTTCACCCACAGCCAACCCCCACCCATCCACCCGCACTGTTAACTACCCCCAGTAAAACCACGCAAAACCACAAATAAGCTTCAAACTATTTATTTACAATCAGGGGTTGGGGCAGGGAAGGGCTGGGGGGGATATGGGATGGGGCAATGTGGGGGCAGTCTAGGGGAGGGGGCAGCAGTTTGGGAGGGGAAGGGGGTGAAAGAGTCCAGGGGGCAGGGGAAAGCTCAGGCATGGCCTGTGGGAGGGTCTGGGGGGTGGCGTACCCCACTCCTGCCCACGGCCGCCCTCTGCCCGTTGTTGCCTCTGGGGAGGGCCAGGTGGTGAAAGCTCAGCGTGCTGTGGTGGGGGCATCCTGTCTGCCAGCTCCCGAATGGCAGCTGGCAGCTGCTTGGTGAGGCACTCCATGGTGGTGGCCAGCCGGTCATCTGCTGGGGCGACCTGCTTGATGGCTCAGAGGGCAGCCTCCTGCCGCTGCGCCTGCTCTCTCCGCCAGGCCTGGGTGGCAGCCTCCATCCTTTTGCTGAGCTCCTCGAGGCTCTTGAGGAGCTTGGCGTGCAGCCAGGGGACCCTCCTCCGCCGCCGGGGTGCCCTGGGGCTGAGGCGTCGGGCTAGTGGTGGTGGCCGGCAAGCAGCTCCGTGACCTGCTAGAGGGAAGCAGAAAACACAGTTGGCTCCCGCTGCCTGCTGGCCCTGTCTGTATGAATCCTGTCTGCAGCACACATCTCTGCCCTAACTGTAAGCAGGTCCCAGGATCCCGTGGGACATTGCCCTGGGATAGGGCTCCTGGCCCCCAAAGCCTTGGAAGGACGCCAGGACAGTAGCCAGTGGAGGACATTGGAGGACCCTGGGCAAAAATGTTGTCTGGCCGTGGTAGTTGTCGGGGTTTAGGGGGCCCTGGAACACTTTCCTGTACAAATCAGTATTCTATGGCATTCTAGGATCCTTCAACCCCTACAGTAAAAAGCCTGACAAACTCCTGTATTTTAAACTGCTTGCCAGACAGAAAGTGTGAGGATGAAAAGAACAGGGCATTTAAAAGGGGACCATGTTCTCCTTTTGCCAGACATCTGGTAACTGTGCCCTGGAGGCACACATGCTAGTGGTACCCAAGAGGGTGAGCTGGCCTCAGCCACGCCTTGCTCTAGGGGGTCTCCCAAGGCCACTTGCCAGTGGTGTGGCCTGCATGATCCCCACCCTGCCCAAGATGCTGCTGCATCTTTACCAGCCAGCCCCTGTTCACCACCACCAGGCACACAGGGGCCTGTGACCCCAGTGCCAGCTGTCTCTGTGGGACCCGTGGCCGAGGGGGGGGGGCCTTTGCACCCACCAACCCTGTGCCCTACCTTCCCTGGTGCCTGGCCTTGGCCCCCTCACTGCCCATGACCTGCTGGACAGGCCCAGCCCTGTGTGCCTCAGTGAGAGGGGAATACTTACCCACAGGGGCTCCAGAGGTCCAGCGCGATGTCCCGGGCTTCGTCTTGGACCCAGGAGCCAAGATGGTGGTGGGCCCCTGGTCCTCCGGGCTGCTCAGCGCCTCTGGGCCGGCGAAGAGGTCCAGGCTGCTCAGGGTAGCCTCTGCTGCCGGTGGTGCTGCGGCTGGAGGTCCCCCGACGGACACATCAGAGCCCGGTGCTTCTGGGCCTGATGAGGGGCTCCGATGGCCTCCTATGTCTAGAGCCTCAGTGGGGAGACCGCTGGGCTCTGGACCCAGGAAGGCATGGAGATCCTCAAAGCATGGGCAGGTGGCGGAGCTCCCTGCCCCCTGGAGGTCCCGGGCCTCCTGAGTCTGGGCATGGTCTTGCCGGAGCATTTTTATTTTGCTCCAGACCTGTTCAGTGGTGCGGGGGTGGCCCGCCTTGGACATTGCTGCAGCAGTGTCCATGTAAATGTCCCAGTTCTGGTGCAAGGCCCGGAACCGGGACATGATGTCTGGCCTCTGCCATATCCGAAGGAGGCACTGCACCTCCTTGGGGGTCCAAACAGGGGCCCGGCGTCGCCCCCAGCAGAGGTTCCTGGCTGGGATGCCATGCCTGTCAAGGACTCAGGCCACGTTGCCTGCCAGGCACACCCTGACAGGAACTACCTGTTCCCCAGGGTGCTGAGCACCCTGGGAGGAAGGTCAGACAGTTATTTTGAAACAAGTGTTGTTTCGAAATAACTTGTCTGGACAACGGTTGGTTTTCGAAACGACTCATATCAAAACAACCGTTGCTTCGAAACTGCACATCCTGACGGGGTTGTTTTGAAACGACTCATTTCAAAACAACTGTTGTTTAGAAATGGAAGGGTTTTAAGCCGTTTCGAAACAACGGCTCTTGTTTCAAAACAATAGAACCTGTTGTTTCAAAACGGGAGTACATCATGTGGACATGCCACTTCTAGTTTCTAAACAACCTGTTTTTTCGAAACAAGAAGTGTGTGTGTGGACATACCTTAAGTGTCGTACCTTACACTTGTCTTACAGGTGTTTTATTTTATTGTCTAAAGCCCAGTTCTCAACTTCATCAAGATCCATGAATTTTAGCTCTATTCTAAAAAGTGATGGAACATGCCCTTGCCTCAATGGAGTTCTCAAAGCCATGGTTTGCGCTGTGAGATTTTTCTTTCCTCCTCCAAAGCCAGGAAAACAAGGTTGAAAAGCTTGAAAAGCAGTTGAGGTATCTGCTGTAGAACAGACTCAGCTGAGTGTGTGATCAGCTGGACACGGCATTTCCAGGAAACCCCAGGCCTTTGGTAGTCCTAAAGCCTCAGGCTGGTAAAGGCTTGAGATACAACATAGTCCAAAGTGGAAAGTGAAAGTTTCAAACTGAACGGTGGGTTTACTCTTCAGTAACCATCCTTCTTTGAGATGGGCTGCTCGGATCCATTCAGTAATAGGTGTCTCCATGCCAGAGCACCAGATTGGTCAGAAAAAACTTGTCCTAGCCTGTCAGAAGAGGGGAGGTGGCCACCGCCCCTCACACCACCCGTGGCTATATATACGGCCGCCTGACTGCCTCCTCCTCAGTTCCTTAGGCTTCTTTCACATACAGGCATTATTTCGATACAAGTTGTGTCGAAACAACTTGTGTCGAAATAATGCCTTATTTCGAAATAACTTAATTCGAATTAACAGTTTGTTAATTCAAATTAAGGAAAAAAGCTCAAAGCGAAATAGCAGTTTCAGGCAACAGTTATTTCGAAACAAGTCACTATTGTTTCGAAACAACATGTTTGGACGGCATTGTTTCGTCCCCACATGGGGTTTAAGTTGTTTCGAAACAACCGTGCGTCGTGTGAACAGGGTATTTCTTATTTTGAAACAACCTCTGTTGTTTTGAAATAAGAGTGCTGTGTGAACACAGCCTTAGAGTCGCCAACTCCAGAAGCAGGGATGGAGGGGAGGGACCTGAATGGATCTGAGCAGCCCATCTCGAAGAAGGATGGTTACTGAAGAGTAACCCACTGTTCTTCCCCGAGCGCAGCTCGGATGCATTCAATAATAGGTAACTACTAGCCATGCTGAAAGGATGGTGGGTGGAGTTGGTACTTCCACCTACAGCACAGCAACAAGCCCTGTAAGGTAGAGGCCCCGCAGCAAGACGTTTGCCGAAGACAAGAGGCGAATGAGCCTTGGCGGCCTGTAAGAAGCAAGGGCTGAGGGTCAATCAGAAGAGGGCAAAACCAAACCCGCCAAGGCAGAGCGCATATGCAGGTCAGTGAAGTCACTGGAGCTAGAGAAAAGGGGCGCAACCTAAGAAGACAGGTTACGCGGGTGCCCCGCCCAGGAGTAGAAACGTGGAATGCAATTGATAGACTATACTGTCTGGCCTAGGCCGTGTCATGTGGCCTCAAAGGAGAACACTGGAAACTGGCCCATGAGACTAGCCATATGGCCGCGTTCCATGCAAGAACAAAGAAAGGGCAGGCATAGAGCACCCGAAGGCTTTGCAGGAGCCACGTAGTCATGGACTGATCTGGCGACTACTGAGTACGCAAGGAGAAGTAAGGGGATGGCCATGCCCTTTATCTAGGATGCGGTCAAGCAAGCCATCTGGCTAAGTCGAGGGAAGGATTCAAGGTTGTGAGGTGGGCTTGAGAGCGACTGAGAAGACCATGGGACACTAGCTGCGATGTATAGAGTCGAGGCAAGGAGGACGGGCCTATAACATGCTAATTCACGACCTGGTAGCAAAGGAGCGCAGATTGCAGCTAAGCTGGTACCGACTGGGCTATCACAGGAGAGAGGCCCCAGAAAAATACAGACTGCAATTGTGGTCTAATACAATGTTGGCGAGAAAGGCCAACTAAGGGTCGCGGGCAGCTAGGATGTAAGGTAGGGGCCCCGTTGGCCTAAGCTTACAGGGTTTTGTCCCTCGAGGCTCTCACTAAGCCTGAGAGGAAGGAAAAAGGATGGCAGAGAACCTTATTACCATCTAGACAGATCCTCGGAGACCAAGAAATTGAAGAAGGGTCGAGAAGGACCGCGGACTCAGTACCTAAGGTGCATTCCTGAGGGAGAACTCTACCACTTTGCCATGTCAGGGCTGCCCTGGCAGAAAAACTCTTCAATACATGGATAGTGAAGAGCTCTGCTGCCAAGGGAGGGTCCTTCTTGAGCTAGAGAATGGCCCGTAACAAGGTGGCAGCTGCTGCATCTGGCGGCCACCTCGGGATCAGAAAACCTAATGAAGTTTTCTCCCCAGAGAGAGCCAAAAGGTGAATAGAGGGTTATAGCCTCAAACTGTTACATGTTGTACAGACTGGGTTCTGTGTGTCATGCCATCATAACAGCAGTGGGAGTAGGCGGGTCCTTAAGAAGGGAAAAAGGGGAACCGCAGAACTGCCAGGCGTCGCCAACACGTATGGGGAAAAATGCTGTAGCATCAAGGAGCTATGTGGCGTAGTGGGATAATCCCGCAGGGGGCAGGGTGGAAAGGGGGAGGAGCCTGTGGTAGGGAGAAAGACCCTAGGTCTCGGGATGACACAGATGCCCTGGAAGCAGGGAACCTTCCATCTGCCATAGACAACTGTCCAGGGGGCAGCGGGTACTGAGGTGGGAGCCAGCTGGGAGGGCACTCTAGGGGATAGACCTTACTTAGTTTCCCAACCTATGATACATGGCAAGGTATTTCCCCTTCAGGGTTTAAAAAGGGTGACCCTGGCTGTACTTTGGTGAGGTCGGGGAAGCATGGGCTACCTTGGAGGCGGTAGACCAAGGAGAAGGTTCCTGAGGTGAGCTTCTGGTTCCCACTCGATGACCATAGGCAGAGAGAAGGAACCGTATGAGGGTGGGAAGGAGAGGTTGGGGGGTGGTCGTACCTGGGCCCGTGCAGGGGTAAAACCCCATGTTCAGGTCCCTTCCCAATGAAGTAGCTATCCAGGTAGCTGAAAACTACACAGATGTGTCCCCTTAATGCGCAGAGGAAGGGCTCATCGAAGGGAGTGGGGGGGAGACTGAGTCACAGCACAGAAGATGGTGGTGTGACCCGGGACATCCCCTCCCTGTCCCCTAACCCGGAGCGAGGGGGCCTACCTGGGACACGCGTCATGGCCACAGGCACAGTCCTGTTGCGAGTAGGCTTTGGATGTGCACGTTTCGGAGCCCTGCCGTAGCTCGGCTACAGCAAGATGCGTCTCCATCCCTCAACAAGGAGTTATGGAGGGAGCATGATGGGAAGGATTCGGGAAGGAGGGTTGTTAGGGTTAGGAGAGGGGCGGCTTTTGTCCTCAGGAAAGTCACTGCTTAAGGAGTGGGGGGGGGGGTTGGTGGTGACTACAGTATTGGGATACCAGCACCATAGGTGGGGGTCATACATTGTCAGCCCCGGCGTCCCGATCAAATCTTTGGTCCTGCAGTCGAGGGAGGGAAAGAACAGAGAGGGATCGGGTGATTCCCCACAGGCCTATCTTTCCTATGGGGAGAAAGGGCAACAATGAGGCTGCCGGGGGCCCCTCGCACCCAAAGGGTAAAGAAGGTAATGGTCAGAAGGGCCCCTCCCTGGGGAGGGGTGACCAAAGGCCCTCTTTCTGCCTGTGAGGCAAAAGGGGAAAAAAGGGGACGTTGTCCCACCCAGGGAATTGGGAAGCTAAGTTGGGGGGTTGGGTCCGGGAGGGAGGAGGCCTAAATACTTGGCTTCTCCCAAAGGGTCCCAGGACATACCCACCACTGAGAGGGTTTCTGGGGAAACAGGATATTCCCCTCAAAAGGCAGGTCAAGGACCACCTGCTGAGCATTAGGGGCTGCTCTAGCCTCCCTGAGCCATGCTACCCTACGGAGGGTAACCGCCCAGGCCATGGTGTGAGCTGCAATGTCCACTGCATTGCGGGCTGAGAGAAGGAGGTCTTGAGATATTATGTTGCCTTCCTCCAAGAAGGCATCATACTCATCCCTGGCCTCGGGTGGGAGCATATTCCTAAATTTCCTAAGGGACTTCCAGACATCAAGCAAGTACCTGCTGGTTATAGCCTGGTTGTTTGCCACCCGCAGTTGTAAAGCCGACGAGGAGTATTCCTTGCGGCCTAACAAATCCAGTTCCCTGGTCTCCCTGGCGCCAGGGAGGGGATCCCTGGGGGGTTCTCCAGCCCCCATTGCCATCTGGATCACATCCCTGGGGGGGAACAGGTGGCCAGCGAACGAGGAGTAGTCCGATTCAGATACCTGATATTTCATGGTCACCGTATCCGAAACCGGGGGGACAGAGCTTGGACTTTGCCACCGAGAGAGTGCAAGGTCCCACATGCTTGGGTGGGGTGGGATTGCTAAAGGTGCCTTAGAGGTGAATGCCAGTCCAAACAAGGTATTGGGAGGGAGGTTCAGGGGTTCCACCTGCATACCTAAGTGGGCCGTGGCCCATCGCAGCAGACCAAAGTGCACCGGAAGGTTGCCCATGAAGGACTCCGGTGCCAGGGACAGCATGGTACCGGGGGTCCGCCATGGAAGGGGCGGATGTGCCCTCAGAAGACCGATCTTGTGGTCGAAATCGGAAGGGTGACGGAGCCGATGTGCGGCGCCAGGGCCCTTTGGAGCCCCTAGAAGGTCCCTCTTCCGGGCTGGAGGCAGGGGACAGGGATTAGGATTTCCGGTGCGGTGCCATAGGTGGAGTGGTGCCCACCCCCGCCGGGGTGGAAGGTGGGGGGCTGGACGGTGAAGGTGAGCATCCCGTGTGAACCCAGGTCTTTGAAATGAAGGCCAGTTTGCCCCTTCTGGTTGGGAGTGGGGCAGGTGGGGTAGGAAGGATCAGCAGGGCTTGTGCTGCTTCCGGGGTGGACGGGACAAGAAGCGACTCCGTGTGAGTCGCAGGTAAGTCCTTGCTAGGGGAGGGAGGACTGCTTGGGTGTTCTTGTTCACTCGGTACTGGACTTCGTGGTGCCAAGGGTGAGGTCAGCTGGTACCGAGGTGATGTCGGCACTTGTGAGGCCAGGCAGTACCGTGCCGTCGGCACCGGAATTGATCTGTTGCGGTGCCGAGGCGAGCCCGGTGCCGATGTTGCTGGGCTGGCTGAGGGTGACCTCGATCTGTGCCGAGGTGCCGGGTAAGCACTGTGGTGCCAGATTTGGCCCTGAGGTGGTGCGGCGGCGGTCACCAGTAGCATGGTACCGTGTAGGCTCCGGCGCCGAGCTGGGTCTTGGTGCTGGGCTCTCACCCAAAGCCTCTGGTGAAGGGTGCTGAGCCTCCTGCGAGGCTAGGGCATGGCGTTGCTGTTCCCTCTCGTTAATTGTTGAAAGTTTAAAGGAGAGATAAATGGAACACGCCAAGACCATGTGGTCTTTGCCCAGGCATCTGAGGCACTTGCCATGGGGGTCATCCCGGGGGAAGCACTTGGGACAGGGTTTAAACCCCGGCATCATTGATGCGATGTTCTGGTCCGGTGTTGGGCTCTCACAGTGGAATTAAATCCACAAAGGAGATGTGCCCTGCCCGACAGTGAATCCAACGAACAGACAGGCTGCTTGCGATTAGCAAGGAGCGGATGTTCCAGATCCGAAGCGCAAGGCGGAAGAAATGAAATATATATAGCCACAGGTGGCATGAGGGGTGGTGGCCGCCTCCCCTCTTCTGACAGGCTAGGACAAGTTTTTTCCTACCAATCCAGTGCTCCGGCATGGAGACACCTATTACTGAATGCATCCGAGCAGCGCTTGAAGAAGAAGCAAACTTCCTACCTCCTTGCTTGCAAGTGGCTGCTGCAGCCTGTGTTCACCCCTGACAGTGCTGTTCTTCATGATCCATGCACTATTCGCACTTCATATGGTCATTCTAACAGGCTTCTTGCTCGCCAGCTCTTTGGAGGATCCAGTGATGTGCTGGGCTATGCACTCAGTCAAGGGACTGTGAGTATGTCTACACTGTGGCTGGAGGTTTGATTATAGCTTGGGTTGGCAAACCCACACTAGCTTTTATCTAGCCAGCCTAGCTAAAAATAGCAGTGATGATGCAGGGCTGTCCCAGTGTGCTAGGGACTCTGGGAACATCCTTGCCTTGCAAGTCCACACCAAAGTCTGTGCTGCTTCACCTTCACTGCTATTTTTAGCTGCACTGGACCAATTAAAGCTCATGTGGGTAAGGCAACTTGTGCTGCAGTCACTCAGGGTGCAATGTAAACATACCCTAAGGTGCTTCCTCTTCCACTTGCATTGGGCTGTTCCTGTCTATTTCATGGTGTGGGAGGTGAGTAGCAATGCCCTCAAAGGGAAGACTTTGCTCACTTCTCCCTTGAGCACACAGAGAGCAAGGATCCCAGATTGAGATTCTCAGAACTGCTGACTATGCTGTGGTATGTATCTTTACTTTGAGTGATTTCATCTTGTGGGAGGGTGCTGTGCAGCCAGCGCCCTTCTCTTTGGTGCTCTATGGTGCGCCCATCCGCAGTCCTGCTATGGTGTGTTCAGCTTTGTGCTTCTACTTCCTGCCTCTGCCCAAGTCATCTAAAAGTTAGTCCCTTTCTTGACTAACAAAAGATCCAGCTGCAGGAGCATATGCCCAAACCAGTTACTCTTCTGCCTCTCTCAGGCTGCACTGGACCTTGCAGAGCTTTTCCTTTCTTGCTTTGTCCCCAGAAAGATTCTTCCATTGGCTTGCTTCCCCAGGGAAGCTGGCAACTACCTTGGGGGTCTTTCTTCTCCTTGTCAGCACTGTCTTGGGCCCTTCTGACAAGAATGCAGCCTGATTCCTGTGGGGCTGTCTCATTTTCTGTTCCCCTTCCAGAACACCAGACCCAGAAATGCATCCCTGGATAGCTCCCCTTTTGTTCCAAGGGTTCACTGCAGGCATTAGCTCTGATCCTCTGGCTGAGCTCTCCAGTCCTGGATGAATGTGCCTTCCTCTGTCAGGAATTCCTACTTCCTATGCAATCTCTTCCCCAACCAAGTTTCCTCAGGTTCCTTAGAGAGCCCAGGTGATGAACATTAGCACTCCAGAAAGGATGTGGCACTCTAGAAAGGATGTGGACTAACTGGAGAGCCCAGCAGAGGGCAAAAAAATGAGTCTGGAGCACATGGCTTATGAGGAGAGACTGAGAAAACTAGGTTTGTTTAGCCTGCACAGGAGAAACTAGTGGAGGATTTGACAGCAGCCTTTAACTACCTGAAAGGGGTTTCCAGGGAGGATGAAGCTAGACTGTTCTCAGAGGTGGCAGATGACAGAACAAAGAGCTAAGGTCTAAAGTTGCAGTGGGGGAGGTCTAAGTTGGCTATTAGGAAGATCTTTTTCACTAGGACGGTGGTGAAGCACTGGCCTGGGTTACCTAGGGAGATGGGAGACTCTCCATTCTTAGAGGTTTTTAAGGTGTGGCTTCACAAAGCCCTGGCTGAGATGGTTTAGTTGGGGATGGTCCTGCTGTGAGTAGAGGGTGACTACCCTCAGGTCCCTTCCAACCCTAATCTTTATGATTTTTAGAATAGCTTATCACCTAGCTCTGACCCCTCAGTATGGGAGTCAGTCACTCACACCCACATGGAAAATGCCTCTGGGTTTTTTCCCCTTCTTTAACAGAGGATATGTCTACAGACGGTAGCAAAATTGCTGCTGTCAGTGTGATCTTCCAGGTGCAATTCAGTGGCAAGTATAAACCCGCTGAATTGCTCTGGAAGTCATCATAGCAACTCCAACCCCAGAACTGCAGTTGCTGTAAGTTCGCTGCAAGGCATTACCCTAATGTGTAGGAGCAAGTTAGAGAGCTGTCAGGAGATACGCAAGGTATTTTACGTATCTCCCATTGACTGCCGCCGAAAAACATGGGCAGAGAATGGGAAAAGTGTATCACAAGAAACATAGTAAAGTATTGCCCCCTCCTTGGCAGATGTGGCATATGCAGAGGGATTTTTAGAGGATGATTATAACAAAGAATAATAGAGCTGAATATCACTGTGCAGGACCTTTGATTCAGTAACAGTGGTGCAAGAGATTTTGAATAGACCAAACTGAAATAATGTAACATTCTCAATTTATTGCACTTTTAATTATACTGCCCTTAATTTAGAGAGCTACCATACATGTACATTGACGTCCTGAGACTAGATGAAATTAAATTGAAGCCTAGCCCAAAATTGTACCTTCACACTTTGGAAATCCATTTTAACTTGAAAAAATTTTTATGAGGCTTTAGTTTATCTGGGGTATTATGTATCATCATAACTTTTAAAATTAGTTTTAAATATTGGTGAGGAGAAAGCATAAATCTTATTTTTTCCCCAGCTTTCCCTAATTTTTAAATCAGAAGATATTTTTACTGTGCTGCTGTAAATGTATGGAGAGGTAAGAAAATGGGAAAGAAATCTCATTACCAGGCAGACCTTAGCGGTTCTATAGGGCAACATTAAATCTTAAAGGGCCCATTAACCATCAGTCATCCACACTCAGTGACAAATGTTCCTTAAGGGCTTAATAATGCAAGTTAGTGCCCTAAACTCTACTTAATAGGGGCTTAATGTTCAGGTCCTCACAGATTTGGTTCTGAGGCCCTCGTTCAGTAAAATGGATAATTTTGAGCATGTGGATAATGTAACAATGTGCACTTACGTAGCACTTTTGGCTCTAGAACTCAGACCCATTTATCACAGTCGTTGTTATCACCATTTTACAGGTGGGAAAATTAATGCACAGACATTCTCCAGCTTGCCCAGCAGGCATGAAGAAACTAGAACAAAAGACAGCCATACCAATGGTCCCTCTAGTCCCGTATCCTGTCTTCTAACTGTGACCAATGTTGGGAACTTTAGACGGAATGAACAGAACAATGCAACTGTCTAGTGATCCATCCTATGTTATCCACTCCCAGCTTCTGGCAAACAGAAGTTAAGGGTACTCGGGGCATGGGGGTTGAAACTCAGAACCCCACAGCCACTAGTCCACATTACCTTTGTTGGGTTGATTGATGTTAGCTCCTGCAGCTCAAGTGAAAATAAATGTCCTATTCTGCACTGCATGAGACAAAGGAGGGCATTTGTGGTGCTTAAGGGTAGTTTTTAAGTTTGACTGGCAACTGGCTAGATGGAAGAGTGCAAAGGAGGGTTGCTACTTTGGTGGAGAGCAGGTGGAATTTCAGCTGAAACTTGAAATATTGTGGGTTTGTTGTTTACCTTGATTAGTTTGTGGGCTTGTCTTTTTGGATTGTAAGACCAGATCGCAAGTTCAGAAGAAACAACAAGAGTCCTGTGGCACCTTGTAGACTAACAGATTTCTTTGGGCATAAGCTTTCATGGGTTCCAACCTCTGATGAAGTGGGTTGGAGCCCACAAAGGCTTATGACCAGAAAAATCTGTTAGTCTATAAGGTGCCACAGGACTCTTGTTGTTTTTCTTATACACAAACTAATATGGCTACCCTCTGGCAAGTTTAGAAGGAATCCAAGCTCAGTATGTGGGGTCTGGGTAGTGTTGATAGCCTCTGATATACAGGTCAGATTTCATGATGTGGTGGGTCCTTTTGGCCTGAAACTTTATTGATCACTATGATAGTTTCGTCTGACCTCCTGTATAACACAGGCTGTAGAACATCTCAAAATTAATTCCTATTTGAACTTGAGCACATTATGTTTTATTAGAAAAACAAACCATCTTGATTTTAAAATGGCCATGGATGGAATATCAACCACATGTCTTGGTGAGGTGTAGCCAATGGCTAATCAATTAGTGCTTAATAAAATTGTTATAGCAGGGACCAATCTCTATTCCAAGTGTGTACAGTGCCTAGCACAATGAAGTTCCAGTGTTCCAACTTGTAGTGGAAAGAGAAAACCTGAAACATGAGGCCTGGTGTGATGGACCTGTTGCAAGACCTAAGACCTGAACTGAAGTGAAGCCCTGCTGAGATAAAGTAAAGTCAGCAAGAGTAAAGTTAAGAGCAAAAGTCAGGCCCTGCTACAAAGCAGTTGTCTGTTTGCAGTTTCATTATCCAGTACATGATCTTGGCCAGAACAGGGTGGTGTTGAAAAGATACAAGCACTCCTAGGCTTTATGCATTCATGTAAACACATTCCATAATAATAATACTAGAACCCCTGTCACAGGATGCACATCTGTGCACCCTGGGTTATGAGCTATATGATTTTTCTGTTCAGTTAAGCACTGTGATTTTATGATTTTATGCCAGTTAGGCCATGCAAGGTGCCTTCATGAATGTTTGCAACATAATTCTACATGATTACAATGGTATTATGTTTCCTGCAGCATCATATATGTGCACAGATGTGGAGCATCTTCTGCCTGGCTCAGGGAAGTGGGAGACAGACCGAACTCTCTTCCAGCAATATGTAAACAACCAAAGCTGTGAAAAAGCAAGTACCTGGAGAAAGTAACAAAGAAAATGCAAACTGACTTCCCTGACTCAGACCAGACAAAGAGATCACATCTGCCCAGAAAGGGAGGGATCAAGGAGGTTTGGAAACAAAGACAGAAATTTGGAAT
Organism: Podocnemis expansa; assembly: GCA_007922195.1. Lineage (NCBI taxonomy): Eukaryota > Metazoa > Chordata > Testudines > Podocnemididae > Podocnemis > Podocnemis expansa. Next base: position 93,645,156 of record ML681966.1, on the reverse strand, counting down.
GATTTGCAGCTTTTTGCCTGGGACTCTTCATCTTGAAACAACTTCAAGAAAGATCTGGGCCCTGCCTGGTCACAGGAAGAGACTGGCTGTACAAATGTTTGACAGTCAAACATTGAGCATAAACTTGGATTATGAGGTCAGTTTTGGTAGAGACATTAGGTTAGTATGTGTGTTTTACCTTTTATTTCCTTGTGGTCAATCCTGACTCATTTATACTGTGGTTCTGTCATGATTGGGTATTTTCTCACTTAGAATTGTAAAAAACCACTAGTAGTTTTTATCTAAAGCTCGGGGGTCTTCAGAGGCTGGGAGTGAAGAAGGCTGGGCACAATTCATTTCTTTGTTAAACATATGACCTAAGTGTATGGTGATTGCGAGTGGGTCACAATCCCTGTAGGACATTGGGTCCCGGTGAGGTAACTGGAGCCAGGGGTGCTTGCTTGGGGTTTTTCCCTTGAGTAGCCAGAGGGAATTCACCCACTGCTTGGGACCAGTTGTATGTGAGAAGCTGGAGTGGACTGACTCAGGAGTGAGTGGTCACTTGGCAAAGCAGGGTGAATCAGGCTCTGAAGTGGGAATTGGTAGGGGGAGGTGGGTCACAACAATTCACCAGACCAGATTTGGGGAGCAACCTGTCACTCACCTCAATACAAGATATTGTGTAAAGAGACTCTTCAAAAATGATACAAGGACACACCCTTAATGATGAGGATGTTGGCTAGAGATGTTCCAATTGCACCAGTGTGCAAAGAAAAGGATAGTAAAGAACCACGTCAGAGGGGCAACACATAATTTGTTTGCCTCTGTGAATAAAGAGGTGTCTCAGGGTGGTTGTCTTTCCTCCAGCTGAAGAGGGAATAGAAAGACCCACCATTCACTGAGCTGAGTTAATTGTCAGGGGCATATATGTGCTAATGTAACTCTACATATTGATCTGGGAAGCTATGACTGTGTTTTGTCATCAGTAAACTTGGCCAAGTGCTTTAACTACGAATCAGAATCTGTGACCATTTTGGGCAGTGGAGCCTGCTGTACAGACTATTTGGCCAGAGCCAGTATGGCACCCAGAGAGCACACACACCCATCCAGCAGAGAGTACACAACACAAAAACAATAGTGATAGCAATAATAATGGCCTCATCACATGCCAAACCCTATGGATGTGCTGAATCATGGCTTTAAGACCCTATAGCAGTGTTTTCAAACCTGTGCCCTGTGGGACTTTTCAAAGTCGGACTTGTCTCCCCGTCTGTTGGCTGCAGAATGGAGTCGCTGCCTAAGGACCCAGGTGGAGTGTGTTTCCTCAGGGCTAAAAGATGGATGCAGGCTCTTTGCTGAAGCCAAAAGGATAAATGATTAGTGCTCCCATGCCCTGACTGTAGCAGAGAGCACTGCAAAGCATTCTGCCTAGGTCCATAGGTGCAGGGATCCTTGCTGGAGCTAGAGTAGGGGATGGGAGCACTGGTCTTCTGTCCCCCCTGGCTGCAGAAGGGAGCCACAGCCTTGAGACCCAGACAGAGTGCACAGAGCTACAGGATCTGCATGGTTTCTTTGCTGCAGCCAGGGAGATCAGTGAGCAAGGAGGCAAATTGCTTTTCTGTGGAGACCTGCTGGGGGAGGCTGGTGGCCCTTCAGGGCTGTAAAAATGATATCTGCGACTCTTGAGTCAAAAAGGTTGGGAACCACTATAGGAACTGTAGGAAACAAAAGAAATATAGGTTGCCAAGCCATTCCCATTGACATCAGCAGGGAAGTTCCCCAGTGTAACTTCGGGCTTAGACTGCCGAGCTAAGCTACTTTGACTAACATCCATCCCTCTTTGTCCATCCTGTGGACTCTTATGCAGGTGATTAGACCATATCATAGTGGTAGGGTTATTTAGATATTACATTTGTACCCACAGTGCATGCTACCACCAGGGGGTTTAATTCTGTAATAATGACATAGGCTACAAATCTTTTATTTTCTTAAAACATGTGAGGCACAGAGAAGATAACCTCCAGTTATTGGACCTGTTAATATGGTAGTAAACCAGCAAACAGGGCCTAAGTGCTAGCAGCCAAGGACTGGAGACTCAATGGAGGACACATATGAGAAGTTAGGGGATTTCAGGACTATTGGGAGAACCCAGGGGGTGGCTGCCCTCTTGGTTGTCATATGTGTTTAGAATAAAACTGGGCTGTGCTGCCCTGGATGATGGGTATGTGTGTCCAGGGAACAGGAGTGTGGTGGACATGATTTGACTGGAGCTTGTGGTGACCATTGTACCGCAGACTCAGACGTGTGCATGTGTATGTGTCACAAGTAAGGAGAACGCTGAGTAGGCAAGAAACAGTGTCCGACAAGGCTGAGCAGCCACCTCAGCTGGCTAGCGTATCTCAGCTTGGTGTTCACCACAGGTGGAAGTAGATGCTGTGCCTAGGGAATGAAGGTGTGGGGCACCTCCAGAGTAGGGGAAAGGACTATGTTTTTGTTCATTGTTGCTGTTGAATTCCCTTCATCCCTTCATCTCACTGTTGATCTGTCCCTATTGCCTTACCTAATATCCTTCTATATAAATGGTCTCAGAACCCCCTGACCCTGGGTTTTTGCATCAGAGCAGGGAAACCCACATAAGCAAAGGGCCTCTAAGCCCAACTTAAAGAGCAGTAGGTGTTGGCTCACCACCTTAGAGCTGCAACCAGTACCTGCATCCGGCACTGAGAAGGTGGGATGCAGGAATGGTTTGGGCACTATGATATCAACACTAATGTTATGCTGGTGCCATTAATGAAATGAGGCAGACGATTCATACAAGGTTACCATGAGGATGTTCCAAGGTTGCAGCCAAAAAGAGTATATCTTATTTGTGAAGCTGCACTTTTGTTCTGTTATTATTTTTTAAATTAAACTCAAGCAAGCAACACAGAGAAACGCCAGAGGGAAGAATGTTGCTCAGTATGGACAATGTGCATGGCTGGTGCTAGAGTTATTGCATCATAATGAAATTGTCATTGTCTCGCTGGCAGGCAGAAATGCTCTCATCCACAAATTCTCAGCTCAGGCTAAGGATCAAGCATCTGTAGCCAAAGTCAATGGCTATATCTACAGAGTCAAATGTATTTTGAAATAACTATTTTGATTATAATTGGAAATAATTATGTTGAATTAGTGAGTCTTCACAAGACTCCTAATCTGAAATAAAATAGGCATTATTATTTCAAGTTAGCAAATCTTTATTAGAGATCTAACTCAAATTGGATCCCCTGGAGGGCTGCTTTTCCCTCTGGGGGGGATGGATTCCCCCGGTGGGCTGGGCTGTCTGCCGGGGCAGGGATCCCCTGGCAGGGTTGCTTTCTATGCCAGGGGCAGGGAATCCCCAGTGGGGCTGCTTTCCTGGCTGGCCAGCCATGAAACCCTGGCACGGTTGCTTCCTCCCCCTCAAGGCATGCTGATCTGCCTCCCCCAGCCCCTCTCTTCAAGCTGTGGAGACTAGGAGCAGTCTAGGAGCCAGATCGAGCTCTGAACTGCTTGCGGCACCCCACAAGCAGCTCCGACCCTGGTCAATTTCAGTTTCAATTCACAATTCAACTCCACAGCTTGAAGGGCGGGGCTGGAGGACCAGATCAGAATGCCTTGGGGGGGGGTGGGAAAGTAGCGCCGCGAGGGGTTCCCTACCCCCCCCGGTGGAGAAAGGAGCCCATTAGGGGGATCCTTGACCATTTTTTTGAAATAAGCCATTCCGCAGCTTGGAATGGCTTTTTTCAATATAATAATAATTTTGAAATTAGTTCTATTTTGAAATTAAAGCCAGGTTTATTATTTTGATATAGTGCTTCATGATTTTAAAATAATGAAACGCTTATTTTGAACTACAAAATGCTTGCCTGAAATAACTTTTTAGTCTAGACATACCCAATTTGATAGTCATTAACTAGCCTATCATAGGCAACATGGTCTTTTAGTTAAGGTTAGACACTTCATACTCAGGCATCCCTGCTTCAGTGTGGTCCACAAGGGCCTGCATGATGACGGAGTGGTACCCTTTGCGATTCTGGCACTCTGCCGCTCGGTGCTCTGGGGCCCTCACAGGGATGTGCGTGGCATCCAGTATCCCCACGCAATTCGGGAGTCCCAGGGTGGCCATGCCGTCCATGGTGTCCTGCAGCTTCCCTTGTGTGACGAGGCGCCACAGCAGGATCCTGTTAATGGCCCTGGTGACCTGGATCAGGATGATGCCAATGGTGGACCTGCCAACCCCAAACAGGTGCACCACAGACCTGTAGGACTCCGGGGTGGCAATCTTCCCCAGGGCTATGGCCACTCTTTTGTTCACAGGGATGGCCAGATGCGTGGCGGTGTCCCTTCAGCGCAGCAGTGGGGTGAGTTCTGCTACCAGGTGGTCGAAGCTGGCCCTGGTCATCCAGAAATTCCTCCGCCACTGGTAGTCCTCCCAGGTTCGGAGCACTACCCGCTCCCACCAGTGTGTGCTGGTCTCCTGGGCCCAGACCTGGTGAGGCACAGAAAGCGGCAGGGGAACTAGGGCAGCTCTGAGGCCCAGGGTGCTGGCAGCCTGGGGCACAGCCTGGGCAGCATTGGGGTCTGTGAGCAGACTGTCCCCCAACAGGAGAACACTGCAGGCATGCAGCGGATCTAATAGCCACATGGCGAAGGTTAGGCAGCTGGCCAACGTCCATCTTTGTCGTTTGCAGAGTCCTGCTAGCCAGAATGGACAGGGAAGTGAGGTCGGGGCCAGCTTTTATAGGATTGGCTGTCAACATGGCTGCCAACATGGCCCAGGGAGGGGGCCATGTTGCCACACCTCCATGGTGCCCTTCCCCTAAATCGAAATAGCAAGTCCTGTGTTTGGACATACTATTTCGATTCCAGCTTTTCCCTTATTTCAACAGGATTTTTTGTTATTTCGATTCCAGTTATTTTGAAATAATAGGCTACATGTAGACATAGCCTAAGATATTCAAGGTGGGTTAAAAAAATTACCATTTCAATTTGACAATGATTACTCATCATGTCTTCGTAGAGGTAGTCACAGCGAAGACAGCAGTTTGACCATGTCAACACTATGTCTTGGCATTTTCATCCAATAAGAACACTCTTTTTCAAACTGAGCCATTGACAGAGAATCAGTTGTTCCAGATAATTTACACCAGGCATGGCCAAACTGCGGCTCAGGAGCCACATGCGGCTCTTGAAGGAAAAATTGTGGCTCACGGAAGAATGTCAGCAAATCAGTTTAGGAAAGCAGCCCTGGCTTAGGAGTTCAGGAGGAGGTCGGGATGGCAGGGAGAAGTGCAGCATGGTTGGGATTTTAAAAAAACTTGCCACTAGCCTGCAGTTTTCTACATTGATCAGTAGTTAAGTTTTTACTGTATAGGGCTAATTTTCATGATAACTTTAAGTAATTATTAGAATCTGGCATTTGTGGGGTCAACATTTGTCCTCTTTTTAAAATTAAAGTGTGCAATGAATTTTAAACTTAGTGATTTTGGAGTAGGCAAAATATGGCTATCAGTGCGGCTCTCAAAGGTTTAATAATCAACTTCTGTGGCTCTTGAGGTCCATAAGTTTGGCTACCCCTGAACACCTTTGAACAAAGTTACACACAGCATTGCTATGAGCTTTGGAAGTTTCTTGATTAGCAACGTAACTTGCAATGTTTCTCCAGTTAGACTGCCCACAAGTGAATGTTTGTTTTCCTTTAATATGGTCAGGAAATAATTTGCAAACATAACCGTAGATTGCCTTAGTGGTTTCTGAAAAAATGGACATAAAACAGACATCAAGAATGGTAACAGAAAAAAAAAAACAGTGGAAGAGCATTTCAATCTACCTGAACATTCTGTAAAAAACACACTAGTTAGGGTACTTCAGCAAAAATACTTCACAAACAGATGGGAACATGGAACTCTTGTACTGGAATTTCTATATGCAAAATAGATACCTTTACAGTGGGTTTGAACAGAATTCTTTAATGGCTGTCATTACAAAAGGTGATTTCACCTTTATTATCCTTCTCAGCTCTTGCTTCCCTCTTATGCACTGTCTGAATCAAAATAGCTTGTTTACTTTGCAGAGAGAGGCTAGCCCTCTATCCCTCTGGAATTGTTTGAAGTGACCTTATAACCCACCCTTTTCTGTTTGTGCATATTTGTAGCCAACCTGCTACATTTTCCACGTTGTTCATCTGATAAAATGGGATTGTGCCTACAAAAGTGTATGCAATAACTAAATTTGTTAATCTTTAGAAGTGCAGGACTCCTTGATTTTTTTTCCATTGGAAAGATAGGTCTTTGAACATATAGATTAATTAAAGTCAGCAAGGAAATCAAACATGAGTGAAAACACTCCAGTAGTTTCTTCATATTTTGAGCTCATGACAGAACAGCTGAATAAACAAGGTGCAAAGTGTTAAGTTTTGGTGAGAACTGACATGTACCTAGGCAACTGAATTTCAGTTATCTGGAAACAATTTCATCCCAATCTCAACTTTTTTTTCCTGGAAATGAAGTTCTGCAATATTTTGTTTTGGAAGCATCAGGAACATGCAGTACTTCCAAAATGCAATGTGCTCCCTGGGAACCTGCAAGCCCTGTTCGCACCAGCAGGCTATCATGCCACTTGGAAGCAGAGGGAACTAGCTAGTTTGGGAGACAATCAGCCAGTGACTGTAGGGAGCTTGGGGGATGGCTCCCAGAGCCTTAACAGCTCACTAGATAGGCTGCTAAGGAGACATGCATGCAGTAAACAAGACATTTCTATCACTACCAGGTTTATTTAAACTGACATATTCCCCAAAAATTCTTGATTTGATGAATTGGCATTTTCCAGTGGAAAAACACTGCACTGAAAAATTTCTCTTCTGTCAGCAGTCCTTCGCCTGCAATCGGTGCTCACGTCATGACAGGTATGGAGCTGTTTTCAAAATGGGAAACCTAGGCAACATCTCACTGCCCATTATAGATAGGCCAGGTACCAGGTCACTGTCTCCTCTGCACAGACTATTAAGTCCCATCTGTTCCTTGAAATCCAGTGACCTTTGCACTATTCTCATAGCTGTGTCCCAGCTGCACATTTATAAATAGCCAGCCCAACATTGTCAAGTTATGATGTCAACAGTTAGGTGGCTGCAGCCATGTTAATTCATTTTTTATTATAATTATTGACAAGCATCTCTAGGCTTCTTATTACCGCACTCTGCTGCTCATAAGCACTGCAACTCAAAAATGTTTAGCCTCCTGATTCATCCACAATGTGGTGTAGCTCAGTGACAAGGTATGGGCTGGATGTTGGCATTGCTGTGTGGAATGCTGTTGCTCGTGTTATGCAGGAGGGCAGCGTAGACTGTCATAACTGTCCCTTCTGGGTTTGAATTCTACATATCCATGGGGCTGCTCTCAGATAGGGAAGATCATTTTAATAGAAACTGCCATGCCCTATAGCTCTGGAAATAAGGCCATTATTAATGAACCAAGATCTGAAAAATGTAAATCTTTATTTTTTAACTTTATGATAAATAGACCATTGCGATTTTTCCCAGCTAATTGAATAAGAAAATCTTGGAGTCAGGGACAAAAGCCAGGAATCCTGATTCTTACTCCAATGCACTAACTACTAGATAACACTGCCATTACTTTAGAAATAACTTAAGCTATGTCTACATTGGCAATTCAGTTCTAACTAAGGAGGCTTAATTTGAACTAAATTAGTCCGGACTTTCATTAAGTTGAATTAAGAATTTCCTTAATTTGGCTTAATGGAAGATTAATTTGAATTAATAAGAACTGCCTGTTATTTCAAACTAATCCTTAATTTGACTCCTTAGTTTGAACTAAGGACATGTAGAGCTGGATTAGCCCTTAATTTGACTTTATGAAGGTTGAATTAAGGGCAGTTAGGTTGAATTAATAAAGGGGACTATGTCGACTGAACTTTAAGTTGACGTGGTCCACTTTGTTAATTTGACTTATTAAGGTTGAGTTTGGTTTGAATTGAAGTTGAACTTATTAGTTCGAATTAACTAATTTGACCTAACTTTTTGTAGTGTAGACATAGCCATAAACTGTTCATATTAATTGTAATTGAAATCAGAGCATGGGAGATGACAATGTCCTGGATAAAGCTTACTGAATTATGTTTATTTTAGGACCCTGCTGTCCTAAAAATGTAGCTGTTTACATTTTATCGTGGGCTTGTATGTAACTTGTCTAGGATGCCTGACTATTATAAACTTGGTTAAGTGCTGAGATATTTTCGCAATGGGCTAAGTGTGAATTTTTAAATTCAATGTTTTTCCCAGGATATCTCCATGGATAGGTATACACCGATGACTCTTCTTCAGTTATACAGGAACTCTGCCTTTTGAAGCTTGGCCAGCAGAAGGATTGTAGGGGGGAATCCTGTGTCTGGCTGATTACCTGTTCATAGTGCCTTCAAAACCACCGAAAGGATAAAAGAGTGATGAGTGTGCTGGTTCTGAGCTGAAGTTGTGTTGTATTTGTAACCACGAGATAAATCCTTTTGTGGGATTTGAAGGCCTAATTACCAACCAGAACTCTTGTTGGAGAGAGGCAGAGCTTTATTAGCATGTGTGCAGGTTCTTTTATTGTTTAAACATGTTTTCTCTGTAATGCTTTCATCTGAAGAATAAGAGTGCTTGCTTCGAAAGAACTGTCCGGCCATTATGGTGTGTATCTCTGTGAGGGGAGAAACAAAGTAGTCAAGCTTAGGCAGTCTGTCTTTTGCTGCAGATATCAAATTATAGTCAGGGAACTGTTAAACATGGAAAAATCCTGATGAAAAGGGATAGAGAGGTGGATCTCCACCCAAAAAAGGGAAAAATGGGGAAGCTTGAAAGTGGATGCCTTGGAGAACAGAAAAAGAATACAAGCTAAGTTGCCCTGAACTGTAACATTCTACTTTGTTTCATAAAATGTGTCAGTCCCTCCTCATCATAATACATATTGCCTGGAAATTAAAATGAAATTGCTTTTCCATTGAAAATGAAAACAGTTCATTATTAAGGGGCATGCACTTAACTATGATTTTTGAAACAAGTGTTCCTTGAAATTTTGAAGCAATTAGTTTTTATTATTCTCATACTTCTTCCAACAAATTAATTAGCCATCTCAGGACAAACACATTCTGAAAAATGCATCTGGCTAATGAGAGTGACGTTTGGTGTGTAAAACTGAAATAATAGCCCTCTGAAGGTTCTTAATTTCAATGGAAAGCCAATAACAACAATAAATAAAGCTGTTATTTAAAGTGAATGTTCAAAGTAAAGGACAGCCATTATTTCAGTTGAGGTGTGAAAGGGCAAAGATTAATGGTGAAAAATCTTTAATTAGTGTGATGGAATTGAGTGGAAAATTATTAACTTGTCCCTTCATAAATCTTTAATGCTTGATTATTGCTTAATATATAGAGAGATAATCAACAGACTGTAAATAACCCACATGCTGTAACCTTTAGAATTAAAGGGGACTATTTCCCACTCCAGAATCTGACCAGGAGTATAGTCTTTGCTGAGAGGGCTGCCTGAGTCACAGGGAGGGGCACGTTGCATGTCAAGACTGTGGAAAAGCCAGGGCTTTAATTTAGATGGTTTAATTTACAGCACTAAACTTTCCCCCTCACTAGCATGAGCAATACAGGCTTCCTCCTCCACCAAGGGTAGCCGCATATAGCCTCAAGTTTGCTATAGTGATTGCTGGATTGAAGCCTGATACTGTACACATTTGCGACAGGCTAGAAGATGGAAGCTGACATTTTCACATGAGACTGAAAGGCCTATGTACCCAAATCCCATTGGATCCCACCTAATGTCAAGGAACAACCATGTGTGATAGGTGCCTATTGCCACAGGATGAGCATGGGCAGGAATTCTTAACTCAAAACTCATAGTTCTTTCTTCGCTCTTCCCCTTGCTCCCAGAGGGAATTCCTCCTTACCACCTGCAGACTATTGCCCCCTCCTTCCCACCTTCTCCCCTATTGGAATGGTTCGGCTCTGTTGGCTTGGCTTCTTCTGGTATGTGAGAGACTGGAGCATGGCTCCCTGTCCCTTCCCCACCTACTTGTGGCTGGAACAGCTCTGTGCAGGCTTCTCTCTCTGTACTTAGCCTGGGGTCCATGGAGCTCATGCATGGTAGATAGGGTGTGTCGGGGGGGGTCTTATTTCCCTACATGACACTGCACATCTGGGCCACGCTCTGACCTAGAGCTACTCTGCTCTTGGGGGCAGAGACTGATTTCAGTACCTACTGCAAAGGTCCTTGATTGGGATGGGGAAACCTTGATTGGGGTGGGGAAACCTTGGAAGGCTCATGTTAGGAGAAATGGTGAAATTCAATGCACCAAGTACAGATAAGAAAAAGTCATCTTTAGCTATCAAAATCTGCTGAGACTCAGAGTGGTTCCAGACCTATCATAGGGCAAAACTAGCTACAAGTCAGCCAGAAATGAGAGCTATGTGTCCACAGGGGACATGGGTCTACATATATGACAGCTGCTAAACCAGCCTGAATATGAATGATTGGCATGAAAAGTCTAGAAAATCCACTGCAGTGAGAAGTACTCCAGTCTGCTTCAAGTGAAAGCAGCCAAAGTACACCAAGCTCTCATGGATTTTTGACTGCAAAAGGAAAAGAGACACAATTTACTTTAAAGTTGCCGAAGAGCAGAATTTAAAATACATAGTGTCCTCTAGAGCTAAGATTATGAGTCAAATTGAATAACCAGGCCCTTTAACTTAATGGGAGGAGTAGACTTTACGTAATCCAACTGTTAGATTAAATATATAAACAGTTGCTTCATGCAGTGGGCATCATTCAAAACTCAGCATTCATGATAGTGTTTGTAGGGGATTTATGCTTTATATTAAGTGAGTAGCTGGCAAATGGATTTACTTGAAATCATATCTGTAAGCTTTCTGCCAGGAAGAGATGGCAGAACAAGGGCTGGGTTCTGTTTCTAGGGGTTTCCAAATGACATTACAACACCAACCGATTCAAGCCCCCACCCCATTTTCTGGGAAATTATGCATTATTCCCTGGGTGACCCAAAGGGATAATGCTTCCCCGCTCGCAAGCATGAGTCTGAGTGTAATATACAGAGCTTTAATAGTAATAGAAAAGAATGTAAAGACACAATAGTAAAATTAGCACTGATTTGGAAATTCAGTGCAGGTAAAGATCTCCACCCAAACCCCACACAGCATGACAGAGCATATAAACTCTATAGCAAACCAGCACTTTTGTGAAGAATCAGGGTAGAACAGGGTTCCCAACAAAATCCCAGGGTATGTAAGGAAGGTCCCTCATGTCAGCTGTCTGCCAGCACCACCCACTGATCACTCACACTGCCACTAACATCAACCATTGGCACCACCCACTGGTCACTCCTACTGTCCAGTCATCCACCATCTGCTCATACCACCTGCTGACTGCTCCTAAGCAATTTCAGCTCAGAGAAAAAGAGAGGGAATCTCTTCTCTCAACGGTTTCAGCTCTAACAGTTCCTTTGATTAAAATAACAAAAGAAAGGCTCCACAAGAAGCCAGGCTACTGGTCTGTCCTTTGATAGTGGGACAGGAGTAAGGCAGTACCTCAAGCATGGCTCTAACCAGAGCTAATACAACTCACACCCCTTCTGGCTTTTCCCAGGCTGAAAACAGAGGGTTGGTCCCTCTTTCAAGCTCCTTACTGCTGATGGTCACTTTTCACCCTTTAACAAACCTAAATGGAGTTTGAACAATCAAAAGAGTAGCATATTACAAAAGACAATATTTCATGTTTCCTTTCAGTAACATTACAGATATTGACAGATTGTGATCAAATTAACCTAGATACCATTAACCATCATGCCCTGCACTCACCAGTGAGACTATGCTAATACCTAATTGTGCTCTTTGTGCTAATGCAAATACAAAACCCACACAGATTAGTTGCCCACCTTTTCACTGGACAGCACAAGAAGTGCTGTGGTTCTAGACCTTACTTACATACATGTTACTGAAGCTGTGGCACTACAGTGTAAACACTTTGGCTAGAAAGCACCAACATACAGCTAGCAAAGGGAAAATTGTATGGAGGCCATTCACACTTGAAGGAAATTCTGCTCTTGAATACCTGTTTTTGTCAAACCACAAACAACACCCCCCCTTCTCAGTCTAAACAACTTGTTAAGTCAGTCTGTCAGTTAAACCACAAGTTTCCGTAAACAAACTAGGTATAAAAGACCCCCACAGGAGGAGTACGCAGGCTTAATAAGCTTATGAATATTTACTTGCACACCCAGGGGAGGCATAATTATTGCTTTGTGCAACATGCGATGTATGTAACGGGGGGGCACATGTTAAGGAGAACATGAAGTAGGCGGAATGGAAAGTCTGTACCTCCTGACTACCCTAGCCAATGGGGAAAGGGAGAGGGAACCCTGCGGCTGGTATTAGGGAATAAAAGAGCTGCTAGGCTAAACACTGGCTGAGTTCACTGAGTGGCTCCCCCACTCTGTGTGCTCCCTTTATTCGAATAAAGTTACTTATAAACAGGCATCCTCTGCCTCTGTGGATTTTATCACCTCAAGGAACCTCAGGTCCCATTCGCTACACACTTAAGTCACGATGGGGGCCCTGGAAAGTCATTAACCTGATCTGGTAAACAGGTTGACAGGGGGCCAGGTGTTGGAGAGGTAAAGGAGCTTGAAACATTTCATTGGTCAGAAGTATATTTGGTACCCAAATAAGCGGTAAACAACAACAGAGGCAGGCTGATTATATGCCAAATATTAAGTATAATCTAATTATATAATCTGCATATTAAGGATAGTAGAACCATGTAGAGATTTAAGCATGATGTAACCTGTTATATTATGCATGCACCTGTTGCATTATACATATTTATTTAGCATATTAGAAAGATATATATGTCTTATGAATCCTCTATTCTGGGCTAGCTTGCACAGGTTTAGGTGGGTCATGGCTACTTCCTGCTAGGCTGGATGTGTACAGGGAACATATATTGGCTATGTGTACATTGCTCTGCAATTTTGAAAAAAACTTTTTTGGGATAAGTATTTTGAAATAATTATCTTGAAAAAACTTTTTTTAAAAAAATGCTATTTCAGGACAACAGTCCAGGGACTGCTCATTGTCCTGAAATACTGCAGCTATTTTTTTTTTTTTAAAGAAAGTCTACAACGGACTTCCTTTTTTGAAAAAAAGCAAGGCAATGGATGAAATAGGGAGGCTTTTTTGAAAAAAAGCCTTTGCCATGTCTGGGGATGGTTTTTTCGAAAAAGCTACCTTGAAAAAGGCTTTTTCTTTTGAAAAAGTTGTCAGGTTTAGCTTTTTCAAAAAAGCGTTCCAATATCTCGAAATACTGGAGCACTTTTTTGGGAATGCTAAACCTCACTATATTTAAAAAAAAAAAAAAAAAGCCTTTTTTGAGGTAGCTTTTTTGCAAAAAGCCATCCGCAGACACAGCAAAGGCTTTTCTTTCAAAAAAAAAAGCCTCTCTATCTCATCCATTGCCTTGCTTTTTTTTGAAAAAGAAAGTCTGGTGTAGACTTTCTTTTTCAGAAAAATAAAAATTTGTGGTATTTTGGGACAATGAGTGGTTCCCAGACTGTTGTCCCGAAATAGCATTTTTGAAAAAAGTTTTTTTTTCCAGACAATTATTTAGAAATACTTATCCCCAAAAAAGTTTTTTGAAAATGCCAAGCAATGTAAACATAGCCATTGTGATTAGAGGCACCACTTACCCATCCTGCCCCTAGATGGACCTGATCCTTCCTCCTTTTCTTCTAGCACAGTTTCCTGCACCTACAGAAATCCTTCCTATGCTGTGGTGAGTTCACATATCTAGAGAGAAAAAAGTTATGCTTTTAGGTAGTCCAGTGCGGAATGCATTGGAAAAATCTCCCCTTTATGTTTTCAGAGGTGCTTAGTACCCAGAAAAAATATCTCATCTTACCTGAAACTGGAAGTTCAACATCTCTGAAAATCAGGCCTTAGGTGTCCATTGATTATCACCAAAAATCAGACAACCCAAATTATAGATCACCTTTTAAAAATACAGCCTTCTGTTTAGAATGTAACTATTCAGCTCTTTATACAGTATAAACAAGTATTTTATCTTCTTTAATTATCCCACTGCTATGTTGTTCACATTTCCTAATGTAGAATTATAAAATTAGCTTACGATGATGACTGTCTCAGGTAACTGTCTTCAGTTTCTTAGAATCACTGTGGAAGCCTACTTTACTTGTCTTGTAGCTTTGTGGTTTTTTGTTTTTTAAAAATCTTTTATTTATTTATTTGTTTGTTTGTTCGTTCGTTCGTTCATTTTTGGACAACTTTGTGTAGCCACTTGTTAGAAGTCCAGGCTCTGTTATCCACACTAATTCCATCAGAGTATCATGCCCACAGCAGGCCCTGGCTATCACCAGGTGCTCCAGAATACAAACTCAGTGAACCACAGAGATGACACTAGACCTGATTAATTCCAATATTGCTTTTCTAGCTGTGGTCTTCTCAGGCTATGTCCACATGTAGGTGCTTATTTTGAAATAAGTTAATTCCAAATAAGCTAATTCAAAATAAAACCATTATTTTGAATTAACTTAAATCAAAATAAGCAAAAACCTCAAATCAAAATAGCAAGTCCAGACACAGGACTTGCTATTTCAAATCAGGAGGGGGCATCATGAGAGGTGAGGCAACATGGCCCCCTCCCTGGGCCATGCCCCCCACCCAATATATAGAAAAAGGAAGGCACCCGGGGAAGGAGAAGGGCAAAAGTGTTAATTTGAAATAATGGTTATTTTGAAATAACATGTCTGAATGGTGTTATTTTAAAACAACCATTTTGAAATAATGGCTATTTCTATTTCAGTCTAGGTTTTACTATTTCAAAATAAAGTTTGTTATTTTGAAATGACGGGGCTCATCCTTTTCAAATAATGAAATGTTGTTCAGACATGACAACTTTTAAATCGAAACAATGACAGTTGTTTCGATTTAAAAGCTACGTGTGGACATAGCTTATCAGTCCTCTTCTACTTCCTTTTTTCTTTAGTCCATGAACCCCATCATCTACAAAAAAGTCTTTACCATGGTGACAATGTTGGGGTGTTTTCTGTAAGTTCATTGGGCAGCAATGAGAACACAGAGGGACTTAGTGCTGAGCCTCGAGGAGCTCTCGACAGAAACTTTGTTTCTCTACATGAGCTTCAAATTGTGACAACAGCACCTGTGTACATGTCCTAATGATTTTGATGTAATCTTCAGGTATATCTTTCATTGTCATACACCACTAGGTGACTTCTCTCAAAATGCAGTCGTAAACTTTCTCCTGATAGATGAATATTGTCTGCAGATTTTTCCACTTTTCTTTAGTTTTTCTGCAAGCAATCGTAATGAAAAGATAACATCCATTGTTGACTTGTCTGTCATGAATCTGAGCTAATTACCACTAACTTTTACTTTGCTTTGTAATCTCTTGTCGATAACTTTCTCCCAGGTCTGCAGTGAACTTTGTGGTATAATAGTTATCACAGATATCTCCTTTTCTCTTAAAAGTTGGCACTGATGTGCTCATTCTCCAGGCATCAGGCATGTTCTCAGTCTTCATGATGAAATTAGATAGTTGTGTCAATGTGGTCATGCCTACTTGCCACAGGCCCTTCCATACATCTTCTGGAGTGCCATTGGGGCTGAGAACTTTCTTATTTTGCAGGTTGCCCAATGCTTTTGCAGTTTTTTTTTCTTCCTAGGAATGGTGCCACCAGACCCTGGACTGGTTTCATCATATGGCATTGTTCTCTTGGATTCTCTTTGTTCATAAGCCTTTCAGTCTAATTTATCCACCATTACTTAATTTGATTCTCATTGACTAACACACTTCCACTTTCATCTTTAATGACTTTGATCTCATGAATGTCTTCAGTTTTCTTATCACAAGTCTTTGCCAATCTCTATATATCTTTGTCACCTTCCTTCATTTCAAGATAAACATATAAGCTTCCTATGGCTTTCGCCTTTGTGGCTGCAACCTTTTTCTTTTCTCTCTTTTTAGCTTATACACTCCTGAAAATCCTGTTATTGCACCATCTCTTGCCAGAGTTTAAATCTTATTTCTGCTCCTTTACACCCTCTCAGATGTTTTCATTCCACCACGAGATCTACCTGGAGGAAAAAGTACTTGCTTTTGTTTCACTAACCAGGCTCTTTGCACATTCTTGAATTTTGCTTGCAGAATTATTCTTTCATATTTTCCCTTAACCTTTCTAAAGAAATCTCCAATGCTTTAATTTTAAACTCCTTGTTAACTTTGTTACGATTCCACCAATTAATTAAAAAAAAAATAATTATATTGCAATACTGATCATCTTGCAATGGTATTTATGTTCCTAAAACATCTCCTGAAGAAGAAATGAGCACCACAGAATTACATGAAGTTTGTATCATAATTATATGCTGAGACCACTCTGCAGGGTCAACATTTACTCCCAGTGGCATTTGAGACACTGTTGGTATTTCCTGATGTAAATGTTAGGAAATAGTGCAGCATTACATGGTCCCCAGGTAATTGGTGACTTTATAATAGTGACTCTATTATAGATCCAATGTCTGCTCACATAGGCTATGCTTACACTTAGGAAGGTTAGTTTGAATTAACTTAGCTCAAATTAATTAATTCGATATAATAATGGTTAATTCAAACTAAGTTAACTCAAACTATCATGACCCCTCTAGAAACCCAAATCGAACCAGCATGTCCATGGACAGGACTAGCTAGTTCAATTTAGGAAGGGAGCACCATGGGAAGTGTGGCAACATGGCACCCAAGAAGGGCCATGCCCCCTCGCAATACCTAGAAAGAGGAAGGCACCCTGGGAGGAGGCAGGGCAAAACCATGTTAATTCAAACTAATGGCTAGTTAGAATTAACACAGCTCCATTTGGTTAGTTCAAACTAATAAGACCAACCCCAGCTAAATTGTTCCAGCCAGGACTGATGCCATTCAACTCTTTTCTCAGCCAATTGCTTAAACAGGCTGGTCTTTGCATTTTATATACTTGAGATGAAGATTTTTTTTTAAATAAATTCCAGACCTGTATATTATCTTTTTGCCTTTCTCAGTCTTTTCTTTGCTTGTACAGTTTTACTGTCCAGATTTCATGGAATTCTGCATCTGCCAGCCATACCTTTGTCATCTACAATCCATATCTTTCATCTTTCTTGGTCTTCTATTCACATATCATATTCTTTTTATATTTTGTTCCCACTTGACATATGACACTATGACATATGACATATGACATTTCTCCCCCCTCTTAATTTCCCAGTTCCTTTTCCTGTAAAATCCTTATATTTTCCTACTGACCTAGTCATGTGTCCTGGATTGCTCCTTTACAAAATCTCATTCAGTATGTCTACACTGGAGGCTTAGGTAGACTTAACCTTCCTTAAGCTGACCTAAGGAAAGCTGTGGCTACATCAGGAATTTATTAAGTCGACTTAAGCACTTCTTTAAATTGACTTAATAACACCACCTCGGAAGGTCAATTTAATTCTTAAGTTGACCTTATCAAGTCAACTTAAACCAGTGTAGATGTGGATTAGGTTTAAGTCCACTTAATTGGCCTCCAGGCTCCCCCCAGAGTTCCTGGCCACCAGGAAGAGCCTGCCCTGGGCAGTCACAGCTCTGCTTCCCACAGCTGGCCAGGCCTGCTGTCTGCAGGCAATGGAGACAAAGAGCCAGTGCTGGAAGTGGGCGCTGGCATGGAGCCACCAGGAGATCCTGGATCTCCTGGCCATCTGGGGGGATGAGACCATGCACTCCTGGTTGCAGGGCAGCCACTGCAACCAGGAGGTATACAGCACCATCATCCAGGGCCTGGCAGAGAAGGGGCACACCCAGGACGTCCAGGAGGTCTGGGTGAAATTAAAGGATCTCTGCCTGGGCTATCAAAAGGCCCAGGAGGCCATGCTCTGAGTAGAGACAGCTACCGCCAGCTGCCACTACTACCAACAGCTGGACACCTACCTGGGGCAGGAGAGCAGCAGCCTGCTGGCCCACACCATTCTGATCCCCCTTCCCTGGATGATGACCCAGAGGAGGGCTCAGTGTATGAGAATGTGGTGCCAGACCAGGAGGCGAGCAGGAACCAACTGTAGGGCACTGTGCCGGCACTGGAGGCTGCCAATCCAGAGCTGTTCCCTGCCCTGACACCAGACCTGGGGATGCAGAAGGAGGCTTCCCATGCCCAGGATGACCCAGGTGAGGGGACATTGCACCAGATCCCTGTAGGTGCAAGCATGTGGAACAGGGACTGTGGGGGGGGCATGGCTTGGGGCCAGGCAGGATCCCGAGGGGGCCCAGAGACCCTCCCATGGGGCCAGAAGGTCAGGGTGCTGTGTGGCAGGGGGACCTGAAGCTGAGTGGTGCAGGGACATGTTTGAAGACTGGGGGGCAGGGAGGGCTGTAGATGCAAGCACCAAGACCAGACCACATGCAACTGAAACTGTTGGCATATGGCCCCCAGGGCAGGGCTGCCTGAGGCTCTGCACTCGACCTGTGCAGCCAAGCACAGCGGTGTGCACCAAGGGGTCCCTGTCCCAAAGGACAGGGATTAGGAATCAGGAGGACGATTATGGGACAGCAGATGTTGTCAGGATGCACACCACATTACCAAATGGGAGACACTCTGTTCTTTGCTTCTCTCCAGCAGATAATGCACCCTTGACATGCAGCACTCCTGGGGTGTGGTCAGCCCTGACAGGGAGGAGGAAGGGGCATTGCTCGTGGGATGAGCTGTTCTAGGACCTCCTCCAAATCACAGAGCAATCTGAGGCAGATCTGAGGGCTAAGCTAGAGCAGGAGGACACCCACTAGAGGGTCAAGGAGGGGATGCTTCAGCAAATGCTCAACTTGATGGAGTGGCAGACTTATGTCCTCAAATGCCAGGGTGGGGGCCCAAAACCCTTGGCCATCTGTGGGTGCCCCTGCCCTGGAGCCCAGTGGCCCTCAGCGCTGGTGACATGGGGTGGATGGAAGGAGGCCTAGGACCCACCCATCTGAGGCTAGTAGCACCCCCCTCCCTGACCCTCATCAGTACCCCTATCCTCTCCCACTACCCCCAAACTCCAACTCCCCACAACCTCCCAAGCCCAGCAGCTCACACTCCTCGCTCTCCTCAGCTCCCACCCCTCAGTTCCCCATACCAATAAAAGGCTGTACACCTCTATTAAGGCCTATGGTGTTTTATTATTTTGGGGACAGGGGAAGATGGGAAGATGGGGATGGGGGACAGGGATGGGCAGATGGGTGGTCACGGTCCTAGAAGGCTGACCCCCTCAGCGTTGCTCATTGAGGAAGTATGCCCTCAGCACATCCCAGGGCAGCACCACTTGCTGCTGGGCCTGCTGTGTTGGTGGCAGGGCATCACTGGGGTGCTTGAACTCATCCGTGAGCCATTCAGCCTTGGCCTCCCAGATGGGGGGGACCTGTTCTCCCCACAACTCATACAGGTTGTGCAGGATACAGCACACATTGACGACCTCTGTGATGAACAGCTCGCCAAGCTGCAGGTGGGTCAGGATGGCCCTCCAGGGTGCCTTCAGCTGGCTGAAGGCACTCTTGATGACCATGCAGCAGCTGTTCAGCCTTTGGTTGTAGAGGTTCCTCTCTCATCCATGTTGGCCATGCAGGGCTTCCTCAGCCACAGCAGCAAGGGACAGGCAGCATCGCCCAGGATGATGATGGCTATCTGCACATCCCTGGGGGGTTATGTTGTGCTTGGGAAAGAAGGTGCCCATCTGCATGTGCTGGTAGAGGCAGGAGTTCCATAGGAAGTGGGCTTCATGTGACTTCCCTGGCCAGCCCACACAGATATCAGTGAAGAGTCCTCGGTGGTCCACAAGGGCTTGCAGGACCACGGTGTGGTACCCCTTTCTGTTCAGGTTGGGTGCGGTCTAGTGGTCTGGCACTTGGATGGGGATGTGTTTGCCATCTATGATGCCCCCACAGTTGGAGACCCCGAGTCTGGCAAAGCCATCCAGGATGTCCTGCAGGTTCCCTAGGGTAATGATGCAGCCAAGCAGGACCCTGCTGATGGCCCTGCAGACCTGCCTCAGGATGGCCCCCATGGTGGAGTTGCCAATCCCAAACTCGGAGGTTACAGAACAGTAGGAGTCTGGGGTTGCCAGCTTCCAGAGGGCAATGGCCACTTGCTTGTCCACAGGCAGGGCAGGTCAGAGTTGAGTGTCCATGCACTGCAGAACTGGAGTAAGTTCCCTGACCAGCTCAAAGAAGGTGCTTTTCCTTATGCAGAAATTCTGCAGCCACTGGTTGTCATATCAGATGGTGAGGATGATCTGGTCCCACCAGTCGTTCCTGGTTTCCCATGCCCAGATGCAGCAGCTCACGAAGAGCACCATCAGCATGAGCCTGGCAGCTGCCAGGTTCAGTATGGTGATCGGCCTGCTATGGCATGTCCCTGCGCTGCTGGTTGCCCTGCAGAGCCTGCTCCACAGCTGGAGAAAGCTGGCCAATACGTGGCCAGTGCTGAGCGCACCACTGGCTCAGGCTTCATTTTGCCAAGTTTAAAAGGGATAGCCGTGTTAGTCTAGTCCAGTGAAAAAACAACAAGGAGTTGTGTGGCACTTTAAGACTAAGATTTATTTTTTGCATGAGCTTTCGTGGGAGAAGATCCTACTTTCTCAGATGCAAGCTAAATTCTGTGAAAGCAGGACTTGATCGAGACTATGGATTCTTTTCCCATTACAAAGGGTAATTTGACTTCAGGGTTCCCATGGTTTGAACCTGTAAACGGCTCTGATTTGTTGTTCCTGTATGACCTGATCCTATGTTTTACACCCCCTTGCATTTAGTTTCATTCCTTTCTGTAAGTTCACCCATCTTCGAAGCAGCTGAGGAAGTGGGATCTTCTCCCACGAAAGCTCATGCAAAAAATAAATCTGTTAGTCTTAAAGTGTCACACAACTCCTTGTTGTTTTTTCATTTTGCCAGCCACATGGGCAGGGTGCTGTGGTCGTTGCTTGTTTTACAGGAATGGCCGTGGGAGAGAGGGACACTTCTCTAGTGCACTGTGGGCCAGCTACCCACAAGGCACCACTCCTAAGTTGACCTTGCCCCTGCCAGTGTGGATGTGGACAGTCTACAAGAGTTTTGAATGTAGACGCTCTAGGTCGACTTAACAAGGTAGACTTTAAGTCGACTTAAAGTTAACCTTGTTAAGTCGACTTAGCAGAGCATCCAGTTTAGACATACCCACTGGGATGTCATGTCCTGCGCCTTTTCACTAGACAATGTACAAATCCTTATTGAAAAGACATTCAGTGCCCCTCAAATAAATAAATGGCATATACAGCCACAGTAGGAGACCATGACATCATTCCACAAGGCATAACTGCTGGATTTGCTGGGCTATATTTTTCTGCACAGTGGCAATTCAGGTATTGTCTTTTGAATGCAATCTCTTGTATATCATAATTAAAGATGTGGGAACTGGTTCAGATGCACAATATTTGGAGCTAAAATATGTTTCATCTAATAACTGTAAATTACATTAGAAAAAAGGCCCTATTTGAATCATTGGATGATTGTCAAATAATTGTGACTGAGACACAGACAAGCCATGGAAAATTTCAGTAAAGTAATAATGGATCATTATTAACTGTGGTAATTTGGAAAAGCCACATAATGCCTATTTGTTTGTATTGTTCCAGCAAATTTTCATGCGTGCTCAAGTATTATGATATGCCTGCTAACTTTTCTGATAACCAGACATTTTGCTGTAACTATATCGCAGTCATTAACAGGGCAGGATAAAGAGAGGGACTGTAGGGGCTACAGCCTCTAGCCCTAGCCTAAAGGAGGGCCCTGTGGCATCCCAAAAATCCAGCCTGGCAGGCCTGAGTGGCAAGCTGCCACTCACCTTCGGCCTGTCTGCCCAGCCCCTGGGTTGCCTGGTCTGGTTACCAGCCAGCCTGGGAGTGGGGGCAGGAGTACCATGGTCGCTGGACTGCTAGCCCAGCCTTCAGCAGCAGTGCTGTCGTGTGCCAGCCTGCAGCCACCTGCAGCTCCCACACAGCAGTGTGGCCCATGCCCCACCCCCGTGGCCGCCCTGCAGCAGTGCTGGCTGCAGCTCCCCAGCCCCCTCCACAGAACCGGCCTGGGCCCTGGAGCCTGTCCCTGCCTCTGCACCCATCAGTGGGGTGGGCAAGGCAATGGGACCCACAAGACTGGGAAGTCCCAGGCGTTGATTTGGTCCTGGTCATTAACACATAGGGCTGACAGCAGGACCCACAGCTGCAACCCACTGGGACCTAACAGCGGGAAGCCTGGCCACCAGCCACCAGGAACCACCCACCATCATGGACTGACAGTGGAAGCCCCAGCTGTCACTTGCCCAGGGCTGAGACTGGGAACCCTGCCTGCGTGGGTGGCTGATGGCTAGGGCTCGTGCTATCTTGCGTGGCTGGCAAAATGGCAGTGCAAGCTTAATACTGCACGATCCACAATTTCTGCAATATCACAAATTCACTGGGGCCTTATTTATAAACATTAATGATCACAGCATCCTGGTGATTTATGTTGGTACTATGACACCAGAGTTATATCTGGGTAAGCTAAGGAACAGAAGGGCTATGTGATTTGTCCATCATACACAGTGAATCAGTGACAGAGGTGGGAGCGAAGGCAAGGGAAGCCTTCATGCTGTCTCCACTATTACATGCAAAAGCACAAGAAGTGTCATTTAACTGGCAACTGCTCCAGTTGCTCCAGTCCTTAAAGAACTTCTGGATCAGAAAATCAATGGGAACAATGGACCAGGTCAAGCTTTCCTTCAAATAGGCCCATCAACTTTGAGGACCTAACCAGCACAAAGTGCAATTACATTGCAAGGAACCTGCAGCACAAAAACACTGATTCCTTGCACTAAAAGAAATGTTGGTGTGTGAAGGCCCTTAACTGAATGTCCTCATACGTGGAAGCCACCCCCTTACATAGACGCTTCTGACATATATAAAACACAACCTTGAAGCATCCGTTCAGGTCATGGCTATCCCAAATTCCTATTCAGTTACCATCAAGAGCAATGATTTGATAGTCATAAACATGCACCAGCCACTGTCTATGGAATGGACATGTTCAGCATTATCAACACTAAGCCACCCTATCATCCTCCTCTGTGATTTCAGTACCCTCCAAAGGCTATGGGGCTATAACCTGAATGATCTTGCTGGAGAATAGGTGACATCCTGGGCTTTTAGTAAAGAGCAGCACCTCCTAGGTGATGCCAAAGACATGTTTAGGTTGGTCTAGTGAAGCAGTGTGTCTGGCCTTTGTTCTATCCACAAGGTCAACTCTCAATGATCTTCCCAACAGCCAACATTTTTCTGTCATGATTGGCATAGGACTACAAGTTCCATGCATTTGAGCCCTCTGAAAACCACAATGGAAACTATGGTCTGCTGACTGGTCCTGCTACATGGTGATGGTAGAGGGCTCAATTAACCAGATTCGGCCATATCTGTCTCAGCACTGCTCTGTAGGCCTACTAATATCAGCCACCAAATCAAACGCTGTAAGGGGCTTCAGCATAGGTAGTGCATATATGCCCATTCAGAGAGGGTAGCCCCTGCTCCACCCCTTCTGCTGCCTCTAGCAGCCCCCCCACTGGCCAGTCCACAAGCATCCAGAACAGCCCTGGCCCATGGCCCCCAGAGCAGTCCTGGCCTCTGGTCAAGCCCTGGCCCCCAGCAAACAGCAAAACTCTGGAGCAGCCCAGGCCACTAGAGCAGTCCGAATCACAGGCTGCCCAAAGGAACTCCAAGCCCCGCCGTGGACTGCATGTAATCACCCGTAGGGGATGAGGGGTGTGTAAAGGAGGAATAGAGTGGAGGAAGGAAGAAGTGGTCACATCATGGCCCAGGTGTCTGTCCAGGGAATAGAGTGGGACTTAGCCTCCCCTGGCTCATTAACCTTCTGCCCACGAGCTTCAGAAAAACATTCCTTCTTGCAGCACAGAAGAGACCCAGCAATATGAAACTCACACAGGGGTGGGCAACAATGTTGGGCAGAGGGCCACATGGTATGTATGGACACTCATAGTGGGCCACAGGAGGAGATGAGTGGAGAGATGGGGCGTGGAGGGGGCTTGGCCAGGCATTCCCAGAGAAAGGGGTGAAGCTGGACTCCAGTCCCCCCCACCCAGCTTCAGTGGCAGGTTGCACTGCATTCAGAGCACAGCAGCCACCCTCTCTCCTCCTCCCAGGTCTGTTACCAGAATTCAGGTACCAGGATTGTCTTGGTGCCGTCAGAGCCAATAACCACACCAAGGGTGAAAAGGTATTTGCTTTATTGCATTTGTGATCACAAATGGGTCCCCTGCATAAAGACAGAGAGACCCCGATTACAGCAAGAGTTTAGCCTTTTATATTCAGTTATATGTAATAAGCCATATAAGGTTACAGACAAAGAAATGATACATAATTGGCTAAAAGAAATTAAGGGGAGTGGGGAGGTAACGGATTTTTAGGGAGACGGGAAGTTATGGGAGTTCACAGAAAAAGGGAAGTAAGGGGGGTTTCGTTAGTGCCTGTCTGGTAAACAACATGATGTTTTTATCTAAAGGAAATGATTTCATGCTACAGCTTACAGGGTTCAGCACTATATGTCAGCTTTCAGCTTATAGAGTTCAGTACCATAGATCAGCTTACAGGTCCAGCAGTGGCTCGTGTGAGGGCCAAAGTGCTGCCACTGTCCCACTTCCCTCTCAGCTTCAGCTGGAGTGGTGAGGATGGGGGAGTGGTGTCAGTGCTCTGGCTCTGGCAGAAGCTGATTCTGGAGGTGGGGATGGGGGAGGAGTGGCTCTGAGCTGATGGCCCAGAGGCCACGCACTTGTGGGCCAGATCCATCCTATGGGCTGTAGTTTGCCTGCATCTAAGCGGCCAGAAACCCCAAAACGGCAACAGCATTGTTTGAGATTTTTGAACTTAGCAAGAAGAAGGGGGGGGGGAGGTTTGAAACCATGACAGTGCTTGATTTCACAAAATCAAGATGCAAAGGCTGAAAGCTCCTCTGTCCAGGGCCGTCCCTAAGGTAGGGTGAGTGGGGCAATTGCCCAGGGCCCCATGCTTCTGGGGGCCCTGTGCCACCCTGCCCCCCCATGGCTGGCTCATCCCCATTTGGGGAACTGGGTGAGCCGGCCAAAAGCGGCAGCCGACTTCAGCACTCCCACTCTGCTCCCCCACCACGTGCGCTGCCTTCGGGTCCATGCTGGAGGCAGTACGCACAGTGGGGGCGGAGGACTGTGAGCGCTAAACCCAGCTGCTGCCTTTTGGTGGCTTGCCGGGTCCCCTGGATGGGGAAGAGCCAGTGTAGGGTCGAAGGGGCCTGCTCCACCCCTGGGCTGGCCGGTTCCTCCCCCCAGTGGTGGGGGTGGGAGGGTGAGTGGAGGGTCCTGCAGAGATTGATTAGCCCAGGGCCCCGCATCCCCCCAGGGACGGCCCTGCCTCTGTCTTTTAGACAGTGTAGCAACAGCAGTCTACAAATTACCTCAAGTAAGTGTAGACGCCATCTCTGCACAATTAACTGCTAACTTTCTTCTGCCAGGGGATGAAATCATCAGGCAAGAAGCACATAAACAGCTTAACCCCCATCAAGGCAGTGCCAGATGTCTTTATCCCTGCCTGTCCCCTACACAGTTTACAAAGTGAACTAGGGTCTCTCCCACACTAGGCTTGGAAAAGCATCAAGAACTCCTAACAGTCCACACAGTCAAGAAAGTGCTTGGCAAACTTCTTCAGCAAGATCCATTCTTCTGGCATAATACCCAAAGAGTGGGAGGTATTGAAACCTAGAATAGAGACCACTAACCCAAAAAGCTACAGCCCACCTGCTTTCTGAGCAGTTAATACAAACTGTGCAAGCAGCTCCAACTTCAAAGATTAAAGCTGATCCTGGAGCAACTGGTCCTCAAAGAGCAAGCTGGATTTAAACCTAGCACCACTGCTATGACAAGGTGCTGGCCTTAACCCACTATGTAGAACAAAGCTACCAATGAAAACTAAAAACAGCACCAGCATTCATTGCTCCCTCCCCCATATGACTCTGTATGGTACAAAGGTCTCTTGATGAAGTTGTCATTAGCTTTCCCATGCAAATCAACCATCATATTCATCACTGAGATGTTACGTAACAGAAGATTCATCCTACAATTTGGTAAATCTTCCAGCAAATCACAGAGATTGAACAACAGACACACACAGGGATCTGTTGTAGTATTTGCATGTTTAAGCGCTATACCAGCCATATTCAGTCACATCATCCCATAAATTAATCTACGGTGATGACAACACAAGTGTCCTTTCCAATGGCAACAGAAAAGATTATGAACAGTGACATCCAGATACTTCTGATGCATTCCAAAGCTTGGCGACAGAAAACCAATGATCTGAAAACACTCATCTTTGCCTTTTGTTTGAATAATGAGGCCAAAATGCAGCTGAAAATGGACTTTCATGGTCTGCTCCTGTAGTATGACCATAATCCACGGTACCTTGGAGTAACCCTTGACTGGGCAGTGATCTAGAGTCAACACTCTGACAACATCAAAACGAAGATAAAGACAAAGGTTAGCGACCTCCAGGAGCTGGCTGGCTCATCCTCAGGTTGTGATGCATTCATGGACCTGCTTACAACTGAGTATTGAGCACCAGTTTGGGGCAACAGCTTCCACATCAGTCTTCCTTGCACTTCAAATTCGTGCCACTGCATGACTGATACTGGCTCTCTCAAATCAAAGCCACTACCATGGCTCCCAGTTTTCATGGGGATCATGCCAGCCAACAACAGGTGAGATGCTACAGTGATTCAGGCACAAAAGAAGATCTTGGTTCCTTCAGACTTGCCAATATTCCAAGTCTTCAGTTCAGTGCCACTGTCCTGACTCAAAACCAGGAAGCCTTTCAGGACCACGCAACACTATTTGTCAATGGAAAGGACACCAGCACTTGCTGGTTTGAATTGTAGGCTGCTTGTGATGTTCAAAACAAAGACCTGACTGAAGATCCAAAGAAAGAAGTCATAGGATTCTCTCTAACCCATAGACACTGGACTGCACTCAACCACATAAAGACAACACACAGAAGGTGTCCTCAACAAATGGAAAATCAAAGAATCACCAAACTGTGACTGTGCTGAGGTGCAAACTATGTGACAAAACACACTGCCCCACTTATGATTACAGTGACGACACAAGGGGGATGCACCTAGCCATCCCAGAAGAATTAGAATGGATTTCTAATCTCAAAATTCAATTATAATCCCAGCCTGTTGCTTTTCAAGTGCCATATGAAAGGAAAAGATTGAGCTGGGAATCAAAGCCAGGCATCCTGACTCTCAGCTGGATGCAATAAACACAAATTACTGCAAAGCATTCCCTTTGCATGGTCCTAGCTCAAACCAACTAAACTGAGTGAAGTTTGAAAACGTTCAGTTCACTTTGTGGTTTTTATTTTTGCACACTCTCCTTCACTGAATTTCAGCCAGGCCCATGAAAAGAATAGCCAAACCCTGGAGGTTTTATAGTATCACAGGGAAGTCTGTTCTGGTGGAATTACTGGTCTTCCTCCTTCCTAAATCAGAGTGTTGGACCTAGCCCAAGAAGGCTGTGGTTGGCCCCACCAGGGCTGGCCCAAGGTTTTTTGACACCCTAGGCACCTGTGATTTTGGTGCCCCTCACCCCTTGTGGTGGCCTGGGCCAGGTGGTAGGCCCTCCCTCCCACTCCTCCTAGGCATCCCCCCCCACCAAGTCTGGCCAAGTGGCTGGCTGGGTGGACCACCAGGCTGGGACAAGCTGCACAGGGCTGGGCAGAGCAGGGGGGGCTGGTATGGTGCAGGATGGTTGGGGAGTGTGGGCTGAGCAGTGGGCCATGCGGTCTGGGACAAGCAGTGGTGTGCGCAGGGCCCTGCCAGCCAAGGGGCATGGGCTGTGCAGGCCAGGACGAGTGAGGACTGAGCGGCAGCCCGCGGGCTGCTGGGAGGGGGCAGGTGTAGTGGGCCAGCCAGTGCCGTGGGCTGTGGAGGGGGTGGCTGATGCAATAGGCCGGGTGATGAGCCAGCTGATCCACTGGGCTGAGTGGGGTTAGGGCGGGTGGTCGGCCAGCTGATAAGGCAACCTGAGCGGAGGTGAGCAGCAGGCCGGACCACCCCCAAGCCGGCCGAGCCACAGGCTGACAGAGAGACTTCTGCCCCCCCCCCAGGCCTCCGCCAAACCTGTCCCAAGCCCCCCCCAAGCACTTACCTTTTCTTCAGTAGGGAGCTGAGCCAGCCAAAATAGCTTCTTGCCTTGCTGCGTACTGGGCTACATGCCTGTGCCCCACAAGGTGGTGCCCCCTAGTGTTTGGTGCCCTAGGCAATCACCTTGGTCGCTTCTACGGTAGGGCCAGCCCTGGGCCCCATAGTGCTAAGAGTGCACCCTCTAATTCTTTCTGCCATAGTGTAATCAGGCTGAGTAGCCAGTTCAGTACACAGCACAACCATTGGTTGGTCTCCTTTAAACAGTGCAAGATCCCAACAGCAATGAGAAATGTAGCTACTTTCTAAACGTAACTTTTGCTCTATCTTGATACCTTGGGCTGCTGGAGGTTGATTCAGCTCATGGAAAAACTCAGAGAAGCCTTAGAGCTGCTTTTGATTGCACCTGGCTGAAGTGGCTTGAAAGGTGTCATTACTTTGACTGGATGTTGTGAGAACCCAGAAATTATCTGACTGCCCTAGTGGCCCAACCTTTCTGGCTTGAAGGGCCACCTGTCTATCATCTCATAAAAGCTGTATTGATGTATAAAGTATATATACACCATTAAGGACTACAGAGCACTGTGTTTTAAAGTAAACATCTATTTAGTACAAAGAAACTTAAAAAAAAAATTAACCCGTTCAAAGCAATTGCAAAGTTATGATGTAGATCCACTTTGTGCAATTCTAATCTAATGTAATTTCTGTGGCTGAAGACCAGAAGCTAACTGGTCAATGGCTGTCTTTAGGTAAGTGGTCACCAGTAACATCAGAGCACTCAAATTTGTTTCTACAAGGTTTGCACAATTTCTGGTTTTGATCTGTTTCATTGCAGAAAACACTTTCTGACAGTGGTAGATACTCCCAAAGTGGCAAACTGAGAAGCAGGGGTGTCGCTGGCTGGGGGAGGGACCCGGGGCACAGGCCCACGCCCTGCCCCTGGCCAGCAGGCCCCGCCCCCTTGCCAGGGACAGGGCCAGGCGCCGCCGTGCCGCCGCGGGTGGTTAGGCCCCGCATCCCCGGCCGGGGACAGGGATGGAAGGGGCCACAGGAGGCCGGGCCCCGCATCCTCGGCTGGGGATGGGGTTGGAAGCGGCCGCGGCTGGCGGGGTCCTGCACCCCCGGCTGGGGATGGGGCTGCTGCCAGCGAGCGCGACCGGGCCCCAGATCGCCTGCCGTGGCCGCGGATGGCCAGGCCCCAGATCCCCAGCAGGGGACGGGGCCAGAAGTGGCCGCAGGAGGCCGGGCCTCGCATCCCCAGCCGGGGTCAGGGCCACTGCGGCCGCGGGCAGCTGGGCCCCAGGTCTCCGGCCCAATTGGGCCAGAGATCCCGGGCACCGGTGCTGGGGTTCAGGGCACGTGCCCCGGGGTGCCCAGCGCCAGCAACGCCTCTGCTGAGAAGACGAACGGGACCAGGCAGGAAGCAGATGGCTGTAGCCTGCTTCCCAGCTTGATCAAGCTGTGCATATCTGCAGCCTGCCTTCCAGCTGTGCACTGGGATCAGGGAGGAAGCTGGCGGCTGCAGTCTGACTCTTAACTGGGTGTTGGCACTAGGTAGGAGGCAGGTGTCTCCAGCTCACCTCCTGGCTGTGTGCTGGGCTCAGCCAGGAGGTGGGCAGCTGCCATCAGGGTCCTGGCTTTGTGCTTGGACCAGCTAAGAGGTGGGTGGCTGCAGTCTGGCTCCCAGCCAGTGGGAAGGGAGCATGGGATATTTTGAGATCTCCCATGGGCCACATTTGGCCCAAGGGCCAGGGGTTGGGAATCACTGAACTAAACCCTTCAGTATGCTCACGGCTGAAGAAAGTTAACATTGACGACACCTAGAAATAATACCATAAAACCACAGGCTAACATTTTTACAGTCACATTAGATTAGCAGTGCATGTAAAATAAAAGCACCTCTTTGCTAGCCTTGTTTATTTGGGATGTAAGCATTGACATTTTGATATGGAATTTTCAATGTCCATTTGCCATCTTCTCTGCTGCCACTTGCAATATTCTTTCCACTAAGTAACTGATGCACTGTTCTTTTGTCCCATTTGCCATTTAGAGTTAGGACTTGTCCTGCTCCAAACTACATTATTCCAGAGAGGCCAGTGAATCAATTCCACATATGCAGAAGGAGTAGGGAGCAGCAGCCCTGGGTAATGCTTTCATAGCACGTCACCAGCTCATCACCAGACTCTTATTAGATGACTTCAGAGAGAACTTACCACCAAGGCGTCTGCAGGCACAATAGCCTTAATGAAGTTAGGGAATTACTCCTGCAGATGGCTGACACTCAATCAATCCTTCTTAATTTAATTATACTTCTGAATGAAAGACAAGAGATGCTCTTGCAGGTCCACTCCTTGCGTTTTATTTTGTGGTGAGGTTTCTTTTTAATACTCCGTGAATAATAGCACAGTAATTAAGTCAAGTAATAATTATTTAAAATCAGCTGTTGTTATAATGTTTTTCATTGCTATCCTTTTCCCAAATAAGCTCAGTTTGTGAATTAGCTTTACAATACAGCTGAACTGATAGTAGAGGGAAAAGGTTTCACTTGAATGACCTTGACAATTCATCAGCACATTGCAATGCTAGGATGGTTTTGCTACAAAGCACCTGTAGCAATACACTCTGGGATTTTGGAGTGATGAGACTGGCAAGTACTGAAATTCTTGGCCTGCTAGAGTATGCCTCCAAAATACTCTTGGGTAATTGTGAAACTGGGTAGGAGTTGCTTGAAGTTGAATCTCAGAAATCTCTCTAGAGCTGAGGGAAGCCATGAGAAAGTGCAGCCCCAAAGTGATTGCTGACTTCATCACTTCAGATTAACAGCTAGAGGCTGTGAGAAAGATGAGGACTCAGCGAGGTGCTGCAGAAGAGACATACTGTGCCCCAGTCTATGTAAACAGAGTCGAACAAGTTGCGGGGGGGGGGGGGGGGAAATGCCAGGTGATGAGACTGGATCAGCTTGAATGGCTAAAACCCCTGAAGCCTAACTAAGCCCTTTTGGCACTTTAACTGTTTTGATTGATACCAGTTTGTACTTTCCCCCAAGTTTTATCACGCCACTTGGGTGTTCACTAATCACAGTAATACTGTAATGACCAGGATCATTGCTGGTCCATGAGCAATAACAGAAGAAAGAGGGCACTTTACATCCTCACCCACATACAATTGAAGGAGTTATGGATACAGAAGAGTCAGGATAACTTGATGAATCAACCTGACCTCTGGGATCAGCAAGACAAAGCATTAGTTATATAAAGACTTCCACCTCACTGCCCCTACCCCATATTTTGGTAGGTTGGTGCAAAGTAAATGTAGGGAGCTCCTTAAGCTGTTCCCGTGTGAGTTACATTTACAATGTGTTCTCATGTGATTTACAGAGGTCTTTGATTTCCAGCATGGATGAGAACAAAATTCCAGCTCCTTTGTATCTTTATTACCACAGGCAATGCAAAGCAACAGCTGTTTCATATATCTCAAGCTGGGAAACAAGTGAGAGGATGCCATGCTTGTAAATTTAAACGGGCTGTTTATTAAGCGAGTGAGGTTGATTTACAAGTGGTGTTGCAATTGCAGCCCGCATTCCCATCATGTACACATGAACTGATTTCCTGGCACCCCCTCCAAACGCTTCTTTCCTGCAAACTGTCCCCCATTCCTTCAAGTTCCATGTGAGTTGCTACAGCAGTGACCCTCTTTTAAGTGCCATGAGCTCCTGTTTCTACCACATATACTGCAAAGTCCAGTTTTGGATCTGTGAGACACTGGAAACATGGGGGCAGCTCCTGACCTATACCTGAGCTATGTTTGATGCAGCCAGGATGAAGGGAGGCTAACAAGGAATTTTTAAGATGCATTTACACTCGTTCAGGGTGTGTCATTCTGGCACCCATTTGTTTCAGTGGTGGCTGTGCCCCCTTTTCTTTGTGTAACACGTGCTGATGTGGCACACCTGTTTTTCCCCTTTAAGTGGGTAGGCCGTGTCTAGGGTTCAACTCCCCATACTTGCAGTGATGCCCTGGTTGCCCAGGGAAAGAGACTTCACTATTTGAGGTAAAGAATCAGACAACTAGATTTGGAAGCCAGGGGCATCGCTGGCCAGGGGAGGTACCCGGGGCACGGGCCCAGGCCCCGCCCCTGGCCCACAGGCCCTGCCTCCAGCCAGCAGGCCCCGCCACCTCCAGGGACAGAGCCAGGTGCTGCCATGTGTGGCTAGGCCCCGCATCTCCAGCTGGGGACGGAGCTGGAAGCGGCCATGGCCGGCGGGGTCCTGCATCCCCAGCCCGGGATGGGGCTACTGCCGGCATGCGCGGCCGGACCCCCAATTCCCCGCTGCGGCCGTGGGCGTCCAGGCCCCAGATCTCCAGTGGGGGATGGGGCAGCCGTGGCCACAGGTGACTGGGCCCCAGATCTCCTGCCCAATTGGGCCGGAGAGCTGGGCCGGTGGCACTGGGGTTTGGGGCACATGCCCCGGGGTTCCCAGCGCCAGCAACGCCTCTGTTGGAAGCAGTTGCAGGCACGTAATCTCTACGTATAGTTTGATCACCAAGCAAGTGTCCGTAGCCATGTTGGGTAAGATGCCAGTAAAGGATGTGGTGCAAAACTGCCACACGATGGCTGTAGATTCCCCTGATGCAATGGGAGGGGCCAGTTCAGTCAAGTTTCAAACTGCTTTGTGCCACTGGCGATGCCCAGGGGAACCAGAATGCAGGATAAGATGGTGGCCAGCATGCCACTAGGCACTGAAAGAGTTAACAGAAGGTCCCACTATGCCAAACAGCCGTGCTGACTACCCATATCTCATTCCACTGATGCTGCTGTTGTTATTGTGGCATGTTTTCAGTAAAAGGGAGAGACAAAACTAGGTACGTCATCTACAACACTCGGGTTCTGACCACAGTCACCACCTAAGGGGCTGTGGTGAAGGAAGAACATTGCCTGGGAAAATCCCTTGCCTAGCATCCACGTATGGAAGGCAACAGAACAATAAAATGGCAGGAAAGGCTGGTGATTTTGGAGAAGCTGGTTCCCTTCAGTCACTGATCTTGAAATGGAATTGTGTTGACATCAAAAGTGAATGAGTGTTTTGGGATGGGCAGCAAAGGACCAAGTGGGAGCTGAGGAATGACCTTGGATGTGAATGGTGCAAACAATTGAACACTGCCAGAGGCAGTGTCTCTTGGCAGCATCCTGGACTTGCTGGGAGCTATTGGGGAGACGTGAGCATATCTTGCCTCTGCTGCTGTTTTGGAGTGACAAGCTATGATGATGTTCAGTAAGGCTATGTCTACACACGGTTTTGTTATTTCGAAACAAGTTATTTCGATATAACTTATTTCGATATAACCTGTTATATCGAAATAACTTGTTTCGAAATAACAAAATGGTGTCTTCAAAATAAGGGAGTGAAATAGCAGGTCCACAGTGTGGACCTGCTATTTCACTTGGGGAGGGGACTGCAGGCACCCACAGGGTGCAGTGCAAAGGCGCACTGCACCCCGTGGGTGCCTGCAGAGGGCTGCAGGCACCGCGCCTCACCTGGCGGGTGCCCGCAGCCCCCTGCAAGCACCCGCCAGGAGCGGGCAGCGGGGC